>VZTA01025026.1:0-52921 GCA_013398855.1 Mohoua ochrocephala | reverse complement strand
CTCATCTTCCGGGCTGCCCAGGTCTTCCCGGAGCGGCGAGCGTGTGGAGCTGGCGCTGGAAGCCGTAGCCTGCGGTGAACTGGCCATGGCGAGTGAAGGCAAACAAGTTGTTCAGCCAACAGGTGATGATGGAGGAGGAGGAGCGGGAAAAGAAGGAAATGCTGCCGAAGGGGGAAGTGTGCTGCAGCCTTTGAATCCAGGAGTCCCCATCCGAGGCATCAAGATGAAATTCGCTGTGCTGACAGGACTGGTGGAAGTTGGTGAAGTGTCCAACAGAGACATAGTTGACACTGTGTTTAATCTGGTAAGTTGATTGCCTGAACGAGGGGGAAGAACAGCACGGGTATGCAGAAAAATCTGCAGGTTTTTGATGTTATTTTTCTATCAGTAATTTTTTACATGATTATACTTTCGCCGTGCTGGATTTCAACCATGTTCTTTTTACTTACCACAAAAGCTGGGAAAAAAAGCATATGAGCCTCTTTATAGACACACTTACACTTGAAACAACTCTAAGCATCCTTCTCCTTTGTTTTCCTCGGAGAAATTGTTGCTTTTTTTAGAACTGAGAAGTGTATTGTTATGTTTAAACATTTAACAGGTGTAGTCAACAAGAAAGTTAAATGTTAATTTAGTAACTCAAACTGCTGTCAAAACACACATGTTGTTTTAAGTCAAAACAGTTTTTCCCGTGAAGATGTTTACATCCCTTTTTGCTTCCCGTTGGCTTGGGAAGTAGGCAGAACTTTCATATTCCGTGTGCAGGGGGTGAGGGTGTCAGGGAGCAGTTCATTCAAACATGTCACATAGTCTGCTTTTTGGGAAGAGTAGAGTATGGTTTCAGTGTCCTTTTTTAATTAATGAATTAGGGACTCAGCTTTTGAATGCTGTGTGGATGTATCTCATATTTCATAACAGATCTCACTAAACCTTGAGGATACAACTTTTCCTTGTTGAAGCTACAAACATAATATATACCGTTGAACTTCTCGGGCCGATTGCTCTGAATGGCATAATTTAAAGCAATTAGACTAGTTGATAATGTTTCCTTGATGCAGGAGACCAAACATTAGGAGGAAAAACTCTCATGTTTACAAAGATACTCTGCTATTACCAGAGGTCTTAAAACATCTCTAAGAACAATTATTGTCCCTCCTCCTTCCTTTGAGTGAGTTCTGACTCTAAAACAATGTGGTTTCTGACAAACCAGGAAGTGAGAGTGTTTAATAATGTAAAGCTCAGTAACAAGGAAAGTTGAGGCAGAAGTCATACTGTTGTTTTATGCTGTTTGCATTTCAGTTATTTTGTTGTTCGTATTCTTTGCTACATGCAAGTTTTAGTGGTCACTAAGTATTTGTGTGCAGTGTCTGTTTCGTGTTTTTTGGTGTTATCTTCTTGGGTTATGATAAATATTTATTTTGGAATATTTTCGTATTAACAGTGTAGTGCCCTAGATTGTTTGGATGAAAGTCTCAATCCGGAGGAATGGCAGTAGGGACAAAAATAAAGTGCAGGTCAGAGGTTTCATGGATGCTTCAAGTATGAGGAAGTGATTTAAGTTCCTTGGAGTCCACTTGACAATTGTCCTGGACAAAACCCAGTGCTCACATATATGGACATGAGGTTCAAAAAGAAATTCTGGTGAACAGTTTAGAATTTAGGACACTTGTGTGAGGGGAAATTGTTCATGAGCGTGCTAAATTTTACTCTGTTTCTAGTGTGGTCCTTTGAGTGGTGTGCTGGAGGTGTATTTTATGGCAGCAGTGGAAAGAGATTCAGCAGAATAATCAAAAATGTAAAAGCTCCTTGATTCCTGTGATTCCTGTTCTGCTCCATTTTGGACCAGAGAGGACCAAAAACTTCAGTGTGATTCAGAGTATCCTTGATTTTAGGTTTAAGAGTTCTGCAGAACTTGACCTGTGAACTGCATTTTCCTGGATCTTCATTTCCCAGATAGAGAGGGGAGAGTTTCTGGCCTTGGAAGTTTTTGAAACTGTGTTCTCACTTTTTCTGCAAGTGAAACAGCATCCCTGACCTCTGTGAGAAGATTCCTCAACCATTCCAGCACACCTGCCTACATGTGGGAGGCTAAAGATCATGCTCGTGCCCCACGTTATTTTATCAGCTGATGGGTGTCATGACACGATCAACAGTTTGGTAGTAAGGACACTTTGCCTGGATATGTGAGATCAAAATCCACATTTTGGGGCAATATCAAAAAGAGTAGGGTTCTTGGTTTCTCTGAGTCCCTGGAAAACATCAGCTAGCCGGCAAATCAGCAATTTTGGAAGATGTCTCAAGGTCAAGTGGTTTTGTTAAAACTGAAATGTATGAAAAAATCAAACCAACCAACAAACTTGTAGTTTTTGTTGCAGAAAGCCATTATTTTCTAGATTTTTTTTTTTTTTTAAAATAAAAACTGTGAAGCTGACTTTTTAGTGTAGCTTTCTGGGATATGAGGGACGTGAAGTGTCCCTACAAAGCAATGCTCATTCATCTGTCGTGGAGTTCTGCCTCTGTTCATTTGTTACCTGTGACCATTTTGTCAATTCATACCTCTGAAATCACACTGCCCAGAATTTAAGGTGTGTCAGGTACTGGATAGCAATGGTGTACTTACTTTTCTCTCTGTGGGTGGACAGAAAATCCGTAACTTTTATCTGAAAAGGTGACTCCCAGCTGTGGCTTTTCTGGTGGTTTGTTTCCCAGTCGCTTTCGGAGCGCGTTTCCTCGGGTGTGTGCAGGTGGAGCTGGGGCTATGACAATCGTGCCGTGATCTGCTGTTGCTGGATCGGGTTGAGCCCGAGGTATCCCCTCCTGTTTGGTTTCGTTCTGTGGTGACTCAGAGCTGCAGTAGCTCAGGGGTGGGAGCAGAGATCTGCTAGCCTGCCGCTCCTGCTTTGGAAAGAGGACCCCTGCGCTGTCTGGGGTGTTTCTGATCACTAAATTGAGGCATCTTTAGACCAGAGTGCAAGGAGGGCTGGGCAAATCTGGGTAGGAAGGGTGTTTAGCATATTTATTCTTTATGGCATAGCCACCCTCAAATGTGAAGAGATTATTTTTTAAACAGGGATGTTAGGTGCACTTATTTTAATTTCTTGAAAAAACATGTTGCTCTTAGTTATGCCCTTCCAACTTGCTCTAGTATATGGAGGTTATGTAGAATTTCCTTCTTTGTGATGGAGAGTCAAGAGAAGCCCAAAGCACTGTCTTGATGTTTCTCACCTTTAAGTATTTAAGAGACGGTCACATTCTATATGTGAAAGACTCAGGAGGTCAAAAATCTAAAGTGCACAGTAATTGACCTGCTGCTTACTATAGAAATTTAAGCCTCTGTAGTTCTGATTACTCGAGCAAATAAGTTGTTCACTTCAGCAGTGTTGGGTCTTGGAGAGCCACCTCTGACACTTTCTCTGTCCAGCAGTGTAACCAAGTGCTTTGTGAGCTCACTTCTGGCATCAAAACTCTACTAGCCTCGTTTTATTGTCTTTGGAAATTCTACCCCTAGAAGTATACAAGTCGATCTGCTTTGTTTTGGTCAGTTTTCTCAATGAACACAGTTTTCCAGCCCACATTGAATATGGCTTTTTGTATTTCAGCACCTCTTAAAAGTGAAGAGGGAAATAGGGACTTTCAAGAAGCTGATTATTCTGTGAGAAACTTTGAAAGCACATTCTTGTTCAAGTATTAGTTCTGTTCTGTTACTTCTTTCGACAGACTGAGGTAAACTTTGGATATATATTCCTCATGCATTGTGAATTTTATTTTTAATTGACTTCAGGCAGCAATAACTCTTTTAATTTCCTTTGTATACAAATCAGGTGAACTCCTGTTCATGACGTGATATTTGCCCCCCTTAGTTTATTAAAATAAAAAACTCCTCTTGTTGGAGAAGATGATAGAATGGAAAAATAAATTACCTACAGTGGGATCTGTTACCAACTTAAAATAGCTCTAAGCCAGTTTGTTTTAAAAAGCTTTAGTGCTTCTAACTGTTTTATTGAATATGGTATAGATTGTTACTTGATTTGGTTCATTTTTTTCCCCTCAGTCTGTGTTGCAAAGACTTTTTTTTTCAAATTTCTCTTTGCTGAAGAGAATGTGCTGTTGCTTCTGATTCTGTTGATGGATTATGAGGTCCTCACTGAGAGTGACAAAGTGCAAATGAGAAAGAAATACAAGTTTTTATCACCTTTGGAGGAAAAATAATGGGATCTGAGGAGCAGAGGCTAAAATTGTTTTGTAAATTCAATTTGTCAGCTCTTTCACTTCTGCTGGACTTTACTAAAACCACAAACAAAAAAATCAACCTAACTTAAAAAAATTGTTACAGATTACTTTCCTGCTGATACAACAGGTTTCTAATTTGGATGGTTTTGGTGCACTAATGCAACTAGAACACTGTAACTCATAATGGTTTTTATGAAGTCTGAATTCCCCGTTTTTCATCTCTGGTCACAGACTTACTTTGCATGTATCATGTTGTAGAAAACCCCTGATAGAATTAAGTGTATTGCAATAGTAAAAATCCACCATAAATGCCTTTATAACAATGCATTCCTTTCATTACTTTACTGTATGTTTTTAGAGACTTTATTTTCTACATAAACTTATCAATGCTGAGGACAAGTGAGAGCAACCACGTAGCTTCTAGAATATCTCTGAATATTGTGTATTTCTTAATAGATGCAGTCTTCCTTAGTAGCTTCTCAGTAAGTACACCTCTGGCTACGGTTCTCCTAGTTCAGTCACTTCTGTCCACTGACAGTGTAGGTGATAAGGTAAGTCTGTGGCTTTAGCTGGGTCAGGCTTGTAGGGGTTTTTTAAAAAAAAATCATAGTAAATTGAGCAGTCAGCTGTCCTAGTGGTCATGCATGGTTTTTGCATATTGAAGTGATGCATACTGGGTTTTTTTCAGGTGTTGATGCAACTTGGACATTACCTTGTAGTTAGTGGAAATATCACCTTACGTAGTAGGCGCAAGACCTGAGGGAAATGTTGTGGTTGGATGAGAAAGGTGTGGAATGTAGTGAGATGGTAATGGCAGTCTTTAATTAGGCATGCTAGCAATTTAGAAGAAAATTGTCTAGGCTCTGAAGAGGAGCTGATTTGTACTTTGGCTGAGGTAAAAACTCACTTCTTTAACTGCAACTTAAAACACACTGTGGAACAACAGCATTTTGAGGACAAAATCGTAAAGACCACACAGGAGAGTGTTCGGTTTTGCTTACTCTTCTTTTAACTTGCCACATTTTTATTTGTGTCCAATCTGAATTTTCAAGTGTCTGTGAAAGCCTGTGAACGTGCTCTGTGTTTTCCAGCAGTGTTGGCATCCTGTACTGACATTTGTGGGCTCTGTACAAACATAAAGCTAAAAAAGCAAGGCTGAACTGGATATTTACATATATCATGTTTTAATAATGCAATATTTGTTAGACAATTTTTAATCAGCAGTCTGTTCTACAAGGAAGCCTGCTCAAAATGTGTTCATAGCATGGCTTAGAAGTCCCCTTTAGAGGGGAGTACATCAGTTCAATGACAGATTTTTCTAGGTGGTGTCTGGTAACAAAGAAGGGGGAGTCAGGTTTCTATTGCAGTTGCTTTGCTGTCTCTGGGCAGTGTTTTGTGCTGCTGCTGCCAGACAGTACTGGGCTGGATGGACCACGGGCCTGACCCAGTAGTGCAGAGAGCACAGCAACCTAGGGGCCATATGGACTGGCTCAGGAAAAGCATCTGCGGATTAGGGAATAGAATGAAATTAGTCAAAAGCATCAGGGAAGCAGGTGGATGGCGTGTCAAGGTTGCCACAAAGGCTGGACATTGCAGAGTGGTACAAAAATAGATAATTATAAATGCATGTTGAATCAGCACGCTTTGGTTCACTCTTCCAGTAACCTCTTGAAGGATGAGTGTGAATGAAGAGAAGGCTTTTGAAGTTGCTGTATTGGCTGAACGCTGAAGGTTGAGGAAAATCAAAGATGAAGTATTTGCTCAATTCTTTTCTGAGAATTTCTGTTGGTTTGGTGCAGTGTTCAGAACTCAGTGGCTAGTCAGGTGTACATTCAGATGCTGAAGTTTGCTGAGGAGTCCCAGTCTTCTGAAAATCATCAAGCCTGATTTTTTTTTGACATGTGTGAAGTCCGATGAAAGATAAAAATGAGCTTTGTCTGTGGTTTCATTCACTCTCTGTATATTTGTTTTACCACATCTTGGTGAACCTGTGCTCATTCTGAGCTGTCTCTCACTTGACGTGGTGCTCTGACCTTTTATTTTTTGCTAGATAAGTTGGCAGCTTAAAGCACTGATAGCTTCTGTCTTCATGCAGTCATCAAGTTCTTTATGAGCCTTAAGGAGGAAGCTTTAATCCATTGCACAGATGAAATAAGCTCTGCAGTTTAGTCACTGGAATGTGAAATAGCTTCTTGCTACCTTTGGTGTTTCTGTCTTTTTCTGTCTTCTTTAAAAATCTATTCTGTCAAATTCAGTCTTGCGTGCATAAAATTTATGCATATCTTTTTAAAGAACTTCTATTTATTTTAAATGGGTCAATCTGGCAGAAAGTTTTTGTTCATAATCACTAATTACAGTTAGCTAACTTTCTGCTGTTCAAGTGTCTTCCCCAGCCCCCGGAGGCCTTGCTGGCCTCTTCACAATGTTTTGCATAATGGTTTTTGGTATTAGCTTGACCTAATTACTACTGTCCTAATTTAGATTACATTTCTGCTTTAACTAATTCTGGATTTTTCTGGTGGACTTGATATCAGGCTAGGGCATATTACTGCCTGTCCAAGAGATAGTTTGGCCATTTTTATTTGACTCTGGGAAACCCTCAGGCTTTGTCTGTGAGCTCTGGCCACTTGCCAGGAGTCCGAGGGCTCCCATGAATATGCGTAAAACAGGATACTATTGCCACCTGCTTTTTGAATGCTCCGGGTGGCCGGTGGAGAGCAGAGTTTCCAGCGTGCAGTGCTCTGTGCTTAGAGCAGATAGCAATCGAGATGCATCCTTGCACAACTGCTGTAGTCAAATTCACCAAATGATGATACTGCAGGAGTTGCAATAGTACCTTTCCCCGAGACACTGGAGGCTTTGTGCTGACACTGGGAGCCTGGAATAATTTGTGAAGAGCTCGCGTTGCCACAGTGCTTTAGATTCCAGAGCTTCACAAATAGGCATAAGTAGTTTCTAAATAGAAACTAATTTGTGGAGAAGAAAAATCGAATGCCTTCTGTTGCACTGGATTCCCCTAGTAGTAACTGGGGAGCTGGGAGCAGCTATGTCCCAGGCATGATTTTCTTGTTAATAGCTGCCTTGAGAAGATATTTAAATGAGAATTGCTAGTGGGAATAGGATGTGCTCTGTTGCCTCCTGTAAATGCTCCAGGAGTTTGAGCTGCAAGTCTCTTTACTGCAGCCTGCAAATGAATAGTTCTGTTTATGTTTGTGTATTCTACATATATCTAGGAAAAAAATTCCGTATGCATTAATGCAGAAAATTCAGATCATTTTTTGTGTGACATTTGAATTGTTCAGGCAAAAACCTCTTCTCCTTTGTTGATGCAACTGAAGAAATCAATACTTGAAGAGCTACTGGATTATCTTTCCTTTGCAGTTGGAAATCAAAACCAGAGTAACTGTGTAGGACTCCTCTGTTGTATGAAAGTGCGTTCTGTGTGTGTCAGCATCTCCCCTTGTGCCATCAGCCGTCGTTCTCTAAGGCGTGGACAGAAATTACAGAGAGAAATTCACTAAATGGAGTCTATTCTATTTGCCCCACTTAGATACTCCAAATTTCTAGGTTTGTCCTGGACTAGCCCTGTAAAACAGTAACTGTAAGAATGCATAGGGTGACCTGTAGCTTATTTATTCTCTCCTTGGGAATGCTGAAAGACAAGAGGCACCAGGAAGCAGCAGGCAAGATGGTAACTGCAGCAGGAGGGCAATTTCTGTAATAAAAGACCAACAAGAAGAGAACCAGTAGCATCTCGCAGTGAACTGGGAAATATGTGATTATGGAGTCCAGGATGCTGAATGTTTGCTTGATAAACCCCTCACAAAATGGTTTTGTTATCAAACTCTGTGTGTTTGGGTGGGAATTGTACTGGCAGCTTTCCCAAATGTGATTAGGGTGGGGATAGGTGGAGAGTGAGGTAAACCCTGTTGCTGTAGAAGTGCTGAATAAAGGCTTTGCAGATCCTGCAACTTCTTAAGTTTTAGTAGTCTGTTATTAGAGAAGCTTTTAAGTTGTGCTGTTTGCACTTCTTGGGATTAAAACGGTGTTGCTAAGGACAATCGCCTTTTGCATGATTATGTACAATCCAGGTGGGCCTTGTAATCAAGCAGTGCTTGAGAAAACCAACCAACCCTCCTCCCCCCCAAAAAACCCAAACCCAACCAAAACCACCCCTCCCCCCTAAAAAAAACCAACCCCAAAAACCAAACAACCCATCACAAAACCAAACCCAGAATGTTTTTTGTGTGGAATCATAGACTTGAGTTGCAAAATAGGCCAGTGATACAGAAGTAGAATTGCTGATGAGCCTTAAAACAATGCATTTGAGGGGAGGATAGGAACCAAATGACTAATGTTGTGAATGGTGCATGACTGTTAAATAAACAAATGGAAACTATCAGTCCAGTCAGCATCTGCCTCCTGCTAATGTTTTTGTTGAAACTAAGCATGTGATTTGTCTCTGGTTGTGGTTGTGAACTTGATTGAAAAGAACTTGCAAGCTTTTTTTTTTCTCCCTGTATAATGGGAGCTTACTTATACTGTAGGATTTGGTTCCAGTGTATAATTTAGGTGCCCTAATGCTTGGCTTTTAGGTATCTGATGTGGAGTATAAAACTGAGTAACTGTGACTGCATTTTTTAGAATGTATTTTGAACCATCAAACGTGAGATGGGGAGATGTGAATGTTTAATATATTGCTGCCGCTGTAGAATGCGAGAATACCTGAGATACTGGGAATGGATAAAAGTTGGATTGCTAAAAGTTCTCTGTCAAATTTGTAATCTACACCTTCTGAAGCTACGCTGTTCTTAATACTTCAAATTTCCTTGATTTAAACAGGGTAGCAGTGGTGCCCAACTCAACAGTAAAGCGCTGTGGAAAGAGTTCTCAGGATCAGAAACTGTACCAGTGGTTTCCTCTCTTTATATAAATCAGTAAATGCTTATGGGGAAATTACTGCCTTGTTTCCTTGCCCATTTCTTCCTTAAAAGTAAGGTCCCAATCTTGTGCCATGCTAGATTATCTACTGCCTAACCTCACACCAGCACACTGCTTTGTCCTTTCTGTGCCCCCTTGCCTCCTCCTCCATGACCTGGCACCTGCTGCCTTCATCCTTGGCTGCAGGAGTGAGTCCTGAGCATTCACTGGGATCTGTAGCGGGCTGGGAATCTGTGAATGCCCCTGTGTGCTGCAGTTGCTGTGGCTCAGCTGATTGGCAGGAGCATTGCCTTGGGGAGATGCTTATTCCATGACTCATCTGAGACCTGGTGCCGAAGACTTGTGCCCTTCCTGTGTACTGCTTTTCTAGTGGAATATATCTGGCTCTTCGGGAGTTTTACTGGTTTCGTGTAGTCTCACCTCTGCGGGAAGTGAAAGTCACCCTGATTTCTCTGCTTAGTAGGAAGAGATTCAAATTGCCATTTGTCGGGAGTGCAGAGTGAGGGTGCTGTGAGCGACTTCTACAGAAACACTTCCAACACCTCTTCTGCAAAGACCAGGCTCATATACAGCAAAAAATGCTGGATTCTTGAGTATGGGGAGAAGGCACAGAAAAAAACAAGTGTCAGACCTTGTGGTTAAGGTATTTGAATAAGGTTTTCTAGTCACTCATACATGACAGGGAAGGTTTGGAGCTGGAAGACAGTGGATTTCTTGCCCGCATGTTAGGACTTTAGTAAAGATTTCTTTGTAATGTACAAAATCCTGACTTCCATCCTGGAAAGTGAATTATTTCCAGGTTAAGGGCTTTGTCCAGTGTCTGAAATATCATGGAGTTGCTTAGACATATTTCAAAAAGATAGAATTTAGATGGCAGAAACTTGGGTTTCTTGCTTCGTGATGGTGCTGTCATTTTTCAGGTAAGTGATATCCCTGTTTCCAACTAGATCATGAGGAAATTGAAAAAAATGTCGTGTAACACTTCTTGATACAAGTTAGTGTAGTGTATTGTCTGCCCCCTCCTTGAAAAAATAAAAAGGCATGTGGTGAAAATAATTTTCACATTGTCAGATGATGTAGACGAGTGTAACAAGGAAACTTATCAGTTCAGGCTTTCCCTCAGCTGGGTTTTGTGTGTGCAAATGGAGAGACCTGGAAAACTGGATGCTAAGTGGAAATGGGGAAAAACCCCTGAAGTTTCATTTGAGTGCTGAGTTAGTCTTGATGTCTTTGTTGCTGTTCTTTAAAGATGGATGTGTCTGTAGGGATTCTTTAATTAGTTATGCAGGGAGTTGTTGGGATCTCTTTCATTCTAGACGTATGAATAGAAGTAGAGGTAAAAGTTTAACAGAGCAACCAAGCTGCCCAAAGAAATTGTCACCAAAAAAATCACTCATGAACAGTTTAGTTTAATCACTGTAATTGTGCTGTTATAAAACTTGATTATAAACTATTTGTTTCAAATTCAAACTTCTGGATACAAATCCTGACTATCTAAATGTCATGATCTTGTCACTATCCATCCTGTTAGGAAAGTTGTGACAGACTGGTGAAGTTACCAGTGACTGGAAAAGGGAAAATGTAAGTCCCGGTGTTAAAAGGGGGCAGGGGGGAAAGGAAGACCCAGGAAATTCCAGGCTGTTCGGTTTCACCTCTGTGCGTAACAGGATCATGGAACAGATGAAATTGTTCCTGGAAATTGTGCTAAGGCACATAGAAAATAAGGAGGTGATTGGTGACAGCCAACAAGGTGTCACAAAGGACAAATCGTGCCTGACAAATTTGGTGGCCTTCAGTGATGGGGTTGCAGCTCTGGTGGATGAGGGAAGAGTAACTAATGCCATCTACCTGGTCTTGTGCAAAGCATTTGGCACAACATCCTTGTCTATAAACTGGAGAGGCGTGGATTTGATGGATGGACCACTCACTGGGTAACGAATTGCCCAGAGAAGTTGTGGATGCCCCATCCCTGGAAGTGTTCGAGGCCGGGTTGGATGGGGTTTTGAGCAACCTGGTCTAGTGGAAGGTGTCCCTGCCCATGGCAGAGGGGGTGGAACTGGATGATCTTTAAGGTCCTTTCCTACCCAAACCATTTGGTGATTTTGTAACTTGGTGATTCTTTGTTAATCTCTATGGGAAAACCCACTTTTAAGTACACAAGAGTGCCAGAAATTTAAGCTTAATTTACATGTGGAGCCAGGGGGAGGGAGAACTAATTCAGTGGCTTTTGACTTGTCCCATCTCTGTCATGTATTGTTTAGTATCTGTGTTTTCATGTGCTCTGTAGCGTGACACTATCCTGTAGCTATTGCTGACATGTGGGGTTTAATGAGCGTTTCATGCCTCATCCCTGCTCTGGTAGCTGAATCCCTGTATCTTCCTGAGCAGGATATTTCTGTGCATTTCAGTGTAGTAATGCTGCACATTACTGACAATGGGACTGGTCAGACGCGGGTTTAATGCCCATTTTGCAGCATGCATGACACCTACTGTGCAGAATTCCTCTTTAGCTCTGAAATACACTTACAGTGTGTCTTCTGTGGGTTGCCAGTGCATTTGAGTTCTGTAGCACTGAGTGATCTTGCTGCTTCAATTTCCTGTTAAAGTAGGTATATGGGGAAGGAGGTGAACAGCTTTAAATGCTCATTTATAGTCATTTTCCAGATGAACGTTCAACTTCTCAACTTCTAAGAGTCAGCTTTAGTATTTCCTATAGTTCTATTGCTCACATAGAGGCTAGAGTTGTAGTTAGAATTCTGTTTCTTTAAGAGTTTTGTTCACCAAGGATATTTCTGAATGGGTTTGTTTGCCTGTGACCTTACCGTGCAAATTGGAAAGAATGCTTGAATGCACATATGGATTCTTGAAACAGGTATTGATCATTATAACAATGGGATTGATGCAGAGTAAAGGATTTCTCCATTGCAGTAATTGCATGTGCAAATTTCTATATTAAAAGGTGCATGAACCTCAGTCTTAATATCCAGAATTTTGAAGGCAAAGATGCCTTTGTTTAGGAAGGTTAATAATTTTGCCAGGAGGAGCTATTGTCCATCATGAGCATGCATGCTGTCTCTGGTTAAATTAACCGTGGCGTCGAGGAAAACAGAATCATCAAATGTGTGGATGGCAACTATAATTATCAAATATTGGTTTTCCAAGCATATATTTTTCATCTTCAGGCAGTGTTTTGTTATGTGTGATGTAGTCGTGATCTCGCTGAAGCGTTTCCATGTTCTGGTGCTGTGACCCTGTAAAGTATTTATACAGTCAGATGTGTACTGGAAAAGATGTTAAGATAGTTGAGAAGTTGCTCTGAGGAGTCAGTGATTCATACGTTAAGATTACCCAATGTCTTCTGTTTGAAGCAATCTTCAGGGATTTTCTCTGAAGTTGTACCCTTTTTTTGCAGGCGCTGTGTGATACCGTGCCCCAGAGACGTGTGTGGGTTCAGCCTTTGATCAGATAACAACAGATCTTCTAACACACGCACTCTTGCTGCACAGACACTACTGAAAGCAGGCAGATTTAGATTAGATGTCAAGAGGAAAGTCTTTCCTCAGTGAGTGGTGAGGCACTGGCACAGGTTGCCCAGAGAGGCTGTGGGTGCCCCATTGCTGGGAGTGTTCAAGGCCAGGTTGGATGGGGCCTTGAGCAACCTTATCTAGTGGGTGGCATCCCTATGCGTGGGGGGGAGTTTGGAACTAGATGATGTTTAGGGCCCCTCCCAGCTCAAACTGTTCTGTGATTCTGTGCTTTCAAAGTAGCAGCAAATGTGTGTTTTCTGCTGGGTGCAGTCAGGCATCAAGGAAGTTGAGTTGGAACCTAGAAAAGGAGGATGGTTGTATTGGGCTTCCCACTGCGTGGCCCAGCTATGCTTCCTCCTTGATAATCAAGGAATATTGAGTCTAAGTACCTGGCTCTAGAGCTGCCTCATTACGCTTGTTGCATTGTGTTTTTAAGTGAAGTCTGAACTCCTTTTGCCTTTAAAAGGAAGAAAGGAAAACATTTGTTCTTTTTGTTGTAACTCAGAATGTGACTTTTCCAATAAATAGCCACACAACCTTTACAGACTGGAATGAAATATTGCAGTTGCAGCAGCACCCATTGTTCTTCTACTTTGTCTACACAGAATTGGTTCTGTTTCATCTGCAAATCCTGTTGTTAAGGCAGCTGGAAGGCTGAAGCTGGGCTCTCATTCCGAAAGTGTAACAAGCTGTCCTTCTTTTGAAGGGCTGATACTTCCTTCTCTTTTAATCTCCCTGTGTTTTAAACAGGTGGGGTGATTCTATGATCATATGATTATCTGCCAATGCATAGCAGGATATATTGCAAGATTCCACTGCTGTTAGCTAAAGTCATGAAACATCCTCTGAGGGGTACTTGGTATGTGTAGGTTGCCGTTTAGATATTTGTTTTTCAATTCCTAAGATGGAGTACATGGCAAAAAGTAGAAACCTGCTTGAAAACAAGAGAGTAACAAGTGAAATTGCCAAATGACAACTAGAAATTGGGAAACTGTCAAATGAGCTAAACTCTAGTGTTCTAAAGACACTAAACTTTAGTGTTCTTAAGACAACATGGGTGTCTGTTAATCGCTTTGTGAACAACATAACAGCAATATTTCGGAAAAGCCAATTTATCAGTAAGATATTGCTATGCTAATTCTGTAGTTGCCCAATATTTAAAAAGAGTTGGGAAATCTAGTTTTAAAGCATATAATTTGCCATACAGGTATTTTTTTAGCTGTTTTTAACCTGTTACAACTGTGACCGAAGCTCTTCAGAAAGCAATGACCTAAAACCTGAAATGAGGTTGTATAGATTGAGGCTCTAGCAAGGATGGTATCCCTACAACTTAGGCAGTGGAATATGAAGCTGTGTTGTTTGGGATTTTTGTCTTGCTGTGGTTGTGACCTGTCCCGTAACAGTGGTTGTCACTGAAGAAAATTTGTAAACACTCAAGTCCTCTGGTAGACTTGGGGCTGAGGAACTAAAACTTTTTTTTTTTTTTAAATCTGTTGGGAAAATGACAAACTTTTGTGTTGTGTTGAAACGATCTCTGTGCCTAAAGTTAGCTTTCTGCTAACTACAGTGAGAGATTAGAGGACTTTATCATCTTTATGTGTTGAGAATCTTATTGCCAACCCCTACTTTGCATAGAGCTTAGTTATGCAAGGGGAACTGAGCACAAGAGCTGTTCTTGGTGACTGACCGTGCAGTGAGAGGCTTGTTCCTGTAAAGGCTGTGTTGTGCAAACAAGTTCCTGAAGTAGGGTGTCCTAAAACCTGAAGTCATGCCAGAACTCGTGTGATACTTGCTTGTAACCAAACCCAAATGATGGTAGTTCTGTGAATGCAAAATGTTTCTTTTATTTTTCTTTGACGTGAAGAATAACTTGTATCGGGAAGAGTAATAGGTGCTGTTTGTATTAACATGTATTGGTAGAAATAATATTTACTCTTTGTATTGAAAAATAATTACCAAAGAAAGCATGTTAAAAGTACAGAGGTGGTCCTATTTCCTAGGCCCTAAAAGTGACACTGGGAATTGTTTTTCTGTTTTACCTGCTAATTCTCTGGAGTGTGCATACTAAAGAAACAGCTTTGCGTGGCGGAAGAAGTGAAAATTCTCAGGTTTTCAAATCTGAAGTCAGAAATGTGTAACTGTTAGCAGCTTAAGTTTAGAGTTCCTGAGTATCACGTGAAGCAGATACGCTGGACAAATCTTTAAGTTGCCTAGTTTTGTGCAGCAAATGCCAAGTGCGAAGGATGATGTCTGAGGAAGGACGGATGTGTTATAATTTGAAGTGTCTGGCTTGCTCTGCTTTGCTTTGGCTGCAGCTGTTGTCAGTGCCATTACTGCAGATGGCCATAATCGTGGTTGCTGCCAACAACTGTCCGAGGTTAGAAACAAGAGCTTCTATATCATATACTCACAGTGTGGAAAACTTTTTAAACTGGTAACTGGACTAGTGTAATTTGAAAAAAATTAGGATCCCTCGTCCCCTAGGATGACAATCTTGACTTTATGAGAATATAACTGTGGATTTGATGGAAAGAATTAAGGCTAATAGAGTGATTCATGGACCAAATGCATATTAAATATGGAAATATGTAAATTGGATTGTTTCATAAATGTAGCATTTTTATGTAGTGTGAATAGAAGCTGTTCTTAATTTTTGAGGTAATAGTATGTGAACATTTAGGCTTATTAGGCATGAACAGAGAAATTTACTCCTGTTTCCCTGAGTCCTTAAAATTCTCCCTTAAATGGATGCACCTCTCAGGTTATTTATGACATTCTAACCAAGTCTTGAATTTTGCATGACTGACTTCATTCACGTATTTTTGGGTTCCAAAAATGTTGCTGCTCTATAAAGCTGAAATTAGTTTTGTATTAAACGCAGTGAGAAATAGGACTGGAACATAACGAGAAAAAGAAATCTAATTTTATCGCTTCTTAAATGTTGTTATCTCACAAGAGCATTCTTCTGATTACCTGGAGTCATTTAGCACCATCTGCAGTGCCATGTGGAACATAGTTAAAGTAGTATAATAGGATAAACACAGTTAAATTAAAAATGGTTGCCAAGCAAACGAGTGTGTAATATTTTAGGAATTTAAGAGTCTACCATGGAGAGGAGTTTTTATCTGTAGCTTTATTTTCCATAACCCTCTGCTTTCCCCTTTGGTCCTCTCAGTGCAGAGCTTTGGTGGCAATGAAGTGCTTGCCACTGGTCAGTTTTCTCAGAGAGAATGCTGTTACCGTCTGCTTCTTCTGTATTTTCTGCTCAGTGTAGAACTGTGTTAGTGCTTTAGCTGTCATTTGCTGCAGCCTCTCCTCTTGGCCCGGACTGCCCACACGCAGAAAGGGAGAGAAGCACTGCAGTGATTGTTCTTTACTTTAGTGGCATCAGGATTTGCAGCAGTCTCCAGAGTAATGCAGCTAAAATTACCTCCAAACTTTTGCAGGCAGTCCATGAGCTGTTTAAGAAACAGCGGTGGATACAGTGCTCAGCACTCTGCTGAGTTGGCTTGATGGGAAGTGTGTAAATCAAAAATAGAACCTTGCTTCATATGACCTTTTGATTTGGAGGGGTAGTGACATTCAGCAAGATACTTATGATTCAGTAATGTAGTGGATTGGCAATTGCATTTTAAGTAATGTTGATTTCTTCTTAAAGCTTTGTTTACCTTGTTTTGAAAAAAAGGGATCTTTTAGTTGATGGAATCACTGGAATAGCATAGTTATTGAATGTCTTTTGTCAGTGTGGCAGTCAAATGCTCATTTGTTAGAATTCTTCCAGATGCTGGAAGCTGTTCTCTCTCCTGGCTTGTCTGTAAATTGCTTTGTACAAAGGTTACAAACTGTAGCTGGCAGTATTTTGTCAGCGTGTGATTGACACTGGCTTTATACTTTGATAAGGTTACAGATAAGTGTAACTTGAATTTCTTCTTTTATAACTTTTACTTTTCTTCCTGAACATTTGCTTAAGTGTTTCATTAGTGTTTGGGCTGACTGCAAATGTGTTTCACATGTCCCTTTCCTGTCTCTTGTCTCAAAATTTGCATGAGAGGAAGGCGCAAAGACAGTTGAAATTTTTACATTGAGGTACTCTGCAACTTCTGAATAATATTTGTATCACAGGAACCTTTTTTATTCCATATCCGTCATTGACCAGCTGTTTTTAGGTAAAAGTTTTGCCAAAGACAGCATTGCACGTAGAAGAAAACAGGTGAGTGGCAGGAAGGATGAAATAAGTTTTGGGTTCATTTTGAAAAAAGAATGGTTTCTTAAGAATTGTATTCTGTGCTGAATGCTTTGCAAAAATTGTCCAATAATAAATAAAAGCTGAACAATCCCATCCCTTTCTTAAGTTATACATGAAGAAAAGAATACTATTTTTCCTTTCACCTCCCATCCACTGCCACCGTATTTTCCCCAGGGTTGGGGAAAATAATGGAATAATTTTTATTTTTTTCACTCTTTCAGTTTATGTGTATAAAAAACCCAAACAAGCATGATTTTTGCAAGTGTGTAATGCTCCAAATTCACAGTATAAATATACTTCAGTGGTGATGTCATTCTATAAAACAAGAATGCTACAATTGTATGGCTAAGTAGCCATACATGAGGCACCCATGTGCTTCCACAGACTTATTCCCTTGAAGAGGGATTAATGTGGATAAAATGTTAATCTGCTTCACTCATGCTGCATAATTCAGTCTTAAGTAAATACTAAATAGGAAAAAGATATATCATAAATCTCAGAAGGAAAATGGAGACTTTGCTGGGTGGAAAATCCCTTACTTTGCAAACATCTTAAGGGTATTACAAAAAACTTAGGGTTTATAAGTTTAGTTGGATTTCCAAGACCTCATTGCTCTTACTGCAAGTGTTTGAGTAAATAGAGACAGTTTTCCTTTCTTACTCTTCGTAACTCAGCAATTGATAGAGCTGAAATAATGTGGTGGCTATGCCAAAACCTGTATTTGTATTTCTTGCTTCAGTTTTCAGTTGCAGAAAGTGAAGTGTTCTCTAATACAGATTGTATGCTCACCTGTCATGCCAGTGCGGGGAGAGGAGAGGTTTACTTTGGGTTTTTATATTAACTCAATCTGGATAACACAATGGGGCTGTTTACATTTGGACACCAGCCTGAGTTAGGTTTGCAAGGAAGTGTATAAAGCTATTTGCAATGTACTTAGTGCATTAAGACATAGCAGTTTACACCTGAAAAGTGTTTCTTTTCAGACTCTTTGAATTTAAGATAAAACTTAATGTTTTGCGGACTTTTTTTAGCTGTTTGAGTTCAACTGCATATGATGCTGTCTTATTCTCTATAGTGGTGTACACATGTGGCATCTATAGATATGCTTATGGATTTCTTTTTAATTTGTTGTGCTACACAGAAGTATAAGAGAACTATAATATTGTTTAACAAAACCAGTTAATAGAATTCCATTGAAGCAGAGTGGTACAACTTTAGAAGTGTAGTACTCTGTGCCATAATTGTGGTGGCTGAAATAGAAATGTAGAAGGCAGGGATTGTTGTTTTGTAATGGTGGAAGTGCAAGTGTTAAAAAACATACAAATGCTTGAGAGAACATCAACATTCCTCCTAAAATTCAGCTACTGAAAGGCTTATCTTGGAATAGCACTTAAAAGTTTACAGTTGCCAATAAAAGCATCCCTTGAAAGAGTGTCAAGTATAGATTATAAGACCAAGGGATCAATGTGTTAATGTGACCCCCAGCATAACATCAACCATAAGGCCAACTAATATTTTATGCAGTTAGTCAGCAGACTAAGTGTAATAATAAATCTTGGCAAAGTGGATTAGGGGACAGCTTAGAACAATTGCCAATAAGCCTGCAGTCATTTAGGTTTGAGTGGCAGTAAGTTTAACAGTGCAAAACTTAAAAACAGCCAAGTGTTTCTTATATGAGGTGTTCTGCTAGAGATTTGAAGTTGTTGGAAGCACTGTACTAAAATTAGTTTCATGGAGTCCAATGGAGTGCAGATCAGCCTTGTAGACTAATTAAAAAAATGTGGCTTTTGTGTTTATTACAATAAATGATGCATAAACTTTTTGATTGTAAAGGGAAGAAATTTCAGTGCTCTAATGAAAGCCCATCCAAAGATGCTGAAATTGGCTCGATACATTGGTTGGAACTTTGTGTGTTTGGTCTTGCAGAAATCTCTCATCTTTATTAGAGAAATCTGGAAACCTGAGTAAGGTGATATTTGAGCTGGTACAGACCTGTCTGAGTCAGGAACAGAAAGATGTAAAAGCGTCTGGGCTGTGATAATTACCTTCTGCTCCATACAAAACATGTCTTGCCGTGGTGTTAATTTTTTGATGAGAGATGGGATTCGTGGGATGGAGCTGAATCATTTGTTACCGGGCAGGAAACCCTTGTTAGTTGGCGTGGTTGGTGACCAAATGTAGTTTCTTCTGTGGTGAATTTCTACAGGGGGAAATTATTGTGTCATAACTAGGGAAATTATTTCAGCTGATTGAGAATTGATACACTTGTCCTGGTAAAAGCGAACTTGGGAAAAGGCATCTGGTTTGATCCTGGTGGTTTCATGGAGATTCATGTCGTGACAAGACAAATTGTGTAACAGGAGTTTATAACATACCATCCTCCTCCTTATTGATTGCAGAGGATCTGAACTGGTGAATTTACTAATACATTGTGAGCGGGGAGCTGGCTGAGCCTCTGTGCTGGGGAGGCTGTGCATAGGGATCACTGGAGTGAGGTTTGGAAGGAAGCCAAGGAAACACTGTGGCGTTTGCTCGGAAGGATTACGCAGAGTCATCCTGATCTGCATCTGAAATATTAGATCTGGCTTGACCCTCAGCTGCGGTGGAATGATTGCAGAAGTGGTGCAGGCAGGTGACGCAATGGTTGGAGAGCTGTGGCCTCCTCTTCCAGGTGCCAGCTGTTCTGCTCTGGTGAGCACCTTTCCCAGAACTAGATTGTGTTCAGGGCAGGGGGGGACACCACAGTGCTTTATAGCTTTCAGAAAATGATGCAGCTCTAGGATTACCAGCCTAGTTTTTGCAGTGGAGTACTTAGCCTGGAGCAGCTTTGCATGTTCCAGCAGAACCTGCGTCCACTCTAGTTTCTGCTTAAAATGCTGTGATTAATCTTTTGTTTTGGTTTGGTCCTTGGTTTGTTAGTTAACTGGTATCCAATAAATAAAAACAGTAAACAAAGTTTCATTTGATGTGCAGGGCTGGTAAAAACTAGTACTCGAAGGAGTAAAACTAGCTTGACAGTGACTGTTACAAGATATTTTACCAATAAAGCTTACAGAAACCATAGTGAGCAAAATTTTATTATCAGAAATATCAGAAATGTGCTTAGCAAGGTTAGTTGTCTATAAATTTATTTGGTATTAAACTTTCCAATTAACTGAAGAAAGATAAAAATGTCATGAGCTACAAGAGGAGTGTCCTTGTAACCTGAACTAGTAGACAAGTGAAAGGGGTTGTTCTCTCTGGGGTATTGCTGTTGCTGGGTAAAATTTCAGGCCACAGAAGAGCTGTATTGTTGAATGTCAAGTACTCCAAGTAATGTGGCCCACAAGACTGTTTTTAAGGAGTCATGTTTTAGTCATTCTAGGATCTGCTGGAATGGATGTAAGCAATCTCTTAGAACCTCATTAATTATTGTACAGCTGAAAAGAAAACATACAAGTATGTAATCATGCTTTTGAAGTTATTTTTTAAATTACGTACAGGCATAGAAGGGAAATAAGAATTCTGTTGGTACTGCTCTTATCTTATTTTTTGAGAAGTCATTTTAGAGTTCCTCTGCCAGAAAGTGGATTCTTTGGGATGGGTGTGGTGTTAATTTTATGTACATAACTGCTTATAAATACTTTTTAAAATGGCTAAATACTTCTAAAATTCTTCCTGTGTGAATGTGAGAATGTTCCCGTCAGATATATTTGCAGTGAATAATTTTTAGGAAAATCCTTAACTTGAGCCACATTTTCATATCTAAGCATCTGAAACTTTGAAATGATGCTTGTGTATCATTCAATTGCAGTGTATTTGTGTTGGAAGGTATACCCATATACTGCAGAATTCACAAAGTTCTTTTTTTCCTGTTTCAAATCTGTTACCTGAAATGCCCATGAGATGGTGCTCATCAGTCTTGTTTCTGTGTAGCAGCAGATCTGTGCATAGTTCTGACTTTCCAGTAAGGATGCAGTGATTGGCATTGTTGCCTTTCTAAATGAAAGAAAAAGAACAAAAACCAATTGACAATACCTTGAATTAATTGACAAAATACCCATTACTATACTATTTTGAAATGTGTGTAAAAGTCTTGATATCCGATTATCTTTGGACAGATGGATTTGATGCTAGTTTATACAAATAATAGGTTAGCAGTTAATTTTTTTTGGTAAAAATGTGTTTCTAAATAGCCAAAGGATGGGAAAGTGTTTAGACATCTATCCTTTTTGTGCGGCTTTATTTCCTTCTTTCTCTTTACTTTTGTCTTTTCTTTTTCTAAGATCTGTGAAAGTTTTCTTTATTATTCAGAAAACATTCTGCTACTGAGCTAGACTAGTGTGTTCTGTTTTGTAATGTCTTTCTGGGGGAGGTTGATTTGTTTGATTTGTTTTTTCCTTGAGTTCTGCAGATAGCCTGTAACAAGGAGAGAAGAGAGAAGTGTTAAACTCCTGTTAACTAAGGCAGGGAGGATCATAGAATCATGGAATGGTTTAGGTTGGAACGGACTTAAAAGATCTTTTAGTTCCAACCCCCTGCCATGGCCAGGGACACCTTTCACTAGACCAGGCTGCTCAAATCCTCGTCCAGCCTTTCTTTGAGCTGGACGGAGTGTTAGAAGCCCCAGTGCTGTTTTCTGAAAGTGTACTATGTGATTTTAGATGCAAGATGGGGAGAAAAACAACAAAATAAGGGGAAGGGGTTAGGAGAGTCTTCTATTTGAGGTAAGGTTGCATAAATGTTGCAGTGGGCTGCAGCACAGTAGAACCAAATGAGTTATTTTACATTCTGTTTCAGCCTGTTTTTATTGTTATTTTGAGACTTGTGACCTGAATGGTCTGGGGAACCTGGGAGGAGATCTGGAAGAGGACACAAGTGACATAGATGAACTCCCAAGGAAGGGAGTTCAATATCAATATTGATAGATGGGTCTGAAAACAACAGTTGGTTGTACGAGAAGGGGAACGAAGTGAGCAGCACCTCTGCTATAATTGACTATATGATGACACTCAAGGAAAGTATCTGCTAAGTATTAATTAGCAGAGATTACAGGCTTCTGAAAATGAGGGCAGCTTTAAACCTGATGAGTTGATCTGAGGGAGGTATTCAAAGATTGTCTTTGTGCAGAACCAATCTTCATACAGGCCGCTCAAATTAATTCAGACCAAGAGGACATAGGAAAAAATCTATTTCCTCTGGAAACTTCTTTTCCCTTCCAAATTCTGTGAATGGCGCTGTGATCAATGTTTCTTTTGTGTTTTTTGTAGGCTTTTTTTCCTTTTTTTTCCCCTCAAATCACTATAGCTTTGATCAAGTAAGCAATTGAGTTATAATTGCCTGTATGTTCAGTTCTATCAGTGACTGCTGAAAGCAATGTTAGGACAGCACAGAATAGAAGACAATAAAGTGCTTGAGAAGAGCACCTTGACAGAAAAATGGAGGCAAAACTAGAAATGAATGCAGCACTGTACACAGAGTAAGTAAAAGACAAGTAACTGTTGAAAAGCAGGGCCTCTTCTGGTTTTAGGTGAAAAAGAGAAAAAAAAAAAAGAGTGTGTTCTGGCTGAATTTCCTTTGGGAAAATGGAATTAAAGTTACCATTTTGGAATGTTTATTTCACCTGGAGCAGAAGGATTTGCACATGTTCTGGATGTGCTGAAATGAGCAGGACAAACATTTTAGACTGCATCATCTTGGACTGTAATTTGACGTCATTGTACAGTAGCTACTGGAGGCTGAGAGAGATGAGCAAGGAGGATTCTGAAAATCCTTTTGGCTAATTTTGGAATTGATGATGATGGTGGAGGAAGCAGCTCTGTCATTTGTGTATTGATGCTGAGTCATCTGTGTTGGGATGACTGGGGGTGGAGCACCTTTCCCATGGGAAAAGGAAGGCTGAGACAATTGCAGTTGTTCAGCCTGGAGAAGACAAGGCTCCAGGGGACCTTGCTGCAGCCTTTTATTCCTTACCTAAAGGGGCTACAAGAGAGCTGGAGAGGGACTTCTTACAAAACTTCACTGATAGAACAATGGGTAATGGCTGTAAACTGAAAGAGAGCACGTTTAGATTAGATATTAGGAAGAAATTCTGAATTGTGAGGGTTGTGAGGCACTGGAACAGGTTGCCCAGAGAAGAAGTGGAAGCCCCATCCCTGAAAGTGTTCAAAGGCAGGTTGGATGGAGCCCTGAGAAACGTGGTCTAGTGGATGGTGTCCCTGCCCATGGCAGGGGGCTTGGAACTGAGTGATCTTGAGAATCCCTTCCAACCCAAATCATTCTGTGATTCTGTGGTAATTGAATAAGTGGGAATTGAAAATCAGGTAAGATTTAAGAATGAAAAGGCAACGTAACAACAAATAGTTTTCTAGTCCTAGTCCACACTGTGCAAGAAAACCTATAAAAAGGGTATTTCAGCTCTAAGAATATTTATGGAAAAGCTGAATGAAACTAGGAGAAGAAAGTACCAGTGTATGCAGAAAAGGAAACCAGGGACAGGTACAAGCAGAATACGATTTCTGTACATACTTCTATAATACAGGATAATATGGTAGAAAACCAGTATTTGTTTCTCCTTCTCAGACTCCAGCACTGCTCCCTTGAAACCCCTTTGTGTCCTGCAACCTTTCCCTCTGTCTGAGGAATCGGAGGAATTTGCTTTCAGATTTGGTCTTCTCACCATACTACTTCACTGAGATATTAGTCTGTAATTCTCATTCTCTTTATTGTCCCTTAAAAATAATTCCTTTTTCTTTGTGCCTTCAGATCTGTTGTTGTTTTCTCCTTCACTTCTTTGCAGGTTTTCCTGCCCTGTTTTGGAATGTTTCATTTAACAAGAAATAAATGCTGCAGTACTTCGGGGAAGTTGCTGATTATGGGAGAAGTCAAGATCGCCTATGAAATAAATCCTGGAGATTGTTGTGTTGGTGTCAGAAAAAAATAGCTCAGCTGAAAGTAGGGCCGGTATAAATGAGGAGAATGTGAGCCTACAACTCACACGACGAAAACACAAATTTTGAACCTTTGACATTTCTTAAAAGTGACGTCTATAAGAATTGTTTTATTCCAAAAAGTGTTTTTATTTCATGGCCCAGAAAAACTCATTTCTCATCAGCTACTGGTATTTCTCAGAGTGCAAGTCTCATATTGAACAATTCAAAGAGAGCACATTTTCAGAGAATTAATTTTAAGTGCAGTTCCCCAGGCATCAGTATTTTCATTCTCACAGGGGAGTGTAAAGAGAGCTAGAGGTCTTGTAATAATAATTCTAAAAAGACAACAGTTGTATTTCTGAGGAAATGAACATTTTACAGCTTGGAATACCACACAGCTTAGAAACAAGGTTATTTGTCTGGGCATTTTCACACAAATGGAAAAAAGACAGAAAAATGTGAAACAAGCAAAAAGCTTCCTGAATGTAATCTTGTGGGTCCATAATCAATAAACAGATTTTCTGAATAAATCACTCTTTACTGAGCTGGTGATAGAACTCTTTTAATTTGTTAAGAATAAAGCTTAAAGCACCAAGTTTTGTCAAAATCAAAACGCCTATTTTGTGCTTGCTGTTAGTTTCACATGAAGATATCTGCTGTGCACTGAAATGGTTGCTGAAGCACTTGTGTGAGTTTTGCTTTACACTAAGAACTGCTTTTTCTTCTATGGTTCCAGAATTTGAGACAAACGATGCATATAGTACCTCGTAGGTGAGATGAAAGTTGGTTTTGGAGTCAGCAGTTGCATCCTCTTCACCCGTTGTGAAACGGTGTTGTCCCCATTAAAATAAATAATCATTATTTTCTTAATCAACTATTTAAAATTAATTATTACTGTAGTAAAATAACTAATTTTTGAAGGCAGTATCCTGCTATTTTGTTACTCCTTGACACGGCAGCTATCAGCTATTCCAAGCACTCTGCCTGTACTCAGCTGTCAGCATTAATGGGTTCTTGTCTTGACAAGCAGAGGAGTCATCAGGCTTGTCTTTGGCTTCAAGCCTGTTTAGTTTTTGGAGGGATCCATTTAAGCTGGTGTAGAATAAGTGATTGGAAATGTTTCACAAGCAATTAAATAATGCTTTCCCTGAGGAGAAAATGTAAAAAAAAAAAAAAAGTAAGTCAGAATTTTCTCACTGTTTAGAATACACAGAATCATTAAAGTTGGAAAAGACCCTTCAGACCATTGAGTCCAACCATTAACCCAGCACTGCCAAGTCCACCACTAAACCATGTACCCAAGTGCCACATCTGCACATCTTTTAAATGACTGCAGGGCTGGAGACTCAACCACTGCCCTGGGCAGCCTCTTTCCAGTGCTTTACAACCCGTTTTGTGAAGTGATTTTTCCTAATATCCAATATAAACCTCCTCTGGCACAACTTGGGACCATTTTATTTTGTCCCATTGCTTGTTACGTGGGAGAAGAGACCAACCCCCCCACCTTGCTGCAGCCTCACAAGCGACTGTGACTTCTGAGAAATATGTGAAGTAGGAGTGAGTGTTCTTTTTGTTACAGTCCAATGGAGAATTTTTTTCATATTAAAGTTTGAATAAATTATTATAATGGAGAAAACAAACATGAATATAAAGTCAGGAGTTTCATAGTAAACTGATAATATCAGTTTTTATGTACTACATCCTGATTATGTCATCCATATAAATTGACTCTCTTTTTAGGAAACCTGCTCAAAGACCTTGTAGTTTTCCTAACACCTCAAACAGTGTGTAAGTGAATGAAGTTCACATTTTTTTCTTTGAACTTTATTCTGCAATCTGTACCCCTCCCTGCTAGTGCAGTACTCTTTTATCAGTATTTTTAAGAAAGGAAAAAAAAACCTCTTTGTGGATTTGACCATATGAGATGTATGAAGTGATTTCTTTTTTCGGTTGCTGTGATTACTGTCACATTGCAAACTGACTGCATGTGAGCTCGAGCTGTTCACTTGTGTGGAAGAACCAGCGTAGGTAACAGAGCTGAATAGGTGTACTCGAGTTTATTTTGTGTGCAGAATATCCCAAGTTTGATGTAGGTTTGTTTGTAACAATTTTACACCATCTCTATTTTATTCTGTTTAGAAAAAATGTGCAAAGACAATCTGACAGGATTACCACTGTCATCAAATATTTGTGGTTTTGTGCCAGCTTATCTGATGGATGGGTGAAGATGATGATGAGGGGTCTGGTGCATCTCTCTTAGGAGGAGATACTGCAGAAGCTGTTTAGTCTGGAAAACAAGGCTGAGAGGGGATCTCTTTAATGCACATAAGTATCACAAAGGCAGGTGCCCAGAGGTTGATGCCAGGCTCTTTTCAGTTGTGCCCAGTGACAGAGTGAGGAGCAATGGTCATAAACTCAGAAGTCTCACCTCAACTTCTTTACACTGAGGGTGGCAGAGCCCTGGAACAGGCTCCCCAGGGAGGTCATGGACTCTCCCTCTCTGGAGACCTTCCAAACCCACCTGGGTATGTTCCTGTGTCACCTGCTCCAGGTGACCCTGCCTTGGCAGGGGTTGGACTGGGATGATCTCCAGAGGTCCCTCCCAATCCTAACAATTCTGTGATCGCTAGTGACTTAGAAGCCTAGGAACTGGAAGTTTCAGGAAACTTCCTTCTGCATTTATCTTGGCTTTAGGAAGAGTTTTCTGAGTTCCAAACAGCAACAGAAATAGTACTGATGAAGTGATTATTTTTTTATCATACATTTTCTGTGCAGAAGCAGAATGAGTGGAAAAACTACAGCTACTGTGAGCTGTATATGTGGTTGCAAAATTAAGGGGGGTAGAAAAATACAAATTGGAAGAATGTGAGGTGTGAGAATGTATTGTGTTTGTGTGGCCAGGTTTTGGGAGCTGGGGGGACTACAGAGATGGCTTCTGTGAGAAGCTGGTGGCAGCTTCCTCCATGTCCAGCAGAGCCAGTGCCAGGTGGCTCCAAGATGGATGTGCTGCTGACCAAGGCTGGGCCAAGTAGATATGGTGGTAATCCCTCTGGGATAACATATTTAAGAAGAAGAAGGAAAAAAAAAAAGGTTTATTGTGCAGATGTAATTGTGGCCGGAGAAGAGTGGAGTGAGAACACGTGAGAGGAATGACTCTGCAGACACCAAGGCCAGTGAAGAAGGAGGTGCAGGAGGTGCTCCAGGCGCCGGAGCCGAGATTCCCCTGCAGCCCTTGGTGCAGACCATGGTGAGGCAACTGTGTCCCTGCAGCCCATGGAGATCCACAGGGGATGCAGAGATCCACCCCCAGCCCCTGAGGGAAGCCCGTGCTGGAGCAGGTGGGTGCCCAAAGGAGGCTGTGACCCTATGGGAAGCCTGTGCTGGAACAGACTCCTGGCAGGGACCTGCAAATGTGTGAAGAGAGGACCCCACACTATAATAGGAGAAGGACCCCATTCCCTGTCTCCCTGTGCCTCTGGAGGGGAGCAGGTAAAGCTGGGAAGGAGGGAGGAGTGGGGGAAAGGTGATTTTAAGGTCTTATTTTACTTCTCATTATAGTGCTCTGATTTTGTTAGTAATAAATTCAATTAATGTCTTTGAGTCTGTTTTGCCCGTGACAGTTTGGTGAATGATCTCTCTCTGTCCTTATCTCAACTTATGAACCCTTAGTTATATTTTCCCTCCCCTGTCCAGCTGTGGAGGGGAGTGATGGAGAGGCTTTAGCGTGTGTCTGGCATCCAGCCAGGGTCAACCCACTACAGAGAGTAACTGGTGGCCTTACACAGAAATGTGCACTCTGTAAGGACGCTGGAGCTTTGGAACAGAGCCATATGACTTAATCTTTGACAAAAAAAGACCAGCACTGAAGCTTAGTGTATAAATAAAGTTGGTATAATGTTAATGGTAGTTTAATCTCATGAAGTCATAGCTACCACTTTAAAGTTGTCTTTCTACTCAGAAGAGTGTGGTGAGCTGTGCATGAGAGCGTGTGTGTTCACACCAGTGCTGCTGCTGGGGCAGGTGGCAGATAGTAATGCTCTCTGGGCTTTGTTCTCCAGGTTACACTGGAACAGAGGGTAATGAGTAGGCTAGAAGGAAAAGGAAACCCTAAGATTAAAGGCTTTTGTTGTTGTTGTTTTAGGTTTTTCTTTCTGTCTTCCTCTTAAAGGCGTATATATCCATGAATTTCAGGACATACTTCCTTATCCCACTGCAGATATCAGATACTGGTGCTGGTCTTTGGCTTCACACTGTAGAGACCACAGTTTGTTCTGTTGGTTGGGTTGCTGTCTTGAAACTCGTTTCTTGTTTCATGATTTTTGTGGCAATTACTTTTTCTGTTGTTGTGTTGGGAAATCTCATTCTCTTATAAGTAAATATTTCCGTGCATGGAAAGCTGCAGGAAATGCTGTTACGAAGAACTTGATTTGATAAACCTTGAGGAATGCATCTGCGATTCTCCATAGTGCTGAATTTGCTCGGCAACACTTTATCTGTAGAGATAACGTGCCAGTAGAAGGAAAGAGAACGAAATAGCTCCTCTGTTAGAAGCTTCACCAAATCTCCAGGTTTAGAGTTTAAATCAAAATTATTTACTTAAAGATGAAGTTATATTTCTGTTTATTTGTTTAGATGAAAAATATTGAAGTCCTCTGTGATGTCCAAAGGTTCTTTTATCTGTAAAATCTGTAGTTGCCTCTGCAGCCTCAGAATCCATGACTATGAGAGATGTTTTATGTTTTCTTTGAAACTTGTTTTAGTAAGTAAATACAATTCGTATAGGAGAGAGATTTTAAGAAACTAGGAGGATGGTTACTTGTTCTTTTATTATTCTGGGGTTTTACTGCTTACAGAATTTGAGGGAAATTATGTTTACTGTAGGAACACAGTGGCTGTTAACACTAAAGAAAAAAGGGAAAATAATTTGGATATGGAATGAGAGAGAAGATTTTTCTGAAAAGATTATACTGTTGTTTGTTTTGATGGCATTAACCTCTCCTTTGATAATGATACTTCCTTTGTGTTCGAGTAGCTTTTCATAGTGGCAGATGTTCTTTCCTTCGCTGTCTCGCTGAAGCAAGATTTATTGTTCAGTTAATCACACTTTTCACAGGGAAAAGAGTGCTCTAAGAAACACCGTGTCACAGGCTCGTACGTTATTCGGATGTCGCCTTTTTCAGCTTATATGCATTATCACTCGTGGGTAATAATTTAGTTTTGATTCACAGTTTTTTGTGTGGGGCAGAGCTTAAGCATTCTTCTAAATTCTTGAATCCTTGCGAGTGTAACAATTCCAGAAAAAGCCTTTTTGTCTTAGAAGTGCAGATAACATGTGATGGTGTTGATGGAAAAAATGGTGAGAACTCCATTGATGCTGTGTTCTTATCAGAACTTGTGATAAATCTGTTGAATTTGGTGTTTTAAAAAAATTTCTTTTTTAGGTTAGAAATAGCAGAGGTCAAACCTAAGCAACTGTTGGCTTTATTGGCGAAATTTTTACTTCAAAATATAGTTCAGTGCCCTTTTGTTTAGCAGTTGTTGCTTTCCTCCAGCCTGAGCTGCAGGTGGTCACAGGGGATGGAAGGGTCTTGCCAGGTGTGCTGAACAGTGTGTGGTGGTTGCTGCTGGTAGTATTTGATTGCACAATTAAAGAAATCAAACCGAATGTAGTTTGGTTTTGTATTTATCGAGGCTGCTTTTGCCTTCATAGGTCTGATTTTAATTGCAGCACTGGGCAACAATTAAAATTACCTCGGTCACAACACTGTAAACAGGAGAGTGTGGTTGTAGGTGATAGAGATAACATAGGTAACACTTGAGGTCTTTGCCTTCCTTGTTTCCTTGGGGTTTTGTGAGATTTTTTTTTCTCTCCTTTACTGTTCCTTGGAGACAATTTGTTTCAGTCATTGCCTGTATGCTGAGAAAAGGGACAAGAGGGAAATCAGGGTGGGGTAAAGCCTTAGAGTAATAGGAGTTTCTATACCAGGAGGAAAAAAACCCCAGCCAACCAAAAACCAGTGTTGTGGCAAATCAGGAAGGAGGGAAAGCTTTAAGGTGGTTTTGTAAACATAGAAACGTAAGCCACTTGTGACAAACATTAAGTGTCAGAGTCACAGTTCTGTCCCTGCTTTCCACAATTCCCATAAATTTTTGTGGGAATTGAAAGAAATAAGTAAAAATGGTCTCGTTGTGGAGGCTTTACTGATGTACCTGTTCTCAGAAAGGCACTTTAGCAATATTTCCATACATTGGCTTCCAGTAATCCATTTTTTTTGAACTTTAAACAAAGGAATAGCAAAAACCTGAAGGGGGCAGAATCTGAAAGCAAAAAAAAAAAAAAAAGGTGTTACTTGGTAAGAATAAACAAAAGGCTGTTACTTATTGTAAGCACCCTCTGTTCTAGCCAGGCTTGTCTGCATGGTTCTCCCCTGCTGATCACAACTACAGAAAATTTAAAATATGGCAGCAGGGAAAGCCGAATGTTACATTTCCTGCAGCGTGTCCTTTAGGGTTTCTTACATCCCAGCTCGTAGCTGTCTCTGCTGTAGCTGCGGCAGCAAACTCTGCCAGTTCTGAGCAGGCAGCTGCGGTCGGTGTGTTCCAGCTGTTCTGGGTCGAGGCAGTGCCAGAAGTGATGGAAACAGATGTGCTGGTTCTTGGTTTCTGCTGGAGTGTGTGAGCTGGTGCCTGTAGCTGTGCTGGGATTCCCAGCCATTTGCCTGCTGGGCTGTGGGAGGCGGTGGCACTGGAGGAGCTGGCACACGTTCGCTTCCAGCGTGAGCTCCGGGGGGGCTGCGCCTTCCAGTGGGACAGGAAGCATTTAACATTAGGGTTGCCAAATCTGATAAAACCTGCCAGAGCTTTTTAAGTAAATCGATTCATCTCTTCATCTTGTATTCTTTCTTGGCTTTTTGAGCTTCAGTTTATTTCCCTTGTAAGTTTATTTGCTGTTGGTATACAATTCCATGTTTGGAACGTGTTCTGGTTTGTTACTTCTCTGCAATTTCCTTTGTTTCTTTCGCCTTTCTCCTTTACTTGTAGCTGTTATTCCCTAGTTTCTACTGTCTAGCAAAACGCTTTTAGACATGTTTTCTAGAATGAACTCATAACTGTATTTTTACTTGTATTTTACTTGTATTTTTCAACTTCCATTGTTGCACACTTTTGAAATAATGTACTTTTTAAGTATCACAAAGTGGGTATCAATTTTAAGTCAAAAGTTACATAGTTCTGTGAAGAATTGCTTGTATGAGACTTGCAGGATGCAAACTTCAGGTTCTGTAAAGAGCGGTGGCTTCCTACCCTCAACCCACTGTAAAATACCAGGCGGATGTACTCATCCGGAGAAAAATATGGGGATATGTTGTCTGTTCTCTGGCATCTGGGGAAGTGGTCTTCAAACCTTTTTGACTGCACAAACCATCAGTTAAAAAAGAAGAGGTGATCATTCCCCCTCAATAAATGTATACTATTATTTATAAATTATATACGTGTTTCCGTGTTAGTATATTATATTATAAAAAATACAAAAATAGAAATAAAAAGGGTTAAATAGAAAATAAAAACTATTTAGAATTTTAATTTTATTTTTATTGATGATACAAAAAGTATTTTCTCTCCATGTTCCAGAGGAATGTCTTGCTTGGGTGCACATACCTCTCTTTGGATGCACTGGGTGACTTTTTGAGAATTATTTACATTCTTTCTAGTTTTCTTAGCTTAGGAAGCTGCACTTTTCAGAAGCTCAGATACAGTGTGTTATTGTACATTATTTACTCGTTGTGGATATATATCTATATATATATTTAGAAGTATTTCTGTTCAGTGTAAGTGGCATACACAAGAAAAATTCCATAATTGTTTGTACTTCTTTATAATTGGAAGGGGTTCAGTACACCAGTGATTTCCCTTGCCAAATTGAAAGAAATATAGTAATTCATAAAATCATAAGTAAAATAAGTGTTCAAATGAAGCATCCTGAAATGCTTTCTTGTTGAATTATAATGGCTTTCTTTGCACACCAACTTGGTTGAAAGAAAACATATATTTGGTAATATTTTTCATTTAAGTAACTAAAAAAAAGCAGGCTGCTAATTTTTTTAGATGTTGAACACTAAGCACGTTAGAAAATATGATTTAATTGCAAGAAAGCCTGGGAAAATTGCTTCAGGTAATTGTTTTTTGGTTTTTTTAGGTATCTCTAAATGTATTATCAGAGTTGAATTTTTTTTCTGTCACTATCCATTGGCAGAGAAGACTCTTCTCTGGCAGTGGGAATCAGTCCTCTTTGATCTTTTTAACCTACCTGTCTAACTTCTGTGTGGATCCCTATTTTTAAGTGTATGAAAACTGCAGCTATATTTGCTCAGGCGTGGTGTCAGTGGTGGGCAATGTTGGTTTTTTTTCTGATTTAGCCTGTACAGACTAAATCAGGCAGAAAAAAATTACTTCCAGTGTAAATGTCTTGACTGATGGAAGTGGCTGCAAGCAGGGTATTCCCTGTAAAGCCATCCTGACTGTAGGGTTTGTTCCCCACTCTGGACTTGTTGTTGATTAATGTGGTATTAGAAATGTTATCTTTTGGGCTCCTTCCTTCAGGAGAGGGTTTAAGATAGGACGTGATGCAGACCTGGGCAGCTTGGTGACTGAGCTGTGGTTCTCTCAGCGTACAGCAGACTGGGTTTGTTTGCTGATGGGTGATATTTCCAGAACTGACAATAAGGTATCTTGCTTGCTGAAGATTAAAAAAACCTAATCTATTATTATTTCAAGTACAAACATTAGATAACTTTTAGACATGTGGCTAGGGAGGGAAGTGCTGGAATAATGAAATGGACACTTGGTACAGTGCTTTGCTATGTATGTTTCATGTATTTGAGTTTAAATTCAGAGTAATGTAACTCCAGCAGACTTTCTACTGGATGTCATAAAATGACAGATTTCTGATTTTTAAAATGTCAAAACCATAAATCATTAGTTTGCTAAGATTGCACTAGCAAGCTATTAAAGAACGTGGCAGTATTTACTGTAGATAAATGCAAATTTAAAAAGGTTCTCTGTATCATGGTTTAAATGATTTATTTGCTTTCAATGCACGTATGAATCTGATGTGATGTAAAGATTTAGGATATTTCATTTCCTGTATGGAGCTACAAATTTGCATGTTATTAGACGATCTCTCAGAGTCATATCTTCCTCGTAGGTCTTAAACAGTATCATAGGTTGAGGTACACTGAAAAAAGTTAATTAAAACAAAAGGAGAATTTAATGCTGTTAATACAGGTACTGGAAAGATGGGAGTTTCAGCTGGATTTAGATATGGTCTGTGGTAATATCTATTGAAATACATAATACAAGTCAAACAAGGAAATCTGCCATGTGTTGTAAATACACCTTTAGCCACTGTTTGGAGAGTGTTGAAATTTAGTCTTGAAATTGTTTGATTTGCAAAAAGTCATCTTGGTAGTTCCCTCAGGGATTTGAAATAAAGCTGAGTGGTGCAGCCTCCTCAGGAACGAAGGTCCTCTATGCCCAGTGTTGTACGTTGGACAAAATCTGGTAGGGAATCAGTTTTATCCTGTCTCCTGTTTTCCTACCTGAACTTTTCCGGTGGCTGCAGGTTTGCTGGGTATTATCCACTGTTTGGTCAGTGCCAGTGTGGGTCCCTGGGCCCCTGGTATTTGTGTTTTGTGTTCATGGCAATCCTTTGTATATCAGCTGTCCCACCTCTTGATGGGTCAGTAAAGATCGGGAGAAGGGAAAAATTCCTTATACTGGACTTGTTTATGCCTCTCCTCTTTGGAATTGGTTGTTGAATTTCCGGAAGAGAAGACAGAGGCAACTGTGCATGATGGTGTCATAGAATCATAGAATGGCTTTTTTGGAAGGGACCTTAAAGATCATCTAGCATGGAATGCTGTAGCTGTCTTGAGTTCAAGCATGGTGTTTTTAATGTGAGCTGTTTGTACTGAGATCACCTTTTAAATGGATACCAAACTGATAAATACATGTAGAATTTCTTTTTCCTGTTTGTTTATGTAGGATAAAATCTAACTTTGCTAATCATTTCACTTAAAACAGGGGTTGCTCCCTTTATAAGATACTAAATTTCAGGTTTTGGTATGTACTTAAAAAAATATTTAATGGCTCTTTCTAGAGTAGATTAAACACAAAAACTGTAAAATTTGAAATTCACAGAGCTGGTTCCCCAGCCCCCATGTTTAAAAATGTTGTGTAGAGATAATTCTTCCTTGCATTGTTCTGTTTTCACAGCCTTCAGCTGCATGCTGCAAATTGAACTGATTGTGTTAGTGAACTAATTTGACATAAAAGTGCTTGCAAGTAGAGTGAAAATACTAGATTATTAGCTAGGGTAAATAAAGAATCATTGATTATAGCATAATTGTATTTTAAAATTGTTTATTCCCCCCTCACACCCTGTTCTGTTGGGAAGGAGAAATCCATATACCAGAAGGATGCTTCAGATCTGTTGTACCTACATGGTCAAGAATTTTGCTTTTTTGCATTTGTTATTTTCTCTGAGAGAGTAATTTTCGTGTATGCATAGCTAAGTGCATTTTTAAAGAAAAGTTTTAATGATCTGGTTTATGTGTCAGATGAACTGGACAGGAGATAGTTGCCAGTAATTTCCTGGGTAAGTTGGGTAGCTTCTGTAGTTAGCTTTTGCCAAGTTGATGAAACTGGTTTTATAGAAGCTGGTGCTTAAATGTCAACTCTTCTGCTATGTTGAAGTTTTATCCTGTCTTACTTCCTCAAAATACAGCTTTTTTTTCTTCATTGTGACGAAGCATGCTGATATAAGCTGCTGATAGAGGTGTGTGGAGGAGGAAGAGAATGATACAGGGCTAAGACACAGTATTACAAATGTGTAATTCTGGGCTAATGGTTTCAAATACAGCATTAGGTGGCAGCAGCAGGCTCTCAACACCTTGTGGGTGCCTGTTGAATTTACATTTGGGCAGTTTTCCAAACGAGAGACAGACTCGAAGAAATTTTATTTTAATGCAGAACATTTATATTGCATCCCTTTGAAGGGAAGCAATGAGGATGGTTTTTCCCTGAATGATCCAGCTTTGATCATAGTTAATAACAGTGTTGAACAGAATCCCACAGAAGCATCAAGGTAGCATGAGTGCAGTGCTGTTGTGCAATGCCACTTTTGATATGCCTGGTTTAGAATGGACTTCTCATTTGGCAGGTAAATGAAGTTGTAGGCTTTGTTATGAACTTGGCAATGGGAGAGAAAGCAGGTAATTAAGGAGAATTTTTTTTTCTTCCTTTCTTACCATCCTTTTTCGTTTGGAAAGTAGAGTAGATTAGTACTATTAGTATTCTTTTTTTGTAGTCTAACTGTTGGGTGGTGCTGGATGGGGGAGCTTGGTGACTTCAGCCTGAGGTATCAGCAGGAAAATTTGCAATTTTCTGCAAAAAAAAAAAATCTGTTTGCTCTTTGATGTTGTTTTGGTTTTTTGTTTGTGGTTTTTCTTTTTTGGTCATTTCCGGTTTTGTTTGAAAATGGGAGAAACCAAGTCCAAAATTGGAGTAAGATTCAAGAGGTATCTTCTGCTTACATAAGAGGTTGGAGCAGAATCTTTCCTTCTGTGAAAGAGTCACTGGTCACTTGCACATTCATGGTCTCACTTTAAACCTTGAGCCAAGGTACCAAATGACCTTAAATCATCTGTGTCTGGCTGGAAGGTACGACCTCACTTTTCTCAAGTGGGTCTTCCCACAGTTTTTTGTGCTTTCTCTAGTTTTTCTAGTGCATTATGGTTGATACAGTAGCAATATAATGAAGAAAAAAGTTGACATCCAGGCTTTTCCTGCGCCTTTCTTTCCCCCCCATTAACCTCTCTGGGCCTGAGCCCTGTTTCACTGACTTGATATTCATGCTGATGTTACTTTTTGATGTACTTATCCAAACTATCAACAGGCTTTCCTGCCAGATCTTCTTAGGACTCAGATTTTAATGTTCTCACCTCCAGGTGTTGTGTTAGTGATGGAAAAGACTTCATGGAAGAGTGGGGATTGAGGGGCAGAGAATGGACTGCTGCAAATTGGTGTGTCTGAGTTACTCTCTTTCCCCATGTTTTTCCTCTTCTGTTCTGCGGAAGCCTTTCCAAATCACAGCCTTCTTTTTATCTGGATTTGTATAGTGATGCTGCCTTTTCCTATTTATTGTGTGCCCTCAGGGAGTTTGACCAACTTGGAATCACCCAGGATCCTATGAGACTCTTACCCTAAAGAGATTTTAATTCTTATGCTTCCCATATCTTTGGCATTTATTTTTGATGATCAATAAATTTCAATCAGTTAAATTCAATGAGTTTCTGAATATGTGAAATATATTTCTGAGTATGTGAAAGGGGATGGAGTCAGGGAGGTGGTTTATTTCTTTGGTGGAAGATAAGAATAAATGTAGGCAAAGAATATTATAAACACCCAGCTTTGCAGGTTCTTATTAAGTGTAAACTTTTACAATTTTCACTGGGATAGAACAAACCTATTTGACTGCATTTTTTTCATCATGGGATAGACATTCATACTCCTTGTTTTAGACATACTAAAGAAACAATTTTGATACTACAAAATCATCATCTTGAGGAAAAGGGAGGTCACAGTTTGGTTAATAGTCCCTCATCCCGGCTTTGGGGAACAAAGCAAGTACTTGATGTGTGGGTTATCTAACAACCAGAAGGCTGGGAAAGCTCTATGGAAGTGAAGACTGTTTTGGAGGTGTGAGATAAAAATGTGAAGATCCAGCCCTGTAGTTCTCCAGTTTGGCTTTTCCAGGAGAAGTGCTGATTTTGGACTTAGTTTCTTCTTTTTGTTTTATAGGCCATTGAAAAAATGTTTCTCAGGTTGTCTTGCAAGCTTTCTAAATATTTTATATCTGTTAGTGGGAGAAATAATTTAAATTAGGTTAATAATTGTATCGTGTTCTTTCAGGAAAGTGGAGCTTGACTGTTCATTCTGAACTATTTTCTCCATGCAGTAGTTTGGTAGTTGCTCACCCAAACAGTGAATCATCTCTTTCATATCTCACATTACTTCTTTGCAGAGAAAGGTTAAGTGCGTTTCTGTTGTCGTTTTGGTTTTATTTAGAAGTGTTGTAGTGCTATTTTATACTAAAAATTAGTGGTACTATGTTGACTTCTCATTAGTTTAATTCTCTACAGGGGGGAAATCATACACTCTCTGCATGTGTAGTTAAAAACTACTGTATTCTCCCTGTTCTCAATCAGCCAAATGTAGAACCTTTTCACTGAGAAGCTTGAGCTATTGGTTTAGTTTATAGATATTTTTGAAGGTGGATGTAACTGGCAAAATCTGAAATTTGTGAGGATGTATTTGAATGCTGCCCTTTAAAACCGTTCCTGTAAGCTTGTACTTAATTCTACATGCTGAAGAAAGAAAACGTTATGCCACCCTGTGGGTTGCTATAAAGATTGTTTATGCAGCTCAGCATAGGACTTAAAATACGTTGAATTGGAGAATTTTGAAAAATGTACTGTGCGACACAGGAGACCAAATCATGCTAAAGTGCAAGGAAAGACTATACATCAGTTCAAAGGCTACATTATTCAAAAAAATACAACCATAAAAAAGGTAATAAGATTACATTCTCACACTTCATGGCTAGTAAGGTGCATTAAGCTGCTCAGATATTCATAACTTACTGTGACATTTGGGAAGATTACATTTTGCTGTGCACAACCATTACTGCAGCTCAGATAATAACTAGCCAATGCATGGACCTGGATTATGATCCCTGTCATTGGAAACAAATTTGTGTTTTGAAGGTTGATCAGTTTCAAATCACCGTTAGAAAGGGTTAATATGACATAGTGTGGGGTGTGCGTGTGCCCGTGTGTATCTGATGGGTGTGCATACATATTGTACATCAGCTGCACCCTGCCTTGGGTATTCTGCTTTCCCTGGCAATTTTTTTTTGTCCTCACTTCCCTCACAGGAAGTGTTAAAATGGTAATTATTTTTTTACCGTAGCATATTATTCCTAGGACGTGCTTGCTGAAATGCTTGTGTTTGCAGATTAGATTGGAAACCTAATTTGACAGCTTCCTGGATGGGTGGGTTCTGATAATAGTGTATGTAGCCAAAAATGAAAGATTGGTGGTGTAGACTATAGGGTGAAGGTAAGGTCACCTCCAGTAGCTGTACAGGGTTTTGGTGTGATAATTGATGGTTGGCTGATAGTTAAAACCAAATGCATAAAGAGTTGAATTTCTTGTTAAGAATTAGCAGGTGGTTTGTGGCCAGAATTTAACCTTCAGCTGTTCTGTCTCTACACAGAATACAGTATTCTCTTTGTTTCTTACCTTGATTTTAAGAAGAGCAGCTTCTTGAGGAATACCTCAGTTTTGTAGAGGATAAATTCCCTGTGAATTGAGGTGTAACACAGGTTATGTACTTTGCATTTTCAAATGCTCTGTTGAGGTTTTTTTTAAGGGGGGGGTGTGTGTGTGTGTGTGTATTTTTCTCTTTGCGTTTGTTTTGAGATAATTCTGTGTTAATTCATTCTGCCCAGCATTCCCCTTGGAATTCTACCCTTCAGAGCTTTCTTGAGGTAGGCCTCTGCTCCATCTTTTGGAAGGGGAAAACTAAGGCTCGGAGAGTGGTAATGATTTGATAGATTTGTTCGAGTTGACAGCATGAGTTGATATAGAGAACCTGGGAATATAACTCAAGTCACCCCATTCAGTTCTTGCTGTTTCCCGAGATATTATGGAAGCATCTGATAGTAAATTGCATAATTATTTTTCATGACCCAGAGGGGAGAAAATGGAAAAGTGTAAATTACTGTTTAGAAATCGTTGCTATGAGACATTGTCTATTCTGTCATAAAAGCAGTAACTTTCTCTGCTTCCTGTGGTGTTTGGCATTGCTGATTTATGCCCAGAAGTCCAGAGATTGCTTCTTCAAAGCGACAAGGCTTAGACACTTGAGGAAAATGTATGGTAATTTCAGTGGTTAATGAAGAGCGTATATTCTGTTCCATGGATGAGTTGATCTTTGGATCCTGACTAGCTGAGAGAAGCTGTTGGAGCTAATATGGAAGCAAGGTAGAATGTGGATTTTGGGGCAGTTCTGGCATGGTGTGACTTCAGCAGGTGACAGTAATGAAGCTGTTAATGGTCAAAGCCTGTGAAAGAAGCACCACGTCGGACAGAAATAATGACACAAACTTGCAGAAGTGAGAACGAGCTGAAATATTTCTGGTCATGAGTCCATTTTGATAATTTGAGTCAATGCTATCCGAATTCCTGTTTCTATGCTGGTATATAATGGGTATTTTGGTAAGCATGGCACGTTTTTAAGGTTAATACAGCTCCAAAGTCCAAGAGAACTTTAAAAACTGGATGGAGGGAGTTCGTATAAAGGAGTTAACTTAGTATAATGCATTTTGCCTTCAGCTGGAATTTTTGTTTTATTAAGTACACAAGTGAGAGCGGAACAGGTTATTTCCTTCCCCCCTCCACCTCCTCTGCACAGGCACATGTGGTTACTCAGTGTATGTTCAAACGAAACTTGCTTCTAGGAGACCTGAAATATTACAGGATTTAAGTGTTGTAGCCAAATCACAGTCAAAGGCTTGGAACAGTGCTGCTGTTCCACATTCCTGCAAATACAGCAAGTCTTTGCTTCCTTTGAGTACCTGGCACTGCTAATGAACCTGGCAGTTAATTCTTAACCAGCTTGAGTCATTGTCTCAGGAATGTCTCTTAAGCGTTCATAAGTGGCAATATTTCTGATGTGCATCAGCTCCTTTTGGCTAGAGTTGCCCTCTTAATGGAGATTTGTTAAGCAAATGTGAAGGAAAGCTTTTAGGGTCACTCCAGGCCATTTAAGATCTCTTGACTGCTTTGGTGTGCACACCTGTTTTGGAACACTCACTTGGTGTCTTCACTTTTCAGCTCAACTTGGGACACCTGTATCCTAAACTACCCAAATGTTTTTCTGCAGCAATTGTCTGATAGTAGGTGACACCTTAAGAGCACCTTTGTTACTCAACAGAACTTGAAACAGAAGAAAAATAAGATGATACATTGACATTGGCCTCATTATTTTTTTTCCTTTACCTCTTTGATAGTTTTCTTCTCACAGAATGAATGGCTTTAGGCATGGAATAGTGATTTGATACAGTTGCCTTAAGCTTTTCTTTTTTGAAATATTTTTCTCTGAAAGCTCGTCGGGGGCCAGTTTGACTTGGAAATGAACTTTATCATCCAAGAAGGAGAGGGCATCACCTGCATGGTGGACTTACTGGATAAGTGTGACATCACCTGCCAGGCCGAGGTTTGGAGCATGTTTACAGCAATCCTGAAGAAAAGTATACGCAACCTCCAGGCCTGCACAGAAGTGGGGCTCGTGGAACAAGTGCTCAAGAGGATCGATAGAGCTGACAACATGATTGCAGGTACAGCTCTGCCAGTGTGGGACTCAAACTGTGCTGCTTCTACGCAAAATCTCCTGGACACAGTTATTAATTAGGTGATAAAAATTTGATGCTGCATTTTATTAAGCCCTTACATTGCTGTTCTTTTTCCTTTTCAGATCTCTTAGTGGACATGCTGGGTGTGTTGGCTAGCTATAACCTGACAGTTCGGGAGCTGAAGTTATTCTTCAGCAAGCTGCGAGGAGAAAAAGGGAGATGGGTAAAAGAAAACACAAAACTGAAACCATTTTTGTTGTGCTGGTTATATTTTTCCTAATTTTCGCACGTTAAGACTGTTTCATAAACTTCAAGATAAACAAATTTTGAATGTACCAAAAAATACAGGAAGCTTTCTTGTTTTATATAAAGAATCTTTTTACTTGCAAGTAATTAAAATATGGAGAGTAGAATAGTGATGAAGTTAAATTTCTTCCTGAACTGCTTTGGTCTTTTTGAACACCTGGGAATAATGAGATGATTCTTAAGTGTTTTATGCACATGATTTTAGTTTTTTGATTCCAGCTGTGTGAAATTGAAGGAAAAAGGCTTAACATTTTAAGTCACAAGAGAGAAATACATAAAAAATGCCTACACAGGCAGTTCCGTCTGCTCCCATTTTCACATTGCTGTACTTTACCTGAAGATTAAAAAAATTTGTCCAGTTAGGGAAGTGAGAATGCTGGCAGAAATTGAACTGAAGGAAATAAGTCCCAATGAAAAATTGTATCATTTTTCTCGTTTCTGTGTGGAATAGCAAGGGACCCTTTTTAGCTGAGAAGCCACCTTCCCTAAAGTAAAAACGTGTATGTTGTAGAGGCCACCTGCTAAAGTTTTATTCAACACACAATTGTTGTTTCGCTGGACTTGGGAACTATTTTAACAATCATTTTACCTGCTTTGAATTTCAATTCAGCTCCTGTTATTTCTAAATACTCTGCCTAGTGCAGAGGAAAGGTAGCAGTGTCTCTGTTGACTTCACATAATTTTTAAAAAGGGTATACCATATAAAAGCAAGTATGCACACATAATACAGCAAATTTTAAAAGGCCCTTTGAAGTAAATAACTTTGGAGATCTTAACCTGCTTAAATAAAAATGCTCTAAACTTCATAATGGTTTAAACTTAATAATTGAACATAGAGAGTATATTTAACTGTAGGTGAATTAAAGTTGTCTCTGTAACATTAACTTTTTCATTTCCTGTCTCCCTGCTATTTGCATTTAATTTCCTTTCCTTATTGAAGACCGAATACAGGGGAAAGCAAGAGAAAAATTCCACAGTTGGATTGCCAAGGAGTTGTACAGCTCCATAAATCTTAAAATCAGCAGAACTGTAAAGATACCAAGTATTTTGCTACGACACAAATTACCTGGTCAAATTCTATAGCACTGCAGACATCTAAGCAGTTCTCAGCATTTCCTCCTCGGTTTTAACTCAGATTCTTGAAGCACTCCTTAGCTGACTGCACTTTTGGTACATTTGAAATACTTGTAATGGATCATGCAATGCTTAGGTTTCCAGGGGTAACTGTTTACAACAGGGGGAAAAAGGGCACTTTCAGGAAAATATCAGGGTTACAAAATTGTAGTTTAAAAATAGATCTGCCAGAAAGATACGCTGTGGTGAAAGACAACACACGAAATCGTTCTGTCACTATGATCAGTATTTGCTGTTCTTCTGTTGTTGTGAGCTCATATGCTTGATTTGGAATTTATAGTTGCAGAGTATTGCAATACAATCCATGCAGGATATGGATTGTGAGGAAATGTTAAGTATTCACACCGAGCACTCAGTTTAGGTGCTCCAAACTGCCCTTGGGACTTGAATCTTTCTCCAAGGACTTCTGTGAAAGCATAAACCAAATCAGTTTAATCTAATGTATGATTGTAGTCCTGATGAAAATAATCCTTCTGCTGATCTTCCCTGTCCCCTTTGCTAGGTATTCCCCATCTCCCTTGTGCTGGCACAAGTTTCACTCAGCCGCGGCCCAGAATAGCTGTAAATAAAAATTGGTTTCATTTGTTTTCCCTAAATTAGTTTTCATCTGGATCAGTTCATTTTCTTTAGCTTACTGCAAAATCATGCAGAGAGCTGATGGGAATGAATAGACAGAAGCAGGAATCTGTTCAGGGTTGGTTTAGCTTATCCTGGGTGAAAGTGGCTCTGACCTTCAAATCCTTAGTTATGTTACCAAATTAATTGTATTTCAGGGCACCTATTGTATATTGTGTGAAGGTATTCATAACTGTTAATGCTGTTTTATTGAAAGTGCTGAGTGTCTTAGCAGAGTGGTGTTCAACCACGTGCAAAGTTTTAAAATGTGTTAAAATCTGCTTTTTGTGTGTATAGTCTTTCCTTTCTTATAGGTTTGTTTTATTTATTTACAAATGTAGTAATTCTCTTTGTCAGCCACCACATGCTGGGAAGTTATTGTCTGTGTTAAAACACATGCCTCAGAAGTATGGACCTGATGCCTTCTTCAACTTTCCAGGAAAAAGTGCTGCAGTATGTAGATATTTTACGTTTCTTGTTTGTTTGTTTGTTGTTCTATTAAGGCTCTTGGTTATTTTCATTTGTGGTGTTCTTTGTCTCATCTGTCATTGTCATAGGGTTTTAACCAAATTTTTTTCTCTGCCTGACACCTACACTAGTGCCTGAATAAATCGTGTTTATAGTAGATGTGCAATATCACTACAGAAGGACAAATACTATTACATAAAGAATGGATACAAATGAGGCTGCTTTTTAATATTTTTTATATTTTTTTATATTTTGTTATTTTTTTTCAGACTGGTTCAGTTAAATCTTGTTGCGAGGAGAATATACCTGCTTTTCACTCTAGATGCTTATAGGAAAGCTTTGAGAAAGCATTGTTCCTGGACATTTACAGGCTGAATAATACTGAAAAGGATTAAATTTAGCAATGATTAGTCTTTTTGTAATTGTTCCTGTGACTCATTTCTAAGTTTTGTGGTGTTCACTTGAAAAAGAACTTGAAACTAAATAGGCAGTTGGAAAACCCTGTGCAGAATCTTCTGTTGGAATTCAAGTATGTCAACACTTTTGCTTCTACAATTGTAGAGTGAAAAATTATGTTCAAAATTTCATGCTTAATTCAGAATAAGATTTGAATAAGATTTATCAGATGACTCTTTCCAGTTTTCTTCACATAAACCCATTAGCTTTCTGCCTTGGTGGCTTGAGATTGAATTTCACCAACTTGATGACATAATGAATTATTTTTTTGAATGAAAACTTTGGAGACTGAAAAACGCAGATTACTAGAAAAGTGCTTGTGCAGTTTTATCACGTGCAACAGCACTTGGCAATGGACAGACATGTTTTTGTTCATTTTGGTTATTCATGGTTTTGTATTTAACTTCTGTTAATTACGTTGAATGCTTGAACCATATATTATGATATTGGGATGCCTCAGTAAGCTTTATGTGGATATTTTTATATATATTTAAATTAAGAAGTCTAAGAAATTAAGTATTTACTATAATTACTCTGTGATCCATTGTGAGTTGAGTGATAGTGCTACCAGTTCCCAAGAGCTGGGTACAAAGACATGGAGACAGGTTAGTTAGCTGGTATAGAGAAGGATTTATAGCATTTTGTTTGGACAGGAAAAGCTGAATGAAGCATGGGAACATAATAACAAGTGGGGAGGCACTTTGGTTCTTTGATTTTTTTTTATTCAGTGATATTGATCACCTGGACAGCATCTTTGATCAGTGGTTATGGCAATCTTAATTGACGTGTGTATTGCAAACCTGTGCAGCAAACCAACAGAAAGTTAATGTTAAAAAAACCCAACCAAACAAAATACTCCAAAAAATAAACCCCAGCTGTTTGAAACAAAGGGTTCTGCCACACGGTTTGTAACTCAAGGGCTTTTGCACTAATAAACACAATGTGTGATATGAAGATTTTGCCTGGTGGGGATTCCTTTCTAGGAGAAAATGTATGAGTATTGAGCATGGTGACACCATTGAGTATGGGGCTTCTTTTGAGGAAGTTTATAATTCTGTCTTATTCTCACTGGAAGCCTACATAGATATGGACTTCAAGAGAGAAAATAATTTTTTAAGTGAAATGTGGCCAGCTTTTCCTTCACGATCCGTTATTTTCCTGAATACCAACACTATGTGAAAATGCATCTGATTATTCTGTCAAGTTACCACAAAACCAAATCAATCTGAATTTGCATTTTGAGAAGTTGTTATTCCATAAAGCTTTCACTAAAGCATTTAAGTTTTGAAGCACAGGTTACTATTAATAATCTTTTTTGAGATATAAAGGTCAGTTTTAAAATATTTAGGTTAATTAAATATTGTATCAAGTACAAGGAGAACAGAAGTTAGGCCAGATTTTTTTCTTCAGTAGAGAGAAGCTGTACACATTTGCAGCATGTCTCTGTTTGTCAGCATATATTTGTAGAGTGTATCTTAAGCTGCACACTCCTACTGTTGTGTTGATCTTTCTACATGAATTACTTTTTGCTTTCTTCAGGCTATTGCCTTACCTCCTATAGCCAAGTGGCCATACCAGAATGGATTTACTTTCCACACTTGGCTAAGAATGGATCCTGTAAATAATATTAATGTGGATAAGGATAAGCCTTATTTATATTGGTGAGTATTATGTAAAACTGATATTGCTGATGTTCGGTTTCTGTTAATTGGTCAATGATTTCTGTATCTGTGCTGATTTTGTTCTGATTTGTCAGTTTTCGAACAAACAAAGGACTTGGTTATTCTGCTCACTTTGTTGGAGGCTGCTTGATTGTAACATCCATAAAATCAAAGGGAAAAGGTTTCCAGCACTGTGTAAAATTTGATTTCAAGCCACAAAAGGTAAGTAAAAATAATAAAATCTTTCAAATGTGTTTCATGAGTCTAAAATTGTAGCCTGGGAGTCTGTGTTGTAGCTGTCGATTAATCTCATCTTTCCATAGGAAAAACAGTTGCAGTGGAATAAGCAAAGAAAATTTGTGTTCTGAATTCTTACTTCTTTTTAATTTTACAACTAAAATATGAGTTGATTTTATTACTGGTGTTCAAGGCTGTCTTGCCTACTAGGTAGTGTTATGTGATGTTGAATGTTCCCTTTTTCACTTAGATATCCTGCTAATGTTTCTGGAACAACCGGTGTAAACATCTTGTGGGAGAGCAGGCCTCCTCAGGAATTTCTTATCAGTAATCCCTTGCTGTAAATATGGATTCTGTTTGTGATAATTTGACATGCACGGCTTTTGAGAGGCTTTAGTCTGGAGCCATCCTTGCTCTTTGGAATGGCATTTGTAGTAGTCCATCATGCTAAGAGTAACTCAGTTTAGAACTGATTTACAGAGGGGTTTCAGTGTAGGTTTGGCTCAGCATTGTCATAAAGATTTTTTGAGCGATATGCCATAAATACTTTTTAAGCTTCTGTGTGGAGAAAACGGCATATTATCCTTTGACATAGCAATGCAAAAAAATTCACCAGGGACTTATTCATCTTTTCTACTTAAAATACATCTTTCAGTCTTAATTTAATTGACAAAAAGACTTGAATTTGTCCTCCCGTGCCCCACTTGAATGCTTAAGCTACTCCTAAGTGCCTATAGAATTGTATAAACTGGTTTTTTATTGTTTAGTGGTACATGGTGACTATAGTGCACATCTACAACCGCTGGAAGAACAGCGAACTCCGGTGTTACGTGAACGGGGAGCTGGCATCTTACGGGGAGATAACGTGGTTTGTCAACACCAGTGATGTGAGTAATCCCTGCACATTAATGTCCATAGCTGATCATCTTGATGGATGGCATAGATGTTCTTTGCCATTTTATCCATAAACCTCCCCCATTTTATGCATTTTTTAAAAGTGTTGAAATAAAAATAGTAACTTTTTGGTAGAGGAGTAAATTGTGCTTTTATACGTATCAGAACTTCAAATTTGTTTCTGCTGAGACCCTCAAATACTTGTTAATGTAAAAATATTCCCTGATAAAATGCGTATTTTTTGCATGATTTGCTTGTGTAGCATGGATTAAACCCTGTTACTGGGTTCTGTTTTCTGTTTTCAGACATTTGACAAATGTTTCCTGGGTTCTTCAGAAACAGCAGATGCCAATCGAGTGTTTTGTGGGCAGATGACATCTGTTTACCTTTTTAGTGAGGCTCTCAATGCTGCTCAGATCTTTGCCATTTATCAGCTTGGCCTGGGATATAAGGTACCTTAGAACTGATTTTCCTAAGTTTGATTCTGCTAAGACTCTTTGTGGTATGTGTTAAGAATGTTGTGACACCTTTGTGTCCTAAAAAAAATGATCTTAAAGTGTAATCTTTTTATTAAACTCTTCCATGTTTCTTCTGTAAGCCTAAGCATGGCTTTACAAGCTACAAGTAAGCTTTAATTCAGTTTCTTGATTTCTTATAAAACAAAAAGAGTGGTGCTCCTGTTTGCTTCTCAAAATTTCCGTGTTGGTGGTTGGGAGAGGGAGAACACAACTGTTCTCTCTGACTAGGTTCGCCTTCTCATTGAGGCTGAAAACTTTAGATCAGTTATGATGTATTTGTTTTGGAAATGTGGCTTTATAGTTGCTCGTGCTAGTCGAGTTTTTTAATGTGTGAAGTCAGTGCTGAGGATTAGTTTTGTTGCAGTGATTTATTGTTTGTTTTGTCATAGCCTGAGGGGCACTAATTGAAGGCTGTTATTCCCCAGCAGCTGTACAAACATACGCTAAAAAAAGATGGTTCCTTTTCTATCTGCTCCTCAATTATTAGTTCCTTCTGAGTGAACATTGCTGACAGTCCTGCTGTTTCCAAGCTGATGTGGTTCTTTTACATTGCCCACTATCTTGGCAATGGCACTCTTCAGGGGCCAAAAGAATTCTGCCATTTTAATTCTGTAAAATTGACTTTGAGTCTTATGAGTCTTTGGTTCTTATGAGGACCTTTCTTTATGAAAGGCTGCTCGATTAAAGAAGCAACGTTTTAATCATATTTTGCAATAGTTGTTCTGGACTGTATCTTCAGTGTGCTTAATCTAATTTTTTTCTTCTTTCCTTCCTCAACCCTGCTTCCCAATCCAGGGAACGTTCAAGTTCAAGGCAGAAAGTGATCTCTTCCTCGATGAACATCACAAATTGTTGCTATATGATGGCAAACTCTCCAGTGCTATTGCTTTTATGTACAATCCAAGGGCTACAGATGCGCAGCTGTGTCTAGAGTCATCCCCTAAGGATAACCCTTCTATTTTTGTTCATTCCCCACATGCCCTCATGCTGCAGGTAAATCAACATTTTCATAGATTTAGAGGATACAAATGATGTCTGTCTGAAAACTTAAAATCCAGTTTTATAGGGATTTGGATAGGAGATAGAATTGCTTGTAGGTTGGGGTTTTTTGGGTTGGCCCTGCCCTTGTTTCTTGAACTAAAGAGGATGAACAAGAGTCCTAGGAAAAAAGTTTATTCTATGAATAAGTACAAAGGCTGTGTTAGCTTTGAAAATAAATCCTTCTTCCTTGCTTCTGACATGTTCACTCCCCTACAGATGTTCCCTGTCTCCCATCCTTTGCCCTGCTGATAGGAAATTCTTTTCTTCCCTGTGCTTTGAATGCTGCCTCCTGTATGTTCACCTGAGGATCTACACTGTAGATCTGTATCCAAAGCAGTGGGTCAGGCACACTGGGCACTTAGTGTGGCTGTGGCAGCCAGTTCATTGTTCTTGTTGTTTCTTTTTATTTGGTAATGGTACAGTTTTTATGTTGAAGAAATTAAAAGCTGTTTTCAACGAACTTTTTATCAGTTTCTGAAGGAGGTTTCAATATTTCTTGTTTGTTCTTTGTCAGGATGTGAAAGCAGTCTTAACGCACTCTATCCAAAGTGCCCTGCACTCCATTGGAGGAGTGCAGGTGCTTTTCCCTCTCTTTGCACAGTTGGATTATAGGCAATACTCCTCAGACCACATTGACACAACTGTTTGGTGAGTGCATGTACTTGCTGTGTCCTGGGCTTTGTTCCTTTGAAGTAAAGGAAATTGCCTATTGCTTTATCAAATGGCAGAGTAGTTTGCATTGTCTTGTGCAACAATAAATTATATCTTGCAGTGAAAAGGTTACAGGCAGGATCTCAAAGTGATGTACTTGCTTGCACCAAATGTTCTGTGAAAGCTCACAGAGAATCAAAATGTACACATATTTTATACTTGACAATTTTTTTTGTCTGTGTAGCAGAATTATGGATAATTCTCTTGAGCTTATTCCTGTCATGGAGAGAATTCTCTGAGGAAGGCTTCAAGAGAAACTCCAGAAGGGATGAATTTTTCAGCTACATGAAGTCATTCCTTGGAATTTTTCTTCATTTTTTTTAACCTTCAGATTTTTGGAAGATACTGTTACTTAGTGTTGCTGCTAGGCTTTTCCTCTGGTTTGAGATCTGTTTCAACTCCATCCAACTTCTGATCATCCAGGCACAGAAGCTGGTGGAGCTCCTAAGTTAAAGAGCAGCAGTAAAAGCAAAGGGATTGCTTTTTAGAATTCGGGTGTAATTTGCTCTGTTTCATTACATTTTTAGTTTCGTGGCTGTTTTAATACTATCTGTATCCATATTGTTGCTTAAAAGGAATGGTCACAATATTCCTTCAGCCCATTTCTCTGTGCCTGGATGTCTCCTGAACTGGCTCAGACTTGGGCATCTATGTGATAAGTCAGGGAATTGATTCAGTTGCAAATTGGCTCAGCAATACAGGAGTTTTCAACTGGTTAAGGTCTTGATCCACAGGCACTCGTGCCTTGACAGGAATATTTCCTCTGGCAGCAGTACAACAGCAAAGCTGTGTCTAGAAAAATATCTGCTCATCTGATAGCATAAGAAGAAGAATGGCAATTGTTACTGACGTTGCAGAAGTTTGTAAGTGAAATATGAAGAAGAGAGAAGTGCAAACTTAACTATTGCCTTTTGGAAAGAATTCAGAAGAATTTTGCTTTTGTATGGTTACCTCAGAATCCAGGATTCCAAGTTAGAAAAGCATGAATAAAACCAAGAAGTTTTTTGAAGCAAGCTTTCAAAATTTAGTCTTATTTTTGTTTGAGAAGTTCTGACTTGAACATTTACGTAACATGTATGTCTGGGTTGCGTGGTGGAAGTGTTAATTTGGAAATACTTTGTCTTGTTGTAACCCTTTAAAACACTTTTGTTTACTAAACTGTGTTTTCCAGTTCTACTTTACTGGCATTCATCATGGAGTTGTTGAAGAACTCTATTGCTATGCAAGAACAGATGCTTTCCTGTAAAGGCTTTCTCGTGATAGGATACAGCCTAGAAAAGGTAAAGTAAATCTTTCTTGATGTCTTACATTAATGTTGAATTTTTTTTGAGATAAATACTTTTCCTAGGCTGTTGCAGGGCTCTCCTTAAGCAGATCTTCTTTTGCAGTCTTCCAAAGCCCACGTTACCAGAGCTGTACTAGAACTTTGCCTTGCCTTCTCGAAATACCTGAGCAACTTACACAATGGGGTGCCCCTGCTGAAGCAGCTGTGTGATCATGTTCTCCTGAATCCTGCAATATGGATTCATATCCCAGCACAGGTAAAATTGCTCATTCTTATCAATTAGGTGTCTTATGGTGTATTGATTTGGGAGTGTTGAAACTGAGCTTTGACTCCAAAGAATCACGGGTTCTGGCTCCGCAACAGAAATCATCCAGGAATTGTTTTCAGGCTCTGCTTTGCTGCATATAGTTGTCAAGTTTTGCAGACTCCAAAGGTTTTCTGGGAGTTTAGAAACTTACAGTGTTCTGCGGAACAGAGTTGTGACTTTTGACCCAGACTGAGAAGGAAGTTTGGATGGGTTAGTTGGCAAAAACTCAGCAATTTTTGAAGAGGAAATTATCTCGGGTGTCAGATTTGAAGTCTTAATATAAATTGACAGTGAATATTTTTGTTTTGGTGAATCTCTGTTCTCTGAGAGTGAACAACTTTGATCAAAACTTGCCAGCTGAAACCTTCTTACCAGCACTGTACAGTTTCAGAAATATAATGAAATTTTTCATCAGTTTGCAGAGGTTTTAAGACTAAGCAATGCAGAGAAAATCTATTTCTTTAAGACATTTTGATATATGAAATGTAAGAATTCAGTTGTCTGACGTGCTGCAGTTCAGGTGTGATGATTTTTGTTCTCCTGGCTGGGTGTTGTAGGTTCAGCTGACCCTGTACACTTACCTGTCTACCGAGTTCATTGCCACTGTTAACATATATGGAGCAATCCGGCGGGTTGGGACGGTTCTTTTGGTCATGCACACCCTCAAGTATTATTACTGGGTGGTGAACCCTCAGGATCGCAGTGGGATAACTCCCAAGGGCATAGGTATGTACATATACATTGATTTTTACTCTCCCAATCTGATGTTTGTTTTAAAAAAGTTTTGTGTACCACGTTTAGAATAGAACCATACTTCAGAAATGATTATCCTTCAGTGGGGTGGGTTCCCTGTAACAGTGTGAGCAGCAGGCTTTTGTCCTTGAAAGATTTTTTTTCACGACCGAATGGAAACTTTCTTTAGAAGTCCTCTCCTCTGTCATCAGACACCTATGTGAACTGATACTAGACAGAAGTGGTCAGAGAAATGGTAGGATGTTGGAACTGTAGAGCTGTGCCTGGGAATATGGTCTCTCTGTAACGAAAGGCTCTGGAACTTCAGAGAGAGAAGCAGGTGATGGAAGAGGGCTAGATGTACTAGGAGTGAGTCTAGATGTGCATGACTTCCTACCACCAACTTCTCAAAGTGGTCAGCCCTTCCTCTTAGAGGCTTGTAAACATTATTTTGTAGCATTTTGCATCCTTTAAGAAGCAAAGCATGCGCGTTTTCTCCTTTTTTTTAGTGAAGACATGGGTTTACTTAGTTTCTTAACTCATTTATGGAGCCTGAGGCAAGTGGATGAGTAGGACAGTCTTAGTAATGCATTTTAATGGCTTGTTTTGACTAGGCTGGTTTATACTGAAAATAACTGTTCTTAAACCAAATATGCCTGTGGGCCTGTACTTTATAAAACCAGACTCATATGATCACTTGCATTCTCTAGGTGGTTTGCTTTTCGGTGATGATTAAGATCATAAGAACTGGGACCCTACAGGCAAACGTAGAAACTGCCCCCAAAATGTATTTGCAACAGTTCATTTGCTTTCTGTACCAAAGCTTTTACTTGACTTTGACACTTGGTTGCACCTGTTTTCTTAACCTTGCCTCTCCTGGGAACTACTGAGTGTTTGAGCATTTAAAAAGTTTCTTTGAAAGTTTGCATTACACAGAGATGGCAGCAGCCAGTCCTTTTTGACTTTGAGTTAACAAATTAAGTCATGTCTTTTAAGGTACTCTTTATACATTGTAAGATTGATTTTTGTGTATTTAGCCAGTGTATAATAAAGGCATGTAGCTCTTCCTTTGAGCTTTAGCAGAACTTTAAAAGGAACTGTAAACTGCAAAAATTTAAAATCTGGAAATTCTGGCATAAAGTTCTCATAACAGTCTTATTCCTTGCATGAAGTTGGTTCATAGCACTACAAAGAAATGTTAAAATCATCAGAATTTAGAGGGGTGTAGGAAACTATTTAATAGAAGCCTTAGTGGAACCTTGCTAATCAGGCATTTTGCTAATAAAAAGTGATAAAACACAGTACTGTTTTGTGGTCTGAAATAGAGGGTGGGAAGACTTAGATTTGTGCCTTCTTCACCAGAAAATGCCTTTTTTTTTCTTTTTGTGAAAGTGCCGTCTATGCTAATAACAACTGTTAACTTGTATTTTATGTGCCTACATTTCTTTTGTAGATGGTCCACGGCCTACTCAAAAAGAGATTTTATCCTTGAGAGCGTTTTTGTTGATGTTCATTAAACAGCTGGTGATGAAGGTAGGATAGCTTTAAATTGTAGTAGGATATTTAAGTTTTCTTTCATAAAGAAATGCCTAACATGCTTTAAACATGTTGGATTTTGTAATAGTAAATAAAGAGAAAAGCCATGTAAGGTGCTTCTTTTTGGTGGGGCTCTTGCCACAGACAACAGTGCTAAAGATGCATTTTTTTGTCCTGTTTTAAGCTGTTTTTATCAAAAGTGGAGCTGTTATTAGCTTAGAAATGTTTACCATTGGGGAAATAAGTATTTAATTTCTTGTTTTGTTTTTTTTTTAAACATGAACAGTGTCACCTACATCATAAGTGCTTAAAGACTAAAGAGAAACAGTTGATAGTGTATCCTGTGGGTCAGTGGGACAAAGGAGGATAAGAAAGACTCTACCAATAAGTTTCACAACTGTTTCTTAGACATTAGAGGAATATTGGAATTCAGCAGCTCTACGTCAGCTTATAGGCTCTTCATGACCCTTTCCTATCATAAGTTTTGGTCTCTGTCTTTTCTCTCTTCTGCGGACTGACTTTTCTTGTGTTTGAATCTACCTCCCTTTTCCACTGTGTTGCTAATGGGCCAGTGAGCTCTGCATGGAGCAGTAACTACCAGAAAAACTCTGCCCTTGACTCTTTAACTCTTTCTTTAAATTGGATGTTCTGCAATTGAAATATCGGAAACATTTTATCTATTAAACTCTAA
>VZTA01025024.1:16120-47755 GCA_013398855.1 Mohoua ochrocephala | reverse complement strand
CAGGCACATGGTGTGACCCTTGAGGATAGTGCTCTGGAGGGCCAGGAGTTGGACCTTATGATTCTTGTGGGTGCTTTGCAACTCAGCATATTCTGTGATTCTGTGATGTGATGCTAAAGGGAAAACAGTTTCACAGTCCTTTCTAAAATCCAGAGATGGCTTAGGTTTACATTTGTAAACCAGTCACTTGGGCTTGGAAATCTGCAGTCCATGCATTCAGATATCCTGAATGATAAACCAGAGCTTAATCAATTAATTCTGAAAACTTTTCTGATTTATAATATATTAGTACACCAAATGAATGTGTAAGAGGAAAACACTACAGATTATATATCCCAGGAAGGATAACTAATGTGTTTATTTGTCCATCAAGGCAATTTAATTTTCAGACATGATCTTTACCAACTTTTTTTGTGTTATATGACTAATTTTAGTGAGGTCACACCATTCTAAAGCACATTTAACAGATTGATTTTTGTGATCATTAACATATCTTTGCAACATCCTGAAGAGGCTGAAAGCAGAATTATTAACCTTAACTTTTATTCAATTTACACATAAGTGAACTAAGATTAACTCCACAGAAATTAGTGTAAATTGAGAGGAAATTAAGCCTTCTCTTATCAGGAGATCCTTTTCATTCAAAAATGTGCTGAATTTGAGTACAACCTTGAAAAGTAATGGTAATACAAACAGCATTGAGTGTAGTTTTATTCCGGCAGATAAGAGCAAATTGTGGTTAACATCTTGTCAATTACTCCCCAAGTTTTTAGTCTATCTTGGTGTAATTTGTTAAGAAAAGAAAGTCAACACGAAAAGGGAAGGAGAAGGGAGTAGATTTAGCAATTTCCACAACAGCAAAGACGACTTCTGAGTTCAGAATATAAGTGGTGGTGGGAGAGGGGATGTTCTTGCTCCTTTGTTCAGCTCATGCTTTATTTAAAAAAAAATTCTATTCTCTTTTGCTCTTGCAAATAAAATCAAACAATACTTTAAAAAGCTATCAGTGGAACAAGAAACATTTTTCTTCAACTTACAGCTATGACTAGTCAAGTGTTTTTAGGAACTAAGTAGTTGAATACATAAAAATGTTTGAGAAAACAGGTCAAATGCTAAACAGATTGGCACTTCTTTGTTCATAATCAAAAAGACATTAGGCAAGTATGAAGAAGAGTTTCAAAATGTCAGTAAATGTAAGGATATCAAAGATTTTTTAAGCCAGCAAGTTAATTGGTATTTTGATCCTTTTGAGCAACTGAACAACAAAATGGATGAGCCAGCATTTTTTCTCCCTTGATGTTATTAAACAAATAGGTGTGCTTCTTATCTGCCTGTTCAATAATGCTGTTTTGTAAACTCTTAACAGGAAATATGAGGACAAAACAATCAAAGGCAGGGAACAGACCCATTCAGAGTTTATCAGGTGGGAGGTAAACAAAAGATAAAGCTCTGTCTAATGTTACTCTTTACTGTCTTCTGTTTTCATGTAGAACAGATTATTTGCAAACCTGGATGTAGTTTATTGGGTTAAAAAACAGATGGTGAGGAGAGGGCTTAATTGTAACTCATTCACACAATGTTTCTTCAGCCAAGTATATTACCATCTGTTTTATGTATATAAATATACATATTCTTTTACTTAAAGTAGGAAAATGTAATCTGCAGTCCCTATAAACACTGTATCCCTGTCAAGTCTTAGACACTTCGTCTCCCTTGGCCCTGTCTTGCGTCCCGTAACATCATGCATCTGTCTTATGTTTGCTGTGAAGCAACATGGCCCCTCTTTCGGGCTGGAATCTCAGATTTTAGATGCAGGTTACTAACTTGATCGGTCAACCAGGTGTGCCCTGAATGTGGGGTCACGTGGTGCCCATGCACTGCACACCAGCTAAGGGAGGTGTGCTTTCTAGTGGGGACCTGCACTGAAAGTCCCACTGGGTGGAACACTTCTTGCTGAGTGCCCGGGCCCTTGGAGCTTCACGTGACATGATGTGGTGTGCAGGTGTGTCCTCACCATATAGCCTTCTTTTATGTGGCATATACTGTACAGTGAGTTGAAGGGTAAGGGACTTGGTAGGCTAATGGTACTAAATGCTGCCATACTTGTAACACCTCGTAGGCTCATAGGAATGTGTTGAGAAGTTTAGCACAAGTGTCGTTTAAGGATTGTCTTTTTTCTTCCCTGCCTGTTTATGTCAGGCCTTAAAGTTTTTTGTACTGCATTAAGATGCAGGATAAACTTTTACTATAGGCATTACCTATGCCACAGTAGTCAGATGATGTTACTCAGATCATACACTCATGGCAATACCAGTGCTACTGCAGCAGTGATCCCAGTGAGGCTGGTTCTGCTTTTTCAATCTCACGGGGCAAATTTGCATAAGGTCACTGTTAGTACACCTGGTATACACAGTTTCTAAACCACCAGTGTTACATTTCTCATGACTGTGTAAAGCCTCATTGGCCTTAATAAGTCACATTTTGCATTGAGTGGCGCTAAGAATAAAAACTGGTCAAACATTACAAAATCCTGTAAAACATATAACCTCAGTAAGTGCTTTCTTCTAACATGAAAAATTCAGACGTGCTACACTTGCTTATTATGCAAAATCAGGGAAGCACTGAATCAAATTAGACGTCAACAGATTTGCTACAGAGAAAGAATGCTTTCTTTTTAAATGATGCATTTTTAATGCAAGTCTACTTTCAACAGTAAACCTGCACCATACAAGAGTTCATAAGTGATTTCTGGAAACAAGATTTTAACATTGCCTGATACCTTGATTTTACTATTATCCATGGAAATGTTTATTTGTTTCAGTGGCTTTAAGATTTCACCAGATCTATAGGATGTTCCCATACACTTTAAATATGGTAAACTACTGTACCTTCCACATACATTTTCTAGACTTTTCTCATTCACAGAACACTGGTATATGGTTGCAGGATGGAGATGATGGGAAAACTTTAGGAGTGGACAGTCTGTTAGCTGCTTATGGATAGTATATGCAGATTGGACCAAATTATGCTTTTCTGAGAGTATTTCTGTGACTCTGTATTTGTCTGATGATTTACAGTGTAAGTGCTAGGTATCTGTTACTGAATTTCAAGAATATCTTAGATGTTGTATCATTTTTATATACTTTTAAAAATTTATACTCTTAATATAGAGTCAAATGTAATTATTTTTGTGAATTCAGATTTGAAAGTTTCGGAAAGAGGTGAGATACAACCAATACAAGTTCGAAATTTTTGGAAGTGATTTTACAGCTCTTCTAGTTCTAACAAAAATGTAATTTTTTAAAACTTTCCAGTTCCAGGGCTGAGAAGGAACAAATGGTTTTGTGATGTTGAGAATCTTCCTACTGTTGCTCGTTGTCTGGCTAGAAAGGGATTTTGCACCTCATGCTTTTCACATATCATTATCCATTATCCACCTCAGGCCATTATATTTTAGTACAAAGATTCGTTTTAAGGAGAAAAAGGGTTAATCATTACTATTTTGAGTTAATTATGTAGAATTGATGCAGCCTTTAAGTCTGGAATGTGAAGGGAACTTCAGTGAGAGACACCAGTATAGTAGTTAATGGTGCTGTTTAAATGCATTTTATTGAACAGTTCCACAGTTTAGCCTTTAGGAAGGGGTGGGAAATTGAACCATTTGTTTACAATCAGTCTATTTAGTCTGAAACCACCAACACTAAAACGCCTGGTCCCTAAGCAGATAGTTAATGCATAGCATCTTCCTGAAGTTTTCCGTATCTTAGCATACTTGGATGTCTTTAGCATTTAACCTTACTTCTGCCTGTCCTAGCTTTGCAGTCTGAGGTTAAATTCAACTTTTAAAAAATGTTGGTTTACTTCTAATGACTGGTAACTACAGGTAATCCCATTTTAATGTAATTTTTTTCTGAAATAGTATTCACATCCATGAAGGATAGTATTGCAGAGTAAAAACCACTAGTTAAGAAATACAGAATTCCAGACTTTCATCAGGTTTGAGAAATCAGTTCTTCTGAGGGGAAATTACTTTTCTCTTACTTAGTCTTACCGCTACTGAGAATGTGATTAGTCAAGTACTTTTAGGAAACATGCGGATGAGTGTGTGCCACGTGTAGGAGATTTTCAAGTAAGATGTATAACCCAGGAAAACAATATATTTTTTGCACAAATATGTGCATGCTTATGAAATAGCACATGAAGCACCATAAATTATATTCTTAAAAAGAGCAATAAAAGTATTGGTTCAATGTAGAAGAACACTGAAATATTTCTGACTGCCACATTTTGTGCTGAAATAACAAGTGCAAATATGGAAATAAAAAGGTAGAGTTGTGAAATTTTCATCTCATCTGAAGGCAAATGTGATTTCTAGCCCTATTTTTCAGAAAATAAGTTTCTGGTTTCTTGGTGATATGTTGCAAGTAGAGGTCACTCTGTGACCTCTCTCTGCACAATAGATTTGCATAAGTATGATTTGTATGAGATGAAATTAGTCCAGTAAATCAAAATGAACAGTTGTAGTTGTATATACCCCAAAGCTTGTTTTCAGGCTTATTCTCTACTATTTCACCATGGACAATGTTTGCATGCTTTCACCAGATACATTAAGATGAAACATTTTACCTTCCTCCAAAATTTTCCATGGGGTCCATTGCTGTACAAAGATTTTAAATTAGATGGAACAATTGGATGACCGTGTGTGGCACATGCTGTGCTGCCATACAATTATCTTGAGCACGTCACGTCAAACTACTTGGGTGTCTGTAGTTACGTGATTCAGTCATGAAAACAGGCACTAAACCAAAGTGTTTACTTGAAAATACCCACAAAACATGTGGATTTGAGCTTTGGAACACAAATCTAGAGATCTTTTACAGTGCAGAATGCGCACTACAAAAGGAGTTCTGGAGAAGAAATAATCAAAAATAAATAGCCGGTCTCATATGGGTAGTCCTTATTTCTGATGAGTACAGTAATTTCTGCCTTACTTTTGATGAGGGAATGGCCTGAAGTTGTGTCAGGGGAGGTTTAGGTTGTATATCAGGAAAAGGTTCCTTCACTCAGAGGGTGTTTGGTCACTGGAACAGGCTCCCCAGGGAAGTGGTCACAGCACCAAACCAGACAGAGTTCAAGAAGCATTTGCCAATGCTTTTGGGCACATGGTGTGACTCTTGGGGATGTCCTGTGCAAGGCCACAAGTTGGACTTGATGATCCTTGTGGGTCCCTTCCAATTCAGAATAATCTGTGATTTAAAGACATAACTGGAAAGCAACGGTAAGTATATTTAACCAGGTACAGGTGTCTTCTGTGCAGTGGTTAGATCAATCAAAATGTTTGGAAAATCACCATTTAGAGGAAGTTTTTTATAAATATCGGGAGACAATATGTTTACATACAGAAACTGTAGTTATTCCCATGGCTTGTGAAGTTCTTGTCATTCTGAATAGATTGCTTTCTTAGACTACAGATAAATTTAAGTTTATAAAAACATTGGTTAAAACAGGATTTGATAAGAAAAATAACCATTGTTTTATTTATAGGTTTTTTTGAAGCACCAAGGCAACTACATTCTAGATCATGAAAGAGAGCTATTGGAGAGGGTACTACACTTGACAGATAGTGAAGTTTGTCATAAACAAAATGGTATAGTCAGGCAGGTAAATCACGCAGCTCAAAATACTTTTTACTCAGATATTTGTCACAAATAAGTCAACTTTTCAGTAAGTGGAATGTCAATGATGAGAGAGATTTAAAAATTATGAGATTTCCCTTGAATATTTTATTGCGTCAGTGCTATCTAAAAACTGTTTCGTGGTTTTAAAATTCCCATCGATAACGTACCTTAAAAGATACATGATAAAAGTGTGACTCATTTGAATCCTTCCTTCCTTCTTTCCTTCCTTCCTGCCTCCCAATATATGTGTAACTAACATGGCTATCTGAACTGGCTTTTGAAGCAAACAGCAATTTACTGTTAGTGTAACTTCCCCCATGTATCTGTCGACTATCTGTTGAAATTGTATGCTGTCACAAATTATTTGTGATACATATATTTTAAATCTGAGTTTCCGTAGTGCAACTCAGTATCATTTGTTTTGTAAAAAATGGCATCCTTAACTTCAGGAATAAGGTGGAGGAAATGTACTTTTTTTCTTTTAAATACACTGTGTTTCTCTAAACCTACTAAAAGGCATGAGTTGGTTTTTTGAAAGACTTGGCTAAAGAATTTGCAATATCACATTGTTGAGAAAGTCACTGCATTAAAAATAACTCAGTAATACATAATTGCCTATCATTATTCAGAGTCAGCAATGTCTCCAGTTGGTGAATATCTATGTCTCTGGTCCAGAACTTTTTCCAGTGCTTCTCACTTCAGATGTCATTTTATTCCTGTTTGATCTTTTATTGACTATTTTAGTGGTTCTTTTTTCTTTCTTGTGACAACTGGAGCTAATATCTAGAGATTAACTGGAGCTAATATTTAAAAATCATATTCTCCTGATTTAAAAAAAAAAAGAAAGTCTGGCAAAATTCTAAATTTTCTAATTGCTTCTCCATGTTTTCTTCAGTATAAGGTGGGATATTCTCTTGACTCTATGCGGCTACAGAGGAATCTGTTTTTGAGATTCACTAATCACATTCTTCTCTTCATGTTTTAAAGAACATCTGATGATTTGCTTCCCCATGCTAATAATTAGTGGAATGGTTTGCTCAACCTGCCAGTTCCTCTCACTCACAGTGTAAATAGAGTAGCACCTTTAGAAGTATAACTTAATACCGAGACAGCACATGGCAGTTGATAAATGAGAGCTGAGGTGGCAGTTGCTACCATCTAACAGTGTACTTGTGCTAAAATAACCTTAAATTTATAAAATAACTGGCACATGTTCTTGCTGTTACTTAACATAATTGTTTGCAAGTAGGTTTACTTAAATACTATAAAACCAGTCTTCATTAATGCATAATGGCTTTACGGGTAGGAAGGGATTGGTTCTTAATTCAGTTCAAACGTGTTTGCATCCTGTTTTCATTAGCTATACGTTATTTAATGTAATTGCTAGGAGCTGTTCTTTGCAAGGGAACATGGACAAAATAAAAGACAATATTGTTTAGTGTGGGTCTGCTCCAGACTTCTAAAATTGACCATAATCATTCCAATTAATTGTTTATCCTTATCATTTATTTGTTCAAATATCGATTCATGACAGCTGTGTCGTGATTTGTGGGAGAATTTGACCTATTAATTCTAGAGCTAAAGCTCGGAGATAGAGAAAAACAGTGGAAATACATCTTGATTGTCAATTCAATTCTTTCTTTGTCATTTTGCAGGTATTACTACCTTGCGTTCAAGGCACACGAGGCTCCCCTTGGTAGCAGAGAAAACTGTCTTGCCATTTTGGAGAAATCTAAACTAGACAACTGGGTTCTTGGGAAAACCAAGGTAGAGGGTGCTAACATTTTCTCAAGGATAATATACTTTTACAAATCATGTCTAATAGTGGTTCAAAAAGTACTGCATGAATGATCAGAAAAGCAAGGAATTTGCTCTAATTAGCCTCCCAGGTTGTGGAGGTGTCCTCCCAAGCCAGCTGAATTAGTGCTGCAAGAGGAGGGGTGCATTGGGTACCTCCCCCAGAGTGCATTCAGCTCGTGGCTGCCTTGATAAGGACAGTACCTCTGTCAGTGCCTGCTGTTGTAGTGAGTACCTGAAGTTCCCCAGGCTCTTAATAATGACATGACTGAAATGTCTCAGTTTGGCCCGTCCTGTGAACCTGGTTGGTACCATTATCCATTCGTGGAGCTTCAGGTAAGCTCCTTCTTGCTCTGTCGAAAGCCTTTGTTGATGGTTTAAAATGGAGTGAATGACCTCTTTCAAAAGGATGTTGCGCAGTGCTTTGAGTTGTTTTGCATTACACAAAGGAAAAAACAGCAAGAATGCTCTTGCCCAAGACCCAGATAAAGTGTATGTAAACACCCACAGGATTTGCCTCCCGAGGGAGAATGCTTTTAGATAATATTATGTTTAAAACCAAATTCAACCCAGGATTTGTCTTTCCACTGACAAGAAAGGTTGTCTTTCAGAATTGTTGAAAATATCCCACCATCCAATTTACTTTGTAAAGGGGGTAAATATGGGATTTATTTTCACAGGATCACAGAATGTTCCAAGTTGGAAGGATCAAGTCCAGCTCCTAAGTGATTGGGCCATACAGGGATTGAACCCCGACCTTGGAGTTATTAGCACCATGCTCTAACCAACTAAATTAATCTCAGGATTAGCAATGGGATGGTTGTAATCAGTGGAACAAAGAACTTCCACAAGCAAACTGAGAGCAAATAATTAATTCACAAGATTGCTGTGATATCTACAATCAGTATTTTTCTAGTTTTCTCAGCAATGACACCCTTGAATAGGCTGCTGTAGGACTAATGAAGAGGCAGAATACAAGAGGTTATAATACTGATAGTAATACAGGTTTTTTTTGTTTTGTTGTTGTTCCATTACAGGTTTTTCTAAAGTATTACCATATAGAGCAGTTAAATTTGTTCCTGCGAGAAGTTATAGGGAGGGTGGTGGTCATGCAAGCCTATATCAAGGGATGGCTCGGAGCAAGGAGGTACAAGAAAGTCAAAGATAAAAGAGAAAATAGTGCTATTACTATACAGTCAGGTAAATGCTCATATTCCCTATTTCACTAAGTGTCCTTGTATTTTCAATCACTTAAATTGCATGTACATTGTTTATTCATTCGTTATGGTTTATTATGAAATCTAAATGACTGGAGGTGTTTTCAGCTTATTGATGCAGATATTACTGATTTACTTCTAAAGTGTCATCTTAGCATTTGGTAATGTCTTTATTTAAGTATTTTAGCATTTTGAATGTGATGCTTGTGCACAAAATGAAAATATTGTTAGGTATGTCTATAGTAACATTTAGCACATAATTGAAATGCAGTAGCACGTGTCCCCCTGCCCATATACCAGAATTCCAGACATACATCATAAGATGGCCCTGAGAGGCTGATTATCAGTAATTTAGCAGGTTTCCTTGTAGTAATTTGGGGAACCGTGTGAGCAAGAATGATCAGACACCTTTGTCTTTCGGGTTAGGACATCAGTGAGCACATGGTGACAATTAAAATTTGAATGAGTGGTGTTTGAAGTTGTGAGGATGTGAATACTGCAGTCATGAACTCAGAGTTCAACATGTGGGTGGGTGGGGAAGAGCTATTGGGGGTGGGGGCTGAAGTAGTTATGGCACGAGAAATGAAAGTTTCAGCACATCTCTGACTCTGTAGACTCTGTAGCACTTCCTTAAATAAATGTAATTTCCAGCACATGGTTTTGTATTTTTAGCCTGGAGAGGATATGAAGCTCGCAGGAAGTACAAGGAAATAAGGAACAGAAGAACTGATGCTGCTATACATATTCAAGCAGGTAATTAAAACAGTATCTCAGTTGCCAACACTTATTTTTCTGTGGGTGATTTTGTGTGTGTCAGTGTTTATAGCCAAAAAACCACAAAACAGTAAAGTCCAAACAAAAGCTATCAAAAACATTATTTCTGATTATTTTTACTTCAATGTCAAATGACATCTGTGACAGATATCAGGCACTTTGGACCTTTTATAAGCATTTCTCTGAAAGCAAAATATAATAATTAAAAGCTGTTAAGTTAATTCTTGGCTACAAGTGGGGATGGGAGACACTGGACATGCATTTCTGTCTTTGTGTGGAGCACTGATCTTGGCAGGTGGCCAGGTTTTTGTTTTGTCTGCTTGCTGAGTTTACCAGCTTTGACCAATCTTTTGACACTCTGCCAGACTCCTATGCAGCCATATCAATATGAATTTGAATAAACTTTAAAGAGATTATTGGAGGAACAGGCCCATAGGGCTGTGTAGGTCTCTAGTAGAGAGCAGAGTACCATATGGCACAGCAATCTAAGAACCAGTGCTGTGAATGCTGTGAACTCAATGGTGTTTTCAGATACTGCCAATATGAAGCAGCCTCCATATGATGCAGTGCAGTACACCTTCTCTGTCCAACTCCAGGTTCAAAGACTGTGACTGATAAAAAATGAGTTGTAGCAAATGTGTTTACAGATAAACCAAGATACCGCCTCTACCAGCTTCCTGTGCTACAATTCCTTAAGATTTGTCACCTCTTGTTCTGTATCTTATAGTCTGAAATCAGAATGAAAAATATCTGTTGTAATATTCTTTTACTTGTTCTCAAATTCAGTAAATTCAGTAAATTCATTCGTGTTGTCTAAGTTTGCTACTCTGAAATTAAGCATTGCTGTGACTTTCAGCAGAAAACAGAATACCATTCTAGTTACAGAAAGAAACAGAATATCAGTAGGATCAAATAATAATTTGTAGCTTTGCATGCATACTGCTATGTAAAATCATGAAGTTCTAAGGTTAAATGCTGTGTATTCTAATAAATGGAAGAAATTTTTTCTCCGTTTATTGCTAATTTTGTTAGCAACAAGCACTGAAGGATTGCACAAGTACTCTCTCCCATTCTTCCTCTCCTTTGTGTTGTCATTTTCAGTTGTTTTCACGATAGCACAGAGAGTAGATCTTAAAGTATCCCCCTGCCACTATTTCCTGGAGTATTTGCTACCTTTACGAGTATGTGCATACCTGGACTTTGATTACAACAGCCTTTTGTTGAAGAAAGGAAAGTGAAACTGTTAACCCATTACTGTCTCACTATTATCAGCTCCTTAAGGTGAGAGTTATCTCGGGTGCAAAGGAAGCTTGTGTGTAGCATTATCACTTGGAGACTGTAGGGGACATTCTGCCTTAGAGTTTTATCCAGACAGATTTTTACCTCTTTAGAGGAAGTTACTGATCTATTCTGCTGTTAGTACATGTGGGAGAGATTTCAGAGCTCTGTTGTTTTCTGCCGTCTTTTAGATACTGTGTTGAACATGGCAGAGCAGAGGCAGTGGGAGTGAATTTGGACACTGTTGAGCCCTCTGGACCTAATGCTGGAGGAATGTTGTTAGTACTCTTCCCTCCGACACACAGTGTTTTCCTTTGTAACCTGGCACTTGACTGTTACAGTGATCAGCCGGGGTGAATAAACATTAGGACTACAGGGTTAAGAGTGACACAGTAAACCTTAGTATTAATTAGGCTGGCTACTCCTCCTGTCTTTGGTACTCTAATAGAATGGGACTAATAATAATAACAACAACAACGACAACAATAATAATAATAATCCTCAACACTTTTCTGTCTGCCTTTGGAAATCTATATCTAGGACTTCTTATTTGAAAATACTTCTTGTGTAGGTTTTCTCTTCTCCTCGTCGTGCTAATTATTCTGTGTTTCAAATCAAAGCTTATACTTGCTAATCATGGCCATTTTCCAGGTTTTAAAATACACTGACAGTCTTAGTCTTGTTTACATTACATTACACAGTCCAAGTGCCTAGTGATATGGAGACAAAAGCTACTCTAAATCTCTCCCTTCCCTGCACATCTTACAGTGTGAGGGTAGTTCAAGGCAGCTTTCTAGTAAAATGGAGTACGATCACCTTTGTATTTTTGTTTAAATGAGCCATTTCAGGCAGTGAGATGAATTGTTTGCATTCATCACCCACATTAGCAAAACCATATAATTAAACTATATGTACTTCCCTCTCCTTTCCCTCCCCCCTGCCCCGCTCAAGCAGGCCTTGGAATTTAGGAAGCATTTGGCTTACATGTTTCTACAGAACAGCGCATATTGAAATTTGTTTTCCTTTCATCTCTTTCCCAATAAAAGCAGCCGCTCAGCTTATCCCTTTAGCTTCCTCAGAACTTCCTTTCAGAATTCCCGATCTATTACAGCACATTCACATACCAGAAACAAGATGCCTTTTCATGCTGTCAACCTTTTTCATCTGAAATGTAAATTAATTCTTGCTGGTACGCTTTGACAGAGATCAAAGTAGGGGTATTAACCTTATTGGGCCTTCTCCTCATCAGAATCAGTTCCAAAGACTGCAAGGGTAGTGTTAGGAGGCCAGTCTTCACTGTTATCTATGGCCCTCCTCCAGGCAGTCCTCTGTCTACAAGTCAGCATTTCAAAGGCGCTGATTTCTTTTGTAAATGACCTTATCATTACTTTAAACTGTGTGAAAAATGATTTGCCTGAATAATTCTTGCAGGATTATCCTGCTCATTTTAATTGTCGGGGGGACTTCATTCAGGTTCCAGGATATTGTTTAAGTGGTTTTGACAGCAAGTGATCATAGCCTGATATAAAGGAGGAACACAGCTCCTGATTGGAAACCTCTTGACTTGTTCAGATTGTTCATTTCTTGCGAGTCAGTCTTTGAGGTAGGCTGCATTTGCATTTTAAAAATAAACAGATGCCTTTCAAATACATGAGCTGGTGGTCTGGAGATCTCTGTGGGCCCAGCAGTTCACTATCCATTGAAGAAATGTTGGAAGAAAAAACAAACTTAGGAAAAAAACAACCCTCACAATATACATGAGGATAAAATTCCTGAGTGTATTATAGTACAAGAAGAAAAGTCATTATTTCAGACGGGGGGGGAACCCTCGCTAGGAAACAAACCATTAGTGAATTTAAATTAAATGGGGAAGAAAAAGCTACCCTACTTCAGCATATCTACATCTCAGGTTCTCAGAATACAGAGATGTTATTAGACTCGTGGCTAAAATGGTACACAGGGTACACGAGGTCTTTCCTCCTACTTCCAGTCACACTTTCTCAGACCGTGAAGGTTAGAAAATGCTAATTTTTAACTCAGAGACAAATTGTAAAGAATGATTTTGTGTTAAGTGTTTGAGTTGACAATATTTTGCACTTCTGAGTATCTCTTTGTAATTGGAATTTATAGTGTTTTGATTCACATCTACATAAGAGGAAAATATATTGTCAGAGATTTTTTTAAATTATTTTGCCAGATTCACAGCTGGTTTAAATCAGTGTATATCCACTGAATCATCTGACTGAAATGTTGCTTCATTGATTTACCTCACATGCAAGTCTCATTGAATGTTTATTTGTTTTAGAATAATGAATTAATTAGAATTTAAACCAACCGATAATACAATTATGAAAGTGTGTTTTCTAGTTATGATAGCATGTATTTCCATGCAGTGTGACTTGTCCCAAAAGGCTTAAGGGAGGATTTAAATCTGGTTATTTTATTTGTGAACTGACATTGCCAAAATGCCAAATGAGTGGTGCATGCAATTCATTTAGATCTGAGGTGACATCACTGAATTCATTTTAATTAGGCCCACTTTAGCCATCTGGAATATACTGTGCGGCTCTGGTCAAGGCTGAGTTTAACTATGCTTCCAGAGGTGAAAGGCAAATGACTAATCCATTGAGCCACCATCTCCTCCTCCAACACGTGCTCGCACACTCACCATATGTCATATTGTATTAGAAAATTCTTTATCAAGAGCTCAAGATTTGGGCTCTTTTCCTTAAACAAAAAGTGATAGATGTTCAGAAGGAAGCATTCCCTTATAAATTGCTCTCTCTATATACTTCTGCTGATGCAGTGTTGCTCACATATCTCTGACATGTGCTTCTGGCAAAATTTACCCCATCTTAATAAAAAAAAGAGGGACAGAGAACAGCTGCAATTTACTGGTTTACATTTATAATAAATGTAAGTTTTTAATAAAAGTGCTACCTTTGGGACTTTCAGCAGCAAAAATAGAATGTTTGTTTCAGTAGAAGACAAGGAAGTATTTTTTGAATATTTATTCCTATATTTATTCATCTATTTGTATCACTGTATATGTGTGTCTACATGTTCTCAGCTAATACCATTGTATAGGTCTAAGAATTACATGAGTAAAATATTCCAAAAACTTCTAAGCACTTGATAAATATATCTAAAACTGTATTCTTTAAAATTTTCTTGAAAATGACACCTAAATAGCAGATCCATTTTACTTTTTTTTATATCAGTAATTTTCTTTCTTTTAACTACATTGTCACTGTAAAAAACATTGAAGACATGTTTCTCCTAGTGGCAGCTGAACTGATTTATGATATTATCTTTATCTCACAGTCAGGGTAAACCAGACTAGTTTGTATAGGCTGCACAGCTTTGGCTAACTTTATTCTCCCATCTCATTGTGTTCCGTACTAGCTTAGCACATCCAGTCATTCTTCATGTTTAGTATGTCTCTAGTAACCATTAAAGGCCTAATGCTCATATGCAGGGAGCATTGTAGAAAAGTGAGAAGGCCCTACAGTATTAAAGCATGGGGTTTTATGTTCCATTCCCATCTCTCAGCTAAGCTCTGTCAATGTTCAAATGTCTGGTCTCCTCTCCTGATTTTGAGGAGAAAAAATGGAGATTATTCTTACTGGATTTGATGCTAAAATCAGAAAGGGACAATGTGCAATAAAATCTCTCCCTTTTCCTTGCTGATATTGCCAGAGTTTCATAGTCATCTTCACTTTTTTATTTGACCAAGTCTCAAGATCAGAGACTGTGATACGTGGTGGTTACAGCACCAAGCCTGACACAGTTCAAGAAGTGTTTGGGTAATGCTCTTGGGCACGTGGTGTGACTCTTGGGGATGGTCCTGTGCAGGGCCAGGATGATCCTTGTGGGTCCCTTCCAAGTCAGCATGTTCTGTGATTCTGTGAACTCTCTGTCCAAGTGTTGATATGCATCAGTGACATCAGACCCGATGACAGCCTTAGTGAGTCTTGCTAACAGTCACTGTTTGTTGCTGATAGTTACTGCTTGTACATGAGAATTCATTACTTCCTTCTCGTAATGCTTCTGCTGGAGAACTTTAGAGGTTTTTTTCTGCTATTAAACAGGCATCACTCAATACCCATCTAGAGACCTGAAAGAGGGGATGTATTCATGGCACCCAGCAAAGGGTGTGACTCTATGCCTTCTACTGCTCATCAGAGTTAATTTGGCATGGAATGAATAATCAGATTTGTGGGCTCTAAATTCTCTCAGATGCTGTTAGTTAAGCTGCTGAATGCTCTTTTAACTAGACAAATTAAGAAAGTGATGTGCTGTTCCTAGCAAATCAACTACCTTCTCTTCAGCAAGCATGAGCTTTCTCTTCTGAGTTGCTGTTATTGCTATTTTTGGTGATGTTATAGAATAAAAATATGTCTGTGTGAAAAAAGTCTGCTTCACATGATTTTTTTTAATGACTGAGAATTAATCCTTCTACTGTTTTAAAACTACTTCATCTCCTTTCTTTATAGTTCTCTCATAGACCTGTGATTGTTTAGCTTTGATCTTTTTACACTGTGCTTCACAATTTGCTCTGTAATTATATATTTCCTGTGGGAATCAGAAGGAAAGTGCCTGGACTTTTCCTATCTGGAATTGTGCAATATTGTGTGTAATGTATATTGCCTTGGTATTTAGACCTTAAAAGTTTATAACTGCAAGATGCAGAATTTCAGACTCCCTGAGGTAAATGGATTCTTGGTTTGCTAGGTGATGAAGCTGACAGAAAACTTTGTGTGAGAAATGATCAGTACAAGGAAGTCAAAATTCATGTCCTAATTTGAGGCACATAAAGCATTTAACACCAAGTTACTAATAGAAGTGTTAAAATTAAGTACAGTTCCTATGTTGCTTTTCAGATCCTGTCATCTTTGGCTATGTAAAGATCAGGGTTAAAGCTACTGTTGCTGGAAAGTTTGGAATATAGACTGAATAAGGTGAAAATGAGGTGACAGCTGGTAATCATTCTTCTTCAATGATGCAGTGATTGTTCATGGAGCAGTAGCAACATGAGTCTGCTAATTTCACACTCTTTGAGCCAAGTGCTTAGTGTCAAAACCAGCACCAGTCAGTAATGCAAATTGCTGTGATGGAGCAGCTTCCCAGCCTCTCAGACTCCCCCAGTAGAATTCTCTGCATATGCATTTCTTTTGAAACATTATAGATCTTGTTAATAAATGTTGAAAAGATGCAGTCCTACTAGTGCTTGATGAAGCTTTTGAGAGACTTAAAGAAGTTTGTTTATCCTGTACTTCAGTTGTCCCAGGAGTCAAAAGTAGGAAAAATACAGCCATTTACCTTTCGGATTACACGTAATTTAGAAGAAAGTTAGAAACCATCTTGTGGGAAGGTTATGTTGAAGAGGACTCGATTTTGAAAATACCTATGAAAACAGAAGGCAGGGCAAAAACTGTGTTTATTAAATCAGATATAGCACGTAGTGAATGGGGGAAAGGCCAAAATGGTTATACTGGCATTAGTAAGAGTCTCTGAGAAAAAAACAATTTTTAAATATAAAATCACAGCATGTATCAGGGTTGATTTTATAGACACACACATGCAAAGAATTACTAAAAGCTGAGAAATTACTAAGGATAAAACTGAAGTTTATCCTATTAGTTCATTTGTTGCAGTGCTTCTTTATAGTAGTCCACCGACTGACTGACACTCGGCATGTTTCAGCTGCAGAGAGGTGACTGCTGGCCAGCTGTCTCTGCTGCAGAGAGCAGAGTAGGATCCTTGTCTGGTCAGTCGGGGATAGTTAAGGATTGGAAGCCTGATCACATGGGACAATGAGAGGGTGCCTCATCTCTGCCAGACAGGCAGACTTTCCTAGTCTGATTATTGAGGGAGGGAAGTTCCTCAAGCCTCACGATACCTGAGCTCTGTATTTGGTTCAACACCTCAGCAGGTCAAACTTCTGTCATGCCTTCTGTAAAGTGAGTGGTTATTTATTTTCATAACCTCTCATTAAAAGGCAATTTTTGTTGCTTCTTATCCCAGAAACCTCAGTGCTTTCATAAAAATTAGAAGTGTGAGATACAGAGAAATCTTGTCAATCTCCTGATCAATATCTCTGTTCCTCAATTTGTTCATTATTTATCCTACCTTCTGATTTCCTTTGGTAATCTACAACGTTATCATGACCCTGATCCTACGTGAGGTTGCCCTAGACCTTATTTCTGTGTCTATCCTACTTTCCACTGCAATATGTAACCCTGGACCCCGATGGGAGGGGCTGCTCTTCTCCTTTGGGTACTTAGTCTTCACAATGACTCTGGTTTGTATGCATTTAGTGTACTTAAAAGCTTTCCCTGGACAGGAAACTTTTTTTCCAAAAATCATAATATTTCCTCAGCTTAGTTCCAATATTCTTTTACATATTGTCTCACCGCTTAAACTGCAGTCCTGCTGGACTAGAAAACAGCTCCTTTCTCTCACAACCCTCAGCCTTTTTATTCAGCAACTGCTTGTTGTACACTGAAACAATGGCACTGATACTGTATTTACTTTTTTCATTATTCAGTCCTTTCTCTCCTTAGGTATTTCCACTTAAAATAATGCTTGAAATAAATGCTACAAAAATAAAATTTAAGATTTCCTGAGTTTAAGTGGATAGTGCAACCTTTTTAGTCCTTTGTCCTAAGTGCAGTACATATTGCTATCTGTGGTTTGTGCTGGAGCTTTCTTATTGCTCACGGTGTAAAAAATCCAAGATAAAACTATAGAAATAACTATGGTATTCAGGTACGCAAACCCAGAGACAGTCTATGGAAATAAAGGATATCGATACCTTCAAAATGTTACTAATTATCATTTTCTTTACCATTTCATTCTACTATATGCTTCCTACTTAATTTAGTATTTTTTGTGATTATTTTGTTCTGCTTTTTTTTTTTTAGGAATGGTATAAATTCTAATCTCTATAAGTTTTTCCTGGTTTTATGAGAGGTATTTTAAATATTTTATTATGGTTACAGTTAATTGAAAAAATAGGAGAAGACATTAAGAATTTTTCTAGCTGTAACTGAATAGATCTGTCCCTGGCTCCTCACTCCACTCTCCCACAATAAAAGAAAGTAAAGTTTCTGATTCTGTAAAATATTACTAGCTCAAAGGGAAGCTGTGATTAAAGAAGTTGTTTTGGGAGTGATTTTATTTTAATACATTCTGAGTTGGATTCCTCTTTAAATTAGACACGTTTTCTTTTTGAGGCCTGTTTTCCTTGCCTGGGCTGTGCCAAGTGGTCAACAGTGAGAGTGTAAGGTCCTGTAGAATTTCCAGGTGTTGGTAACATTGCAAACATTGGAGTTTCTCTTGTGAGGCGCTGAGTGTTCTTGTGCACTAATTCAGTAAGAGTTGGGGACATTCAGGTCTGTGCTGCAGAGCCAGGTGCCCGTCTGCGTTTCAGTTGCTGCAGAATCTTTCTGATTCATAACTATGTTTTTTAGCTTTTAGGGGATATATTGTTCGTAAAAACTACATAAGATTGAAAACCAGCACTGAGTGTGTAGCAGATCCTCAGCTTACAAGCAGCTGCTCTACTTCTGATTTTGGCTGTGAAGAAGACGGGTGAGTTGAATCCTTTGCTATCTATTCTTTAACAAAAGTGATTTCCCACACAGTAAGATCTGAAAGGAGCAGGTTTGTCATCATGATTCAGCCAGCTCTTAGAAAATCTGCTGTATTCTGAGGATGACCACCTGTAGGTTAGCAAGTTCCCTCTCCAGCTTAGTCATCTCAGTAAACTCCCAATTAGTGGAAAGGTGCTGTTTGCTCTGGGTTGCTGTCCTGTTTTTGTGCACTTCTTGTAAGTACCCATAATACTGTAGATTGCAGACAGAATTGTGAGTGCTCATTATTTCAGAATTGAGTGCAATGCATGTTATTAAATGCCCAAGAGTAGAAACTTACCCTTCTGTGCCTATAAAGCTCCATGCAGACCAGCAATGAGACAGGGAAAAGAGCTGTCAAGAGCAGATGGACAAGTCACTGACAGAAAGCCTAAGAATGCTGTAAACCATAGTGGTGCTCTCTTTTTTGAAGAGAAAAGGTATTTTATCCCTTTAAGCAATGGATTCACTCCAGACAAATCTTCCCCTGACACTTCCCTGGGTACGAGAGGCAAAAGGGATCTGTTGTGTCCAACGGTGTTCTAGGACAGGTGGCTGCATTTGCAGGACTAATCCCTTTCATTAGTTTCGGTGACTGAGAGTTATGAGATCTCTCCTGCTGAAACCATTCTGGAGAAGTTAACGGTTATTTCTTTTTCCGTGTATGCTCATAGCATTGAGTTTTGTTAACTTCCATGCTGACTCTGCCACATGCTCTAGAGCATTTTTATAGGGCTTTGTTCAGGTGTAACCACCTACATTCTTGCAGGTTAATAGTTAATAGCAGGTTAATTCTTGCTCCAGAATCTTTTCCTTGAATCAAGTATTCTGTTTCAGCAAGAATAATGTTCAGGCCATTGGACAAGGACTAAATAAAGAAGTAAATAAATGGTTTTGGTAATGATTTTCAGAGTAAGGAACAAGCTCACTGCATTTTACCATCATAGCTCTGTTTTGGGGTTGCTTGACTGCTCGCTAGGGAGTGAGAATCCTAATTTATGATTCCCTTCATGGGCATGCAGCGGCTTCTATTTCTTAAGTCTTTAAGGGGTGTGTATCTTGTGATCTCTTTAAGACTATTGACGATCATGTGTTCATTTCTTCTCCAGTCTGCAGTGATGGTTGAAAGCAAGAGCTAATAAGATCTCCACTGTCAGTTTTCTTTGGCATCCAGAATTATAATTATTTACAATGTAAATAGACTTTTTCATCTGGACTTGTTTGAAGGCACAGAACCTCTTCAAATTTTTTTGTTCATTTATTTCATGTACAGGAATGGTTTATCTTCCATTTTTGCATTAAACTGTCTCTGGAATTCTTTGCTCCTCACCAAACAAATGTATTTGGATTTGGTACAACTTGGCTTAATTGTACATCTCTTGAGGCTCACAAAGATTTTATGGTTTGGTCACTGTTGAGGTGAATTTGGGCTCTATGAAGCACATACATACAACCTTTAAATATATTTAGCCACCAAACTTATATTGAAATCGATGTCTAAATGCATTTAGATATCTGACCTGAAGATGCCCATGTAAAATACATTGGCAATTCAGGTCTTGCACCCAGTCCTGGTTGCAATGTACAGTCAGATACATAAATAAGTTCTTCTTTTGCCTGGAGTTGGGAAACTACCATTACTGCTGACAGTTCTCAATTTAACCCAAACAAATACTGCAGATTATTTGCCTAATCCCATAAATTTCTCTGCAATGGCCTCAGGTTCCGGTGGTTTCAGCAAGACTTGAAAATGTAAGCATTTCACAGGTCATGTTCAGAACCCTGGGACTTAATCCGGTAACTTAGTTCCCATAAATCAAGCATCACTTTTTCATGTAGCTGTTACTGGGCTGTTGTTTTAAGCACATGGCTGTTCAGTCATACAGGAAACTTGTAGGAAACAGAAAGGTTGCTGAATAATAATGCAGATGCTTAACAGAGTAGCTGGTAATCTGACTGTAGAGAAGGCGGCCTCACTGTGGCTTCACATATTGTGGAACTAAAGTACAGAATAATAAAATAGGATTTTCTCTTCATTTTCTCTCATTTCTTGTAATTTCTTTTATTTTTGTTTCTTTTTTTTTATTATTTTCCTAACAGCAGTTTTGGAAAACGTTCAGGCTTTGGTCAGCTTAGATTCTCAAAAACCATTCTTTTTAGTAAAATTCTTGACATTCACATGAGTCTTACGTAATCAAGATTGTCTAATACAGTCTGTACAAAGCTACACAGGCACCAACTTAGGTGTTTGAAAATTTATAGACAAAGAGTAATTATCAGCATTTCTTTGTTCTACAGGAAGTGTGCATGTGAAAGTCAGATTCTAGAAATGGGTCTGTTTCTGCTCACTGGTGGCTCGACTGATGAAGCAGAATCTGATTACAAAACTTGTATCAGTACTGAGTGAGTGATGGTACAAGGGCTTGAGAGGGTAGGAGTTGAATCAGAAACAGTTACATGAAATGTAATGAACCACAATGTGAAAGTCAGTAATGCTCCAAAGTTTGCATTGGGTACCGGCAGTGAGGATACATTCAACTCACATGTGCATCATAACATTTTCTCATCACTGTCAAGACTTAACTAAGGTAGTATATTAGGGACTGCCCTTGAAGAAAATTAGCAGGTCCTTTGGCAACAAAAATTATCACATATCTCTATAAACCATAGTAAAGGAAGATCTCTAAGGGAGATGAAAAACTAAGGGTCATATGGTATCATTTCTCCAATCATGAAAGGCTGATGTTAAAAGAAATTAACAAACTGTTCTCTGTTGAGAATCAAGAGAGAAATAATGGGCTTGCATTGCAACATGAGAATGTTAGGTTAGACATCAAGCTTACTGATGGTAAGCCGAGTTAAATCCTGTGTAGGTTACCTTGGGAAGTTTTGACAGCTCCATCACTGTAGGTTTTAAAAATCAGGTCAAGCAAATGTATGGGGGGGGAAAAAAAGAAAACGTAGGTGTAGCTGATTTTTTCTCTGAAAATGGGGGTGACTTAGATGATTTGTCAAGGATTTTTTTATTATTTTTAAATGCGCAGTGACTTCTTGAACTGTAACTTATCTGTGCCAGTGGGTTTGGCATTGCAAGCCAGCTTTTATAGCATCGTAGTGCCACCAGCTGTTGCTGCATTGGTATGGGGAGTAAGTATAGAAATCAATCTAGAGGAATTCTTCATGCAGCTGCTTTACTTGCAATGGCATTGCTGTGCCTGAAAAAGGAATGAGGTTCATTTCTCAATGGTTTGCTACAGCTGGAGACCCATTGAAATAGCATGCAATGTGAATTTACCTACATGGGCACTGGTGGATTAGCACATAACCACAGCGTCCTGTGTAACAGCGTCCTGTGTATCACTGAGAGTAGAGATTAAACATGATTTCAGTCACATGAGCACAAATTCATTCGGAAACTGGTTTCATGTGAATTCTCCTCTTCCGTATGAAAGCTCTTCTGTCTTTTGCTGCGGTTTCTTTGACTCGATCTGCAGCCTGCCTCTCACTAAAGTGAGGTTCACTCTGTCAATCAATAACAAAACCCTCCATGAATTCTTTTGATTAAAAGGAAAAGAAAAATAATCACTATGTTGATGTGTTTCTGTTCTTCATGGAGAGCTGATTGAAAGGGTCACATCTCTACATTTTAAACCTATTTTTTTTCGGCATCTTCAGAAGAATGCCATTGAGTCCTGGTGATTTGTTCCCTACACCGTTCCCATACCTTCTCCTTGGATGATTTCAGTTTCTGTCAAGATCGCATTGCAATTACTTGTATAAGTCATCTTTTGAATATGAATTTTCATTTCTTTCCATAAGAAAAGCTGGTATAAAGACATTCTAGTTTCCTTTAATAGCTTCACCTTCCTATTTTTAATCATAGCAAACATTAAGATTATTGCTTGTGATGGAAATAGGAAGCCTGCAATCCTTGTGGCATGCAGTAGAATCCATGGGCCTGATTCTGTTGTCATGTGAGCTTCTAATTACTTTACAGTTCATAAGTTTAAATAGTTACTCAAGATTTTTAAAGGTGTGAATGGGAACGTGGGCACAATTTTCCACTGTCACCTGTTTTTTCCCTCCTTCCCACCCCTTTGGAATTTTTCATCTACCCACACTGAAAGGATTGAATTTGTTCTGTTCTGTAAAATATTACTTTTGCAAAATGAGCTGTATTATTTCTAGTAGAATATCTAGTAGTGTTTCTAACATTTTCAAAAGCATTTAAATAATGAAAGGAAAAGTGCCATTACTTATACTTGTAATGGCCAGAGTAACTCCAAAACTAGATTTTTTTTCTCCAGCATAAGACAATCTCCATTACTAGATTTATGTTGCTATGGTTCAACTGCTTTCAGTGCTAAGGATAGTGAGTCTATACACTATACAGATGTGTAGACAGACCTTAAGAATCAATGTTTCTCTCTTTCCTCCAATGTTTCTTGCTAATTGAGTGATTTATAGACAGCCTGTATGTGAAGACTGAGGTGTATTATAGCTCAGTAGCTGAACAGTCAGCAGCAAATTGTTGAGTTGCCTGACTGAAAGCAGGCCCATGAGCCCAGATCTGCAGTTGATCCCATGTTTTCAGAAGTGTTCCCTGCCAGTTTGACATTGTGGCGGGTTGACCTTGGCTGGCTGCCAGGTGGCCACCAAGCTGCTCTGTCATTCCCCTTCTTAACAGGATGGGGGAAGAAAAATGCAATGAAAAGCTCATGAGTAATCAAGTACATACTTCTAGTAGCAGCAGTACATTCTGTGGAAGGATGGGCTCCCTTGCAGCAAATACTCAATTTGGGATTGTTTTAGTCAGAAACACAGCATCACTGGGATCCTGACATAGAGTTGGAGTTTAAGGGCTTCCAAATTCCAGAGGCTAATTTTTGCTTGCTTAAGCTGTACAGGAGGCAAGTTGCTGGTTTTTACCTTTGTGCTTTAAACAACTCTACAAGGTTCTAGCCGTGGCAAAGTTCTGTATTTTTTTTAGTAGAAGATAGAGATTATTTTCCTGCTGCAAGTGTAGATCCAGATCCAAACCACCGCAAAATCTGAATATTTAAATATATGTGATGGTTCAGTCTGGTTTTGTCATTGTAGGCCATTTGCAACATACTGATCTGACGGCAGATTTTGATTTTGACATCCACCACAGTGATATTTGAGGATTATTCATCATTTTTACCTTGTATTTGATTTATTTTCAGAAATATTGGGGAAAGGGGGAGTGCATCATCTCAACAAATGCTTGAGGAAATTTTGGGGAAAAGTAGCAAGTTATATAACAGTCCCACTGAATAAATGATTGCCTAAATAATATATATACAAGATAAATAGTAATAAAGAACTTTACAGGTAATATGGTATATGCACAAATACAGTGTCAAATACAGTCCTAGACATAGGTTATACTGTCCAGTTTAAGAAGTATGCCAGTACTAAATGATAATGCATTTCTGAAATGAATCCCTTCGTTTCCTCTAAGGAAAACACAAGTTTAAATTCAATTTACAGTTCAGGCAGAATGTTTTTCTTCTCTTTCTTCATGTCAAAGAATAAAGGGGAACGTAAATTCCCCTTATCTGACATGCAAATCCAAAGTTCAGTCATGAAATTGCAACATTACAGAAAAGATGAATGTTTACCGTGTTCATGAAAGCTTCATTCTATTTTGACAATCAGAAAGTTTTGGGTTTAATTCCAGTTTGAGGACCATGAGCATACCACATAATATCCATGAACCTAATTTTTTTAAATCCGCTAAATTAAATTGGTAGCATCTTTTTTTGGTATTGCATAGCTGAAGATTCTGAAACAAGTTCTGTCTGGGTGGACTTCACTGTGGAAGAAATCCATTGACTTCAAAGGCCTGACAATAAGGATCACGGCCTGCAGAAGGTTTTTATGTTACTTTAATCAGCATTAATGAAGTAGGAGTTGGCCTTTTTTTTTTTTTATGGTGACATAATGTGATGATGAAATAATAACAGATATAGACAGAGAATCTAAGACATCTTACTTCTTGCTCTGTGCTTAACCCAAATGGCTTTAGGAGAACACGTGTGTTTCACTTCTTCCCTTTCCGTCAAATTTTGAGTGTCGAAGTATGAATTCTGTGAAAACAGATTTTCACAGCCCTGGGAAAAAAATTTTCCTGCAAAATCTTTGCAAATTAATACATTACTTCAATTTCATTGAATTCTCATAAACTCATTTTACACATCTGCACAGACCCACAAATTTTTAATGAAAAATTCATTGCTCATTACCTGTTGCTGTGTTTAACAGCATGCACTTTCCCTTAAGAGGAAATGGGACTGGTCTGGGTTTTTTTCTGAATTGATTGTATGTGCATATTTAGAAATTGGGGGAGGGGGAAAAGGGAAAACCAACAAAAAATGTTTATGACAGTAAACCTTTTATAAGAATGAAGAAATTACAGTATTTAAGCTAATTTTTTTTATTTTTCTTTGCTTTTAGGCAGCAAACCAGTAACCCGTCTTCTCCCATGGTGCCTGATTTTCTTGACAAACAAACTAAAAAGGTACTACTAAGTTTATATTCTAAAACAACATCACATTATAACTTCAAATTCCTGAGTCCACAGTTCTGCAATGTCTTCGTGGCTGCTTGGCATAGTCATCTGAACATGAAACCGTTTGTGATGTTTTGAAGTCTTTGAGACAAAAGCCTGCTTGCTAAGAACTTTAGTTCTGTAGAGAGACAGGGAGGTACAGTGAATAAGAGAATCAAAAGGCTGGAAATTTGCTGCTGAGAATAAATGCTAGCTGCTCCCTGAGGTGATTTGTCTGTGCACTTCACTTTCTACAGATGTTAGAGACTCTTTTTTAGTAAGGACCTGAGGTTCTTTGGTAGCACTTTGATATCCTGCTCGAATTCAATATGTGAAATGGAGGAGTCGCTCTGTGACTTGGAGCACAGCATAGTCTTTGAAGTCTGATCCAATTTTTGCTGCTTACCATTTGATGTTGAAAGGATGAAATGGAGAAAATGTACAGTTTTTGCCAGTAACTCTGCTGAGCATATGTAAGATTAAAAAAACAAAATCCCTTGGATGATGTACTTAGAAATGTTAAGCAGATTAATACCTTCCTATAGCTTTTTTCTAAAGATACAAATTAACTATGAGAGGAAATCAGCATACAGTGCATGCTATGATTTAACTGCATGAGGAAAGGGGATAAATAAGTTAAATGGAAAAAAGTAAACAAATGTTTGTGACATGGGTGCTAAGTCGGTGTTGCTGAAAGCCACAAGAATCTTGTGTAAGTTAAATCTAGCATTAGATGCTTCAGAGAGTCTTGGAAAATAACAAGTTGCTGTCTATGAGATCACAGCTGTAAGTTATCATGACCAAGTGGAATCAATACATTTCTTATGTGCCTAAACCAGCGTTCTTTATTCCAGAATAATTTGGATGAGATTTCTGCTTCTCCATTTATTCTAAAACATTCATTTGAAATGAATGATTCACAATCAATTAGCCAATCCCAGACAGTTGCAGACCATCAGTTGTCAAGTCTCTTGAGATCCCATGAAGAAGGAGGTAAGAAATATAGTAAAGTAGCAGAGATATTTTGTTTACTGCTTACAAGCTACGTTGTCAGCATGTAAGTTGCTTTATATATTGATGAGATCTTTTAACAATCCCTTGAAAGGTAGGAAACATAAAGGGAAAAAACTTTCTTCTACACATTTTCACCCTGGAAATATGGAAAAGCCCTTAAGTATCTGTATTACAGAGGCAAAAATAAAATTATTTTTAAAATACACCTTCTATTAAAAATGTCATTACTAATCTCGAAATACCCTTTTAATGAAATCAAATCTACCTTCAAGAGCTTCAGCTTTCCTTTGCCTTCCAACCTCAGAAGTCAAAGACAGTAAAGAAATCTCTCATGTTTGGCAGAATGAAAGACAACTAGTTTGTTCACATACACAAAGATTCAGTCAGCAACACAGGAACGTCTGCAATAATTCTACAATCTGTGCAGTGCATTTGTGTGTTTTATTTGCCGTTATGTTATTTTTGCCTTGTTCGGCGAGAGTTTAAAAACCTGAAATAACACATTTTGACATTTTTCGAATTTTACCTGGTTTATCTTTGGATATTCCAGGAAATCATTACCTATCAGAATACCTTTCTCTAGTATTATAATCATCCTGTCTTTACAAATCCATGAATACAGACTTTATTACTGTGCTGGAAAATGACTTTCACAATTTAAGATGAAGTAGGTTGATAATGTGATATCTGTAACCAGAGCCGAAATGTATATGATAGTAAATTAATTTCCAGGTTAATGCTGAAAATCGGTTGTTTGTAATGTTGTGCTATTAATTAACATTACTGTTTATGTATTTAATGGGACACCTTTCATCTTGTAAATCTACAAGTATTTATGTGAATAATTAAACCCTAATCCTGCAATTGATGTGTTTAAATTTTACAGAGTTCAGTAAAACAATTTACAGTGAAAGGTAAGAAGATAGGTGTTTATAGGGAGATCGTTCTGTTATGGCAAATAATGCAAATTCAATGTTTTTCCTCTTTTACACAGGCATAATGTGCTTTCCATGCTAAAAAGAGAATAGTATGTAAACAGAGCAGATTGAGAAATCCATTATTCCCTCTTCATGCATTTCAGTCCATATGGGTTTTGAATCCATAGTGTGGGACTGCAGGGGAAGTTTGCATTACTATCTTAAATTATTACATGTTAAACAATAAACCTGTCAAACAAAAATATCTTCATTGCAGCAAATCCTCTTGAGGGAAGCAGTCAGGGCCCAAATCCATCTTCTTTACTCTCACTGGATATTGTACGTTACCCTGCATCTGGTCTCCTTAAAATCAAAGACCTTGTGTCTGGGGTAAAACAATTAGAGTAAAACTGGCAGAATTACACCCTTAGCAAATGTGATTCAGAGCCATTACCCAGTAATTTAGACACTCTTCAAAAAATGTGAAATGATAGAAGAATAAAATTTGAAGAGGAGTTTAATGCAACATTGATCTGAACTATTGAAGAAACATCTATGTTTAAATGAATAAGCATGCAAATGCAAAGAAGTAAGGAATTTCCTAGTTAAGCATGAAAATGCTCAGGTAGATGATCACATAAATCACACTTCAATGAGTAACTATTAAGGAAGTAAACCTGGTGAAGAATTACAATTTCTTTGAGTGCTTTTAAAAGCACGGCTTGCATTCGGAGATGCAGATGCTTCACCTGGTGCTCAGTCTGTATTCAGCCTTAATGTAAGTTTTTAAGCAGATAGTATTCTTACACCTATTGTGAAAACCAAGTGAAATAGGAGATATCTTTCTGGAATAAGAAAGCATGTATGAAAATACGTGTGCTTTACACAAGGCGATACTACGTAAGCTGTTATTCACACTAAAAAAGCTGCCCACTAGGTGGTCCAAACAATGCAAAGACTCTTATTTTTCATAGTGAAACATTATTCTGCAATGTTAGAGACTGGTTTTTAATTCTCTGTAAGTTACATTACAGACAGCAATAGTCTGTCAGCTTGGTGGTGCTTGGACCTCAAATAGCAGGGCCAATGGGGAAGGGAACGTGGTTCTGCAGGTTTCTGCACTGGTCCATGACCCAGTTGTGAAGCAGTGTTGGTGTTTGCTTAAGGAGAAAGTCTGTGTGCATGCTTAAGCACAAAAGGATGGACAGGCTGCTTGTTTGTCTTGAGACCTTGGTAGGTGAGGCTCTAGTGCAGTCAAGAGAGGAGACAGAACGCAAAAGGAAAAAATGGTTGATATGAGTTTGTGTGTTTTTGTATTAATCGAGCAGACTATTCGCTCGCATCTTGTTATCCAGCTGTCTAATAGCACAGGCTGCCTGTTCTCAATAGCAGATTGGCAAAGGAAGTACAGACAAGGAAATTTCTACAAAAATCATGCGAAGACTATACTCTGTAATTAACACAGAAACAAAAGCCTCTTTTTCACATCAAAAGCCTTGTCACTGGGTTATAGAAAGACTGAGCAGTATGGCCAAACTGCATGCTCAGCAAGTGCATGCATGTGCTATGGTCGTATAGAGTCACAGGGGCTGGTTTTACACTGCACAGACATTCCCGTGCACTCTGCCAGAGCAGTGGGGCAAGACCAGTAACAATGCCAAGAATTCCCTCCAGTGTCTCTGCTGTGACACAGTGCCTGGGCAGAGTCCCGTCATTAGTAACAATTGAGCCAGAAGTTAATTATTCTAGTCACAAAAAAGTAGTACTGAAGGAATCAAAATAATATAATCTCCAGAGACCAAGTAGTGGTATTCCCTTAGATGAGATAGATAGTGAGAATGTTTGAAATTATTAATGAAAAGTGAGTGCTTCATGGGGAATTGACCAATGCAACTGCTTCAAAGGTAAATGTGACAGATTTTCTGAGATGCAAAGGAAATATGTTTGCAAAAGGAAAGCTAATAGTATCTCTGCATTGACCAAACGATGACATAATTTTTTATGCTTAGCACAGACATTTTGAACAAGTGGGAAAATACAAAGAGAGTCTCTGGCCATGGAGATTCTCTCATGGGAGAACAATATGACTTATGGATATGTTCAGTTTATGCCTTGGACCTCACACTGCAATGCTGAAACTTTGTAAGAGGTAGAGAAATTTGCCAGGATTCTGTGAGATCTGGAAGTATACAGCCTTCAGTGTCTATAGCCACAGTCTGAGGCACTGAATTGTCCATTTCAGTATAGCCTTTGATTTTAGATTCTTTAATCTTCTATATTCTCAAAACTAGTGGAAATTAGGGCTTGGCATGTTTCAAGCTGGAGTCCTATTAGTCACTGACCCATTTTTAATGTTTTTCTTGCAATATGTGGTTTTTTTATGTTGATCATATTTTCTCTTCTTTTCTGGTAAACCAATCATAAAATGGGATTTGGTGAATGTAGCTGTGTTGGATTTGGAGAAACGTATGAAGTCACTGGGTTTTGTACTGATGAAGGACAAGTAGGTAATTAAATATGTCAAGTTACTGCTGGATGGGGGGGAAGGCTGCTGCCCACCTGAGAAAGTACTGTGGACAAGTTTTAGTAGGGGCATTGTGGGCATGGGAGACATTATTTCTAAAATGCTACTCTGTGGTGGTCATCACACAGATGATATTTACAGGTTCATCACCCTAAACAGGAAATTTAAAATAATGATGACTTCATTAAAAGTTAGTACTTAACTCCGGTTTTAAAGAAGTGATCCAACTTTAATGCTAAGAAGCATAATCGTGTTAAAATACCCAAGCCAAAGAGAATAGGTGGCTTGGATGTTTGGTCTTTGCTTCAGAGTACAGTTTTCTTTGAGCCAGACTTTGTTATTGAAAATACTTTAAACTGCCTCAATCTAGAGCACAGTCTTGACTCAATGTCTTGCCGCTTGCAAGTGAAAGGTGCTGAAATATAGAGAAGTATGTTACACTACATGGTAGTTTAACATTGTAGTAGTTTTAACTCTGATCTCATTTAATTCCTATTTTTACATTTTTTTTTGCTGTGGCAAAACAATAATCAGTAGTGACTTGGAAATGAGGGCACTTTTATCCTTGGATTCACAGAAAGTCGGTATCCCAGCATGACTGTAATAGGTATTATAGTAAAGAACAAGCAGTATCTCACACAAAATGTGGTATCAAGATCTGGGTGCCTTGTAACCAAAGATTCCACTTCACTTTCTGCAAGTAGAGAGAGATCAATCCAAGCCATTCAGCTGTTTGATTTAATTATAACAAACCTTCCTTTCTAAATAAAAACAAAACCTCTGCTACATGATGTAGTGTGAAATACTGCATGGACTTCAGACTAGTTGTCACTGGCAGATGGGATGATACTGACGCATGAATGCCATTAATTTCAGAATCCTATCATTCAGGAATTTAAGGGAAAGAATTTGTGATCTATTTAGAATAATTTTTGGTTGTTTAAACAGGAGTTTCGTTTCATCATTTTTAAGCCTGCCACTGAGACTAATCTTACACTGAGGGAATATAAATCATGAAAAATTTGACTCTAGTCAGTAAAATCATAACAGCAAGCAGAATTGGGTCTCTTGGTTTTAAAAAATTGGCATGAAAAATTTTCTACATATCTGGGGTTTAGGGGGGTTTGGGGCAGAAGATTTGGGGTTGTTTCAGGGGATTTTTTTGAGTGGGGCAGGTTTGAGTTGGTCATTATTTTGCAAATAAAGTAGCATGATCACAGGACAGTTTGACTGTTACAAGAAACTCTAAAAAGGCCAAGATAGTGTTACATAGTATGATCTGAATGTACTGAGCATGCTGTAGCTGTTTGTGAGGCCTGTGAGCTCTCCATTGCATTCTCCTGCTCAATACCACACTGTAACAGATGAATTATTATTAGCCATGTTGCAGCTGAAGGCTCCGGCAGAGGAGCTGCTGATGTGGGATGTTGCATAATGAATTTCCAGTGAAAAGACCCTGCTAGTGTTCTGTGGCTTTTGAATCAAAATCTGACTGGGCATGTGCAGGAGAAAAAGTAGCTTCTTTTTATTTTTTCCTAAAAGAGTATCACTGGATTACTGATCTCGTCACACCTGGCATAAATGCTTTGGGCTTAGTAAATGGAAATAATGTTTCTAGATCATTCATTTTATCTTGCAAATGTATAAGTAGAAATCACCATAAGAAAATATTTTTTAGGATGTCTCTTGAGAAAATAAGCTGGTAATAATGCTGTGTCTCAAAGCAATCATTATTGTTAAGAACTGTCTGGATGGCCCGGCTCAGAGAGTGGTGCAGAATGGTGCTGCATCCAGTTTGTGTCCGGTCAACTGGTGGTGTCCCCCAGAGATCAGTGTTGAGTCCAGTCCTGTTTAATATCTCTATTGGTGATCTAGATGAGGGGATGGAGTCTACCATGAGCAAATTTGCAGACAACATCAAGTTTAGTCAGAGTGTCGATCTGTGGTAGGGTGGGAAAGACCTGCAGAGGGACCTGGACAGGCTGGATCAGTGGGCCAGACCAACAGCATGAGGTTCCACACGACCAAGTTCTGGGTCCTGCACATTGGCCACAACAGCCCCGTGCAGCACTACAGGCTGGGGGCAGAGTGGCTGGAAAGTGGCCCAGTGGGAAAGGATCTGGCAGTGCTGATCAACAGCAGCTGAACACGAGCCAGGGTGTGCCCAGATGGCCAAGAAGGCCAGTGGCATCCTGGCCTGTATCAGGAACAGTGTGGCCAGCAGG
>VZTA01025024.1:0-15751 GCA_013398855.1 Mohoua ochrocephala | reverse complement strand
TCATAGTTTTAAGCTGTGCCAGCAAAATTTTTAGTTGGACATTAGGAAGAATTTCTTCACAGAAAGGGTGATTAAACATTGGAATGGACTGCCCAGGGAGGTGGTGGAGTCACTGTCCCTGGAGGTGTTTAAGGAAAGACTGAACATGACACTTAGTGCCATGGTCTAGTTGACCAAGGTGGTGTTCAGTCATAGGTTGGACTCGATCTCAGAGGTCTTTTCTAACCTAGTTGATTCTGTGATTCTGTGATTCTGTTTCTCTCATTATAGGAAAGGATAATCACCTTTCTAGGTTTGCAAGGCTGCATACTTATGCAGATGGATGGTTTTGGTAAGCCTGGTATTGAGCATTGCATTGCATGTGGTGGGACCCTGCAGGAGCCCCCAGGAGGAACCATCCCCTCCTATCCTATGGAAAGCCTGAATTTTCACTTTCCGGAACTGTACAGGAGCCTTTTAGCTTCACTAGCCATTAGGGTGAGAAACAGTACCTAATTTTCAGGATTTCAGTTCTTTACCCTATAATGCAGTGTGAATTTAGAAAGTAACTGCAAAGAGAAGTGACATCGGTTGCACTTCTCTCAGCCTTATGTAAATTTTTCAGCCGAGACTTGCAGTGATGATGTTTGCATTCTGAACTGATTCACCCATCGATGGTTTCTGTTAAATCTTTTGCTGCTGTCTAATGGCATGATATGCAGACTGCATTTTGCCAAAGTATCAGACCAACAAATCTGAAAAGAAATTGGACTGCTCATAAATTTTTCTTTACTGCACAGCTTCTTAATTGTTTTTTCCCCTCCAACAGGCAAAGACACAAACAGTGGCAAGTGATAAATACAAGCTTTGATTTGTTAAACACATGTTAGCTCTATGTTTAGCCCTAGGCAGTGAATTTCATTATAGGCTGGTTTACTTCTGGATTGGTTATTGTGATTGCTTCCAATGCAAAAAGATTTGACCTGCAGCCATGACTGATTAGTATCAGAGGTGAGAGATAAAATAAGATGCAAGTAAACTGCACAGATAAATTGCAATAGGGTTCTCCAGAGACAACTCAGTACTTGTTCTATATAAAACAAGTTGAAATTCAGCTTGTAATGACTACGTTGCAATAAAAAATAGACTGCAGGACTCTCTCACTGAAATATCAAAAAATACAGTAAGAAATCCAAGAAATTAAATGAAGTTGAATAATAAATACATGATAATGCTATGCCAAAAGTCTGATTTTAATAGGGGTTCAGTTTCTCCTCTTAATACATAATGTCTACCCCTGTCTTTCTTATCCAAGCTGCTGCTCACCTGTTCTTTGTCTTCATTTTCTATCCACAACATACAGGTTTGTTTGAACACTACTTCTTGCTAGATCTTTGTTGGTAGTTAAGTTTTCATCATGCAGCGCTTCACTGTCCTGTTGCTATTGTTTGAAAATTCTTTTAAGTATTCTCTATTAGCCTTCTTTTTGTCATTTTGCCGCAGTTACTAGTGCTCCGAACCAGCAGCATATCTCAGATGACTGATGTACTCTGGCATATAGTGTGGTTCCTAATTCATTACTCTTCTGTTTCTAAAAAAATGGCACCATTTTATCTAAGTAAACTTTGTTAGAGTAAGTACAGTAGGTACAGGGCTTTGAGAGTGCACACAAAGTGAAAGTAACTCTAATAATATTTTCACAATGGCTCTTTTTTTTTTGCAAACTGCAGAATTTTTTAACTTTCTCTCAGAAAACTTTAGATCATTTCTTTATTTCTGGTTATTTTGTAAGAAAAAGGCTAAGACAGTTAATAGTTTGCTTTTATAGATCTATGATTTAACCTGCTAGCTGTATGTTACCAAATAATTTCTCAGTTTTTGCTGGTATTTAAGAATCTGAATTCACTCTGATGAATTCCCCACGGCTGAGTAGTAATAGCTGGATTTCAGATCTTTCTTTCTAGAAGATGCTGTATGCTTTCACAAATTATTTTTACAGTTCTTCATAGATACTGTGAAGAGATAACATGCTGGTAAAAGCAGTAACATAATTAATGTGATGTTGCAGAATGTTACATGAGGTGCGTGGGATAGCTCAGAAAGTACCATAACAAAGTAATTTCTTATGTACTTTATATGGGTTTGGATTTTTTTTCCTCTGTTCTAAGTTTGTATTCTAGTGGATTGTAATTAGCTACCAAAAATCTATACAGCCGAATAGAAAACCAAACCATGGTATATAATTTGCATGGTTGATCAATGCAAATGAAAAAAAATAAATCCAAAACATCTCTGACGAGTAAAGGATAGATACTGGGGACAAAATGTTTGCAACCACATATGTGAAAATGTAGATACTACAAGTTACTAATAGATACAGTTTGATAAAGAGGTATTCCATTCACTAAATCATGAACTGGTTCTGAGGTATTTGGGGGAAAAGAAATTGCCTTACATGACTTATTCATTAGCTCTGCTCATGACAATGATTGTATTACTTGGCTGTCCATCATTACTTCTCTCTACTCACTAGAAGTATTTTATATTTCAGTTCTCTCAGGGATAACCTCAGATAATTCTAATGATTAGGTTGAATATAGCAATAGCCAGTACTAGCTTGTCGCAGTAATTTTGAGCTTGCAGAGCTCCCTTCTGACCCCAGGCAAGGATAATCTTTCTTGAGGCTCGTCCTTGCCTATGGAGAGAATTACTGGAAGAAGTTGTGCTCAAGTGTTGGCAGTACAGCAGAACAATAATGCCACACCTGCACCTTCCCTGCTTATAACACCTTTCCCCCAAGGGAAGGTCAGAGTACCAAAATCACAGGAAGTATTGTTACTGCTTCCAGTGGGAAAAAGAGAAGCTGCTTTCCTCTGTGCTCAGGCAGGCAACAAGCATATCTTAGTCGTAACACAACATATATAAAAGAAGAGTTTTATGAATGCTAGTATTTCTTTTCCTAAAAATATCCTAGTACCTGTTCTTTGTCTTTAAGGTTTGTCCTTAAAGACATGTACATGTGAAAACATAGGTAATGAACAGTGTGAGAAGGCAAGAAGCACAACTATGTGATTACTATTGCCTCTTGCTTGTCAGGTTGGTCTGCCCTACCAGGCTAAGTCTGACAGGGAGAATGCAGACGTAACTAACAAGCTGAATAGCAGCAAGAATACCCACGGTCATCTTTAACATGTCCTTCTTCATCTGGCTGGCTTACATTTTGTTGGGAATCAAATATAGACAGTGTGTGTGATTGCCTAGTATTAAAAAGTTGGAAAGCTGTACCAGCTCTTTACCTTCAGTTGCAGCTGAATTTTGTCCTTATCAGCTAGGAAGAACGTCTTCAATTCTTTGTGGCTTTGTGAGTGTAGTGCTATTCTTGGGACCCCGTCTCACCAGTGTGCTCACGTTGCCTCCTGCACACACACAGAAGTGACATTCAAAACAAGGAAAAAATATTACATTGTTCCAGCCTCTTTTTGTAGTACTGGGATTTGCAAACACCAAAAATGCCCTTTAGCAAAGTGGTGCAATTGTTTTTTCTACATTCTTTTAATGCTGTTCTTTACAGCATATTCTTAGTCACGATAAAGAGCATGACTATCAAATGAATAACAGCAAGCTTGTCAGTTTTAAAGGGCTTATTTGAAAAAAAAGACGACAACAACAACCAAGTTTGCTGCAGCTCTAAAAAAAAAATTGAGCTAATTTTAGTAGCAGCATAGATGGATGTAGTTTCAAAAATTAAGAACAACTAAGTCCTATAGTTAAAAATTGGTAAAAGAGATACTTGTGTAACAAAAATCTTTGACCTGTTGATTTGTTTTCAAGAAAGCTGAATATATATGAAATTCAGGTCTGCATACTGTCTCGCCTAATGTCCCAAAAGGGCACAGGAGCAAGATTCCAGTTTGGGCTAACCCCTCATCTTTTCTCATCAGACTTTGAGTAAAAGTGATATCAATTTCTTTCATCTCTTGTTGTCCATGTGCTTCCAATTCATTTTTCATTCATAAGAAGCTGATAAATTGGAAGTTCTTAATCTCCTCACAAGGATTTGCCCCTTGCAATGGTATTCGGAACAGCTGTTAGTGCAAGTCTATAGTATCTATCAGTTTTCTGTCTGCGTATCCAGGCTCACGCTTTGTGCCTTTTGATCATTGATTTAGGGCCCAAGAAGGGTGAATGCCTCAGCTTCATATCTAAAGGAGCTTAACTGCTTTAGAAAAATGAATTTTTGCGTGGCTGTATTTAGATACTCTTATTTGTAAACTGTAGTCTACTTTAAAATATTCCCTGGGAAGAACATAGTGATCAGACAGCCACAGGCAGACATGTCTTAGGGCATTGCAAATGAAGTAGGATTTTCATTATTGTCTTTCATCATCATAAACAACTTACAACCTGAAACTTTCAAAATCAGAGATTGCCTACATGGTAGTAGCATGCCACACAAGCTAATCATTGACATATATTGAAGAAAATCACTGTTAATTCACAGAACTCCCTCTTCTTGTCCCACCCACAAAATAAACATGCACAGTCAGAAAGTATCTGCCAATTTTCTGCTTAAATTCTGTAACTTGTTTGTGGAATTGTAGTCATTTGTGATGTGATTTGCAACAAAAAAAAAAAAGAAGAGAAAACAGAGGAAACAATCTAATTTTTTTTGGAAAGAGATTATAACAGTAAGGCAGAAAATGCTGACCATGGTAGATTAAACCATGCAGAACTTCACATGTAGGGAAAATGTGTGACAGACATAGACAAACATCATGGAATTAAAAACAAGCCGGAAGTGGAGTATAGAAGGAATATGCCATCAAAGAAGAAAACCTGTGCAGACAAGCATGGTAGAGAAAGGAGAAAGAAGTGGATGAGCTGACAAACGAAAAAGATGCTGTTCCATTTCAATAAGGAGAGAAGGCTTGGTAGCCTTAGCAGTGAAATGTCCTGCTGCTTTCTGTAGCATTGCTTTGCTCATATCTAGTTGCTCAAATTTTTCAGGGAAAAGTGTAATTCTCGCTTTAGAGCATTTGAAAGGAGAGTTACAATTCACGCTCTGTTTTAATGGGTAAAATCTTTTTGAACGGCGATGCTTACCGAACAATTTCCTTTGCAGTAGTGCCTAAAGTATTGCATCACTAGTTTGCAACACTTTATATCATTATTTGCAATATAGTTTTTTGTTATGCTTAGGAAGCCTGTGTTTCTGAAAGGGTAGAGCCTTAATTGGTCCAAAATCTTTGAAAATAAAAGGAGAGACCAGATGAAATAAGGGAAATTTTCCCCTGCATAACAACCTTTTCTTCAGTAACCCTTTTTTATTTTCTGTTTATGAACTTTGGAAGCTAACCAAACCAAACCAAACCAACCAAACAAAAAAAAAAGATAACAAAGGATGTAAATACCTAATGTCACATAAGGAGAAGAGACAAGGTAAAACAATACTCCAGACAGCACAGTGAGTTACGCAATTAATTCAGCTTTAAAACAAGATTCCAGAAGTTAACTGAGACAGGAGGAATTGAGATTACCCCCGCTGGATTTCTAGGACTTACAGTCTTACATTCTGTACTTCACTATCCCATCCATTGCAGCCATACAACCATGATGTTTTTGTCTTTGCAGAAAAGACCTGAAGATATTTTCAGTTTTATTGCCTTATATTAATTTTTCTTCCTCTGTTTGTGTCCATCTCCATAGTCAATGTTGGACCTAAGCAAAACCTTTACATTTTTTAATTTAGTGATATTTCGTGTCAGGCCTAAATTCATTAATCTATGACTTTATGACTCTTAACCTGTGAGAAGGACTTGAGGGTTCTCATGGATGAAAAGCTGGACATCAGCCAACAGTGTGTGCTTGCAACCCAGAAGGCACGGCTCCATCAAAAGAGGAGTGGCCAGCGGGTCAAGGGAGGGGATTTTCCTCTTCTACTCTGCTCTCATGAGACCCCACTTGGAGTGCTGTGTTCAGCTCTGGGGTCCTCAGCCCAAGAAAGACATGAGCATGCTGGAGTGAGTCCATAGGTGGCCATAAAGATGGTGAGAGGGCTGGAGCACCTCTTCTGTTAAGACAGTCTGAGAGAGCTGGGGTTATTCATCCTGAAAAGAGAAGGCTTCAGGGAAACCTCATTGCAGCCTTCCAGTACTTTAAGGGGGCTTGTGAAAAAGAGAGAGAGTGACTTTTTGCACAGGCAGGTAGCAGTAGGATAAGGGGGAACCATTTTAAACTAAGAGAGGACAGATTTAGATTAGAAGTTAGGAAGAAGTTCTTTACTCTTGTAAAGTGTGGTGAGGCACTGAACAGTCTGCCCAGAGAAGTTTTGGGTGTCCCACCCCTGGAAGTGTTCAAGGTCAGGTTGCATGGGGCCCTGAGCAATCTGATCTAGTGGGTGACATCCCTGCCCCTGGCAGGGGATTGTGACTAGGTGATCTTTAAGATCCCTTCCAACCCGAGCCTTTCTATGATTCTATGGCTTTCTGCATCTTATCTACCTTTCCAAATGTACTGGAATGTTGGCAAGAGCTGTAAATCAAGTTCACATTCTTCTAGAGCTTCTTGTGGTGGCTTCTTGAGGTCTTATGGTTATGCAGGGTCATCCACAGCAGAACAAGATGTGCCTTGCTTTCTGGACATAATTCTTTAAAAGTAACAGCTTTCAGCTGTATTGATAGTTGCTTCTGAGAACCAGGACCATATTTATTCTTCAAGTTGACACACAATTCAGGATCAATGTTTAAGGTCAGCCTTTACCAGTGGATTATCAAGATCTTTTGTCCCTTGTTGCTGAATGAGTAAGCGTATCCCAGATTGGTCTCTGGTTAAAGCCTGTAGCTAGTGAAGAAATAATACCAAAAAAAACTTACTGGGAAAAAAAACTTACTTTGTGTTCTTGTTTATGCTCTGTTAAAAAATAAAATAAAATTAGTGGCAGATGACATACATATTCCCTCAATATTGTCAAATAAATTCTCCAAGTAAAAAATCCCAGCAATAAGAACACCATTATCTGCCTTTCGATTTGTAGTTGCATTCACTGTAGTTAGAAGAAGACAAACTCAGAAGGTACCTATGATCTGTAAGAGAGCTGAGTCTAACTGTAAAAGAGTTAGAGTTGTGTCTGCCATTTCCTTTGCAAGCCAACTGGAAAACTGCGGGTGCTGGGTTGATGCAGGATAAACACCTCTCATAACCTCTGAAAAGGCGTAGCAGAGGAAAACGTCCCCATATCTGCAGAGGTTGCTCCAGTTCAACATCAACTGAAAATGGGAAAGATTAGAGGATATGGGAGAAAGATTATTTCTCAAGGGCTGCAGCCCTTTATCCTAGTGGCTTTTGTTCAGGTTTGTGCTGCCCTGCCTTAGGATGTTTCCTGTCCTGGGACAAGTAGGAACAAAGAAACGGAGCTGGCTCTGCATGCGGTGAACAGGCCCTCTGTGCTAGGGGTGTTCTTCTCTGAGGAGGCCTCAGGGCAACTGTAAATTGGGCCTATTATGCTCAGCATCATCATGCATCTTCATGCTACACCATGAATAAGCATGGCTGGTCTGTAAATCTAGCCCATTGTATCTGGATTACATTTGTTAAACTAATGCTTGGGGTTTTGTCTGGCTTTGTTCATACCAATACCAGAACACTGAGTAAGAAACAGCAAATCAGAAACAAAAAGCACAAGCTTTTTAAAATATTGCTCCCACAGATTTGAGCCCCAAGTGTGTTTTATATAAACATTTTGAATCGGGGCTGGATTTTTGACCAGACTGTTTCCCCTGAAGGATCTTTTGAAACAAAAACAAACTGAGCAAAACAAGTTTTGGTGGGATGGGCCTGTGCCTGTTTTCATGTAAGCTGATGACAAAGCTCAGAGCAGGAAGGCAGCAGTGTGCTGGAATCTGGTGTACATTGTGTTCTGCATGTTCCCAGCTGACTTGCCAGGAGTGATCTAGAACTGAAACAAGAATCTTTTACTAGGGCACTGGAAAAGAAGTCATCATTAATCAAAAACAATTTGGCTGTTTGAAAACAATAGACTTGGTTAACACGATATCCTGAATGTGGCTTATTCTCATGTGAATATGTGGCCTGTTTTAGGAAGGTGAGCACTTTTGAGAACTATCCTCTCTCTTGTATGGCTCGAGAAAGTAATTTATATTCTATCACTATACTATACCTCTGGTTCAGTGTGGGTGTATAATTTTACAAAGGAGATGAGGAAGTGGTTGGCTTTAGCATGAAGCTATTTCCAATGGAATTCCAAGGTGTTATTTCTGTGAATGTGCCATGTATCATGGGATTGCAGTGAAGGAGGCAGGAGATTTCCACATCCTAGTGATGAAAAAAAAATGGAAGATGAGGAAAATTTTGCTTGTAATAGCTGTTTGAATTTATTTTAATGGGGTCACTTCCATGAAATACTGTAATGCAGTTTCTGGAGATGCTATATCATTGAGCAAAGTAAGTCTGCTACCTGGAGCAGAGGTGAAAGTGGAGTCCCACTGTGTAGTGTTGTGCTTAAGTTTCAAGAAAGGAGACTGGGTAAAAGTGATACAGATTGTTAATGGTATTGCTTGTCAGACTTTTTATTTAGCTTCAAATTTGAAAGAGCTACTCCTTTATTTCTAAACCTTCACATTTGCATCCCTTTGATATGAAATACTTGTGAACTAACTAGAGAACAGAGCTGTGAGTTCAGTAGCCAAGAGATCCTTGATTTATTAACATAGAATTTCACAGGCTTCTGTGCACCATCTCCTTGTTCTGCGTACAACAAATGCAGCAGTCAGAAGCAGAGGTTGATTACAAAGGTTCCAATACTTCAGGGTGTAGCAGTGGTTGTCCACACATCTTGTTTAGTGTTATAACAATCATTGCCTAAGTAAGACCATTCAATTTGAAAAAAAAAGAGGAAATCTGAATTCTAAGTAACCACTTAGAATTAGATGTTTATAGTACAACTTGAAAAGTAAATGGGTTGAACAGCATAGACAGTATAGCACGGCTCTGAACAGATATTCCCATTTGATATGTTGCTTGTTTAAGACAAAGATAATATATATCTGTGTTGTGAAACAGTAATGAGCAATAATTGTGATTTAAGTACATAAAGCATTTAAACTGCAATAACTAACTGCTGCATTGTCCCCTACAGTGTCATTAAGACACTTAAAGGGGAAATTTAAATTACTTCTAAGACGTTCTGTTACCTAGTTGCTCTAAACACAGTTGGGGATATACAGTTGCTGCTTAGATTACTAATACCTTACTAATTATGCCTTTGCAAGTAACTGTAAGAAAACATTTTGATTTAGTTGCATAGGAATGTCAAAATAATATTTGTGGTGCTTATCAGATTCCTGCAAATTTAAGGACACTGATGTGCCTTCTTTTTGGTGTATGTGTATGACTATGGCCTGCAGATGAATGTGAAGAATGTTGTATTTTTAGTGTAGTCTTATGCAAGATGGCATCTGAAATAAAAGCCTGCACTGAACTGGCAAGTTAGGCTATATCTGCAGTTAGAAGACTTTGAAACTGTAACTGTTCTGCAGGTGTATGACAACAAACTTCCTTTCTGGAAAGACACGTCATCATAGGAAAGAAGGTCTTAAAGCAGTTTGCCGAATGGATTGAGTTGTTCTGGTCAAAAAGCCAACAGTATTTCTGGCTGAGGACTTTTACCAATCCTGATGATGTCAAGAAATAAGTGCGTTGGTAGCATTTGCTGGTATAGACTACGCCTTAAACTAGACTGTTGTTCAGAGCAAGGGTCAAATTTATTTTTCTTTTTTTTTTTGGTAACTTTCGTTGCCTTCATTGCTATGGACCTTCTGCTTGGTGTGCACCCAGGGAAGTCATGGTTTATACATGACCATTGTACCATAGGATTAAAGAGCTCAGGCTCAGGTTTTCATTTGAAATGAACCCTGCCAAACAAGGTCTCATGATTCAGTTTAAGGAGGAGTGATGTGTGCTCTTAGATGCATTTGAATAAACACCCATATTTTGTCCTGTAGATTCCTAAAATAACCAAAATAAAAGTGAAGTGCTAAAAATACATCATGCCGTCAAGTTTCTGGCCTGTACTCAGATCTTAGTCAAGACAGTGGAGAAGGTCCCAGTGGATTTTGGATGAGATAAGAAAGAAGTTAAAAATAAGAGGAAGTAAGTGGAGCCTGCTGTGCCACATTTCCCCAAAAATGTCTTTTCTGATACTGAGGAGCAATTTTTTTTTTTTTTTTCGAACCAGAGCAGTAATTTTCATGTGGTGTTTCTCAAGAGACACAGATTTTTCAGAGCTGAAAGGTAGGAAATGGATACCTTACTCAGGCACTGCACACATGCTCTGGGGCATGCAATGTGATTGCAGCTGCACGGCATCCTCCCTCCACCTCTCAGTCAGAGCATGGTAGTACTGAGTAAGCTCTGGTTTCCACAACTACATTTGCTTAATTTATTCTGCAAACTCTCGGCATACGCTTCAGCAGTATGATGTAGGCAGAAAAATTTGACAGGGCTAGCTAAAAATATTATATATTATAGGAAGATCAAATGTAAAGGGATTGGATAGACTTTTGTTTTCAGACTAATGCATTCATGAACCATATTCATTCAACGCTAAATCTAAATGCTTCCCATGACATCGGAGATTATGTACAGTGTGAACAGAGGCCAGCCCCAAGTATCCTCTTTGCCCTTTTCTTGTATTGACAAGTCCCATAAGTTTCTCCTTTCTGCTTAACCGTTACATTCAGACAAATTGAAATACATGCAAATGCAATTCTATTCGTCAGCAGTGTGCTATGGTGTTGGAAAAAAAATAGATTAATTAAGATAACAGTATCTTCTGTAAACTTGAAAACAAAACATTGTGTTTTTAATGTCTGACATTAAAGGTGAGTTTTTCAAAAAACTATAGTGTTCTTCTAAGGCACTGCATCTGGAATTAGCTCAACCTGTGAAAACATTCTTCTCCTTCCAGAAATTAACTTAATTGATCCCTTTTAAGTACATGTTCTTTAATGGCCTTTGGCTGCTTTTAATGTCAATTTTAGGTACAGCTGAATCTAAACAACTGCAGTTTATGTGGTCATTATATAAGTCATCTAGATTGATCAGTTTAATATCTGATTTTTCAAGATTTCCTTACAATTCTGGAATTTTAGCAATGCAGATATTTTCCTTTTGCCCAAGGCAATAATAGATGTGGTGTGCAAACACTGCTTTAAAGAGGGTGTCTGTCTGCTGATTTACATATTTTAAAAGTATTAAGATCAAAAGTAATGAGAATTTAATCCATATGGCATGTAAAAGATAAATAGGAATATTAATACTGTATCAAATACTAATTAAAGGAAACACCAGTCCTATTTTTAAAATCTTGCATGCAGATGAAAAAGAAGTCACTGCAAAGTTAAGATCTGATTCTTAAAGAAATTAAGAATTTTTTTTCAAGCCCAGATTCTAACTGAGACTGAGTTCATATGCTAGGCCAAATTCTGTTTGCATAGTACTTCACAGTATCACTGGAGTATCCCTTTCTTTCCAAGTAGCTCACGTGATTCTAAAACTGAAAACTGCCATCAGCTTTACTACCAGCTTTTAATATGGAAATTCCTTTTCATTATCCAAGAAGCTGAAATACCAGTGTTTTCTAACTTGCCTAAGCATACATATCTAGGCTGTAAAATAGCTAATTCATGGGAACCCTGCTGGATTTTGATCAAGTCTTGTGTGCAGATTGTAGCAGTGGTGAAGAAAATGTCATCTTCGAAGAAAACTTTAGACAAGAGTGGTCAAGATGAGTCATAAGTTTGCCATGCCTTTGGGCTAGACTAAACTTGTCTTTCACTATTATGGAATTTGTAGGTGAAAGTACCTTGGGATGTGTGCTCCTGGCAGAGTAGCAAGTACTCAGAAAAACTGGCTCTGGTTGCACTAGAATTAGAAGCTTTAGTGCAGTGCCAACCTAACGCTCCACACAGACAAGTCAGCTGTAGCTAGACGTGTGTATGTATCTTGGAGATACATTTAGAGCTTCATTATTTCTAAGACTGTAGACCTTCAGTTCTCCGTTAAATCTTTGTTATAAATATTAAAAGGTAGGGGATACACTTTTAACAGAGGAGTTATTTAGCTTGCAGTGAAAAGTTTCCTTTGAAATATGAGAAAAATAAACAGAGAGAGCTTATAACAAGTTTTGCTGGTACTGCAGAGTCTTGTAAGTGAAAGAATAAACTTCATCATTTGTTGTACCAGGCTGAAAAAGACCTGTGAATAACTGGAGTGATTTTTCTTCATTTGTGCCTTGAAGAATATGTGTACACCAAAGCTGTCTGAGATACGGCTGAGCCTTCCAGAGTGGAGAGAAAAGTCTAAAATGTTGAATCTTGCTTAGTCTTGCGCACTATTCAAACTGTAATTCTTTCCTGTAGGTCTCTGGTTCCTGTGTGTTTCTGTAGCAGCTACAGCAAGTAGTCATCACTATACAGCAAATCTTGCCCTCCACGGGCCGAGAATATGGGCTCTGATCAGTGGACTATTTTCTGCTTAAAGGTGGCAGTGATTCTATTGTAGGAGGCAGTAAGACACTCTGCAGGTTGCATAAACCTCCGCTGTGGCTGCTGTGCTCCCTTTGGCCAGACCGGAGTGGTCAGGACAAAGTTGTTTTGTCAGCAGATCAACAAATCACAATTCTTCTGCAACCTTCTGTCCACTTTGAAAGTGCTACTCCATTCTAAAGAAAACGGTACAGCCACGCATCAAGCAAGTACCAGTTGTTCCATGCATGCATGGAGCAAAGTTGTCAAGGAACTGCCCCCTCAATGCAAGAGGCAATTTGATGTAAAAGGAAAAATGCAGTCACTGGAGAAAGAATGTGAAGGAGAGTGCTGTAAAACATTCCCAGCTGCATGTGCGTAAAGCCAGTTTAGCCAATCCAACAGATGATGAGTGGGGATATAGACCCATCTGCTTCTTGTCCTCTTCCAGAGAATATTAGGTAGATGCAGTAATTGCACACTGTGCCACTTCTTTGCAGTCAGTCTAAGGATGATTTCACAAAAGTACCAGCCCCAGTCCATCTAGAAGAAGCTGAGCTTTGTCCTGGGTGAGTTAATGCTTTTTTTCTCAAGTGTCATTTCAAATATCTGGCAAGAGTGCATTGGCTCTGTGCCTTCTGAGTCATGGCCTCCCTGGGAAGGAAGGATGTGGATAAGCTCGCTGAAGTTGTTTCGTGTAGCTACAGGGCCTTGTATCCCAGGTGTGGTTTTTTTCTGTTTCCTTTCCTGCAGAATAGCCCAGGTACTGTTTTTTATAGTTTCTGTGTATTTTGTAAAAGACCTTTTAAATATTGAATACATTTTCATTTTCCAGCTGAAAAATTAAAACAGAGAAGTATATCATCACATGGTTCATTCAGTCTTGAAGCAATTTTGAAATGTTAACCGGAAAAATCTATTTGCCTTGGAGCATTTTTTTACATCAAACATTCCATGAAAATATTTTCCTGAGACTCTTTAAGTATTTCCAAATATTAAAGGAGAAGAGAGATGACTTTCTGAGTATTGGTGATGGGCTAATGCAGATAGTGTCAAGTTCCCATTTTTTTAAAACAAAAAAGTAATGTAAGCATTACAGTGCAGGGAGTCTGACCAGCATCACTCATCACTGGCACAGGCTGACACACTGCTAATGCCAATTCACATTCTGGCAGAGGTGTTGTAGACACCAAATAAACAGAGTTTGTTGGTAAGCACTTTGACATGCAGAGACGAGAACCAAAGAGAAGTAAACAAGTGGCACGATGAGTAGTTTTGGAAATAAATATACAAATAGGTATATCCTCTCCCCATACCATTCCCTCCTCAGCCCCATCTTGATTTAGCTTTTGAAATGGTTTCTAGTAGCCGTGCCTTCATTGCTCTTTTGAGAGCTGGGGAAGAGCAAGTGGTGGTGATGGAAGAGGGACAATCATCTTTTCCCTTCAAGACAGGATGATTTCCCAAAGAGGGAAGACTTTTAGTTCCTATAGTGTGTGTAGTACCTGTGTATATACCTTTAGGATGTACTGTTGGCTCTGTATCTGTCAGATAATAAAACTCATCTTGGATCAGCATTAAGGTTAGCTTAGTGCCCTCTAGAAATCTACTGGGCAGAAGTTTATTCTTGGAGTTTATTGTAGTTCTGAAGCTAAATGATTTCTTTACATCCTTCCTTGTCTTTTGTCGTTTTTGTCTGGATAATTCTTATTCCTGTCCTCCAGCTGGAGAAGCAAAGTCAAGTACTTCCTAATCCCTGCCTGTGAATTTAAAAGATCTCTGCTTCTTTTAGTGGGGCACTCAGAGATCTGAAGCCCTCATCCTCATCATATCCCCCTCTGTGTTTATGATAGCTTTATAGCTGCATTCCAGAAAAAAAATATATTCTGGTGGACTTCTACTTAGAGATGAGCCCAAATGAGTAGAGCTGGATTGAAAAGATGCTAATCCTGGAGCACATACTACTTCCCTAGGATGGTGCCTGTCTTTCCTCAGGGCTGTGGTTTCCAATCGAATTGCAAGACAAGGACAGTCTCCCAACAGCTCCAACACCTCTGTGTAGTAGAAATTCCTTCTGTAAGCCTGGGTTGTGTAAAGCCTCATGTTTACAGGTGTGAATGCTAGGCTCTGGTATTTGCTGTGTATCAGTGTCATTGGAGCAGTAGTATTGAGCTGGACAGCTGGGTCGCTAAGGTAGCAAAGCAGCATCTCAGTCAACTCAGATAATACTCAAGAACAGAAACTCATTCAAAATAGTACTTGACACAGCCATTTTTTTCCGTATTCAGTCAGATCTTTTGCAGGACACACTATCATTTTATTGGCCATTTTTGCACCTTTCCTGAAGCCAGGGTTCTCAGTACAGACACATGTGGATTTTTCTGCCTTTGAGAAAAAAGACTTCCAGAAGACTATGACAACTAAATGGTAGCTATGTGTGTGATACAAGTGTTACTCATCATTTGTAGAAGTCAATGTGCACAAACCGTAGTCTGAGACCCTTTTCACAAACCTCTGAGCATAAAAGAGGTTTTGAATGTTGAAGTATTGAAGCGTTCCTGTGGTTCAGGTGCTGTCCTGCTACATGGACAGGATATTGCAGCTGGTGTCTGATGCTGGAAGACGTCTTTCCTAGATGTCACATGCTGCCAATTTACAGAGCAGCTCAGAGGAGCAGCCTGCAATTTCTTCAGCCTCCTCATCTTGTGCCTAGGCACTGCCAGATGCCTCTGTGTATGTTTAGGTTTATTGGTTTGTGGAGGGTGAAATGCTTAAGAATGTCGGCATGCCCAGAGAAGCTGTGGATGCCCTATCCCTGGAACTGGTCAAGGCCGGGTTGGATGGGGCTTTGAGCAGCCTGGTGTAGCGGAAGGTGTCCCTGCCCATGGCAGAGGGGTTGGAACTAGATGATCTTCGAGGTCGCTTCCAACACTAACCATGCTATGATTCCTTAGAAACTTCTCTTAATGCAAGCTTTGACTTACAAAGCGAAGAACAAAGGTATCTTTGAGGAATGCTGGAAATAATAAGCCAGTGCTTTATTTAATCATAGTTAAAGGAAAATTAAATGAAAAATTTTGATTTGATTTTAGCATATTGCCTAATTCCCTTGACCAACCAAATTGAGGACTGTTGTGGTTTGACACTGGCCCAGTGCCAGGCACCCACGAGAGCTGCTCACTCACTGTCCCTTGCCACAGGGAGAAAGAAAAAAAAAATTAATGAAGGCT
>VZTA01025023.1:0-52493 GCA_013398855.1 Mohoua ochrocephala | reverse complement strand
TGTCTTTGGAGAGGATGCAGGCCGCATACGAATAGCTCTTTCTGAAACGTAATGTTCTTTGCATGGCTCAGTGGCTAATGTACAATAAATCAACAAAAGAGCGCTTCAAGAAAGCTATTGGGCAGCAGCAAGGCCACTGTTATTTTATCTTTTTACAGTATTTAATTGGAAGTTTTTTCCTGAAACTTTACCCAACCTTCAAATTACTAGACTCTGTATAAGAAGAGATTGATAAGATGAATTTTTTTTTCACTTTTTTTTTTTTTTTCCCCTCCTTACAAGAGAGCAAGTTTTTGCCGAGGGAGAATAAAGTTACAAGTGTCTAGCATTTTGCTGAGGGAGAATGAAATTAGATGCTGAATGGAGCGGATAGGAAAGGCTGGGAAAATGCAAAGTTGGCAGTCATACCAGGTCAGTCTAGAGCTCCCACTGTCCTTCTACTGCACCAGGTGTCCGCTGCATTCAAATGATACTATTATTCATAGACTGAAGCAGAGTATTAAAACTCCCCCCAAAAATAATTTGCAACTGAATAAAGATATAATCCTGGAAATATAACTCTCCATTAAGGGTCCCCATTAGCAACACAAGAGCCCCATTGTAAAGGAGTTATGTATATTTATCAAGTTAAAAAAAAACACAACAACAAAAAAAAACTTCTCTCAGTGCTTACATGTTAATAGAAAACTTTTATAGCCCTAGTCTCGGAACTAGTAATGCATAAAATGTAAAGCATCTATTATTCTTTGGCAAACTATTTAACATTTGACAGGGAATTGCTAAAACTTGAATAGTGTTCTAGCAAAGGATTGGATAATGTGATCTCTGCTAACTAAGGGGCTGCCATGGAGCAGGCGAGGGAAGTGAGACTTCATATTTTAATAGTTTGCATTTTAGCAAGCTGCTTTAAAGAAGGTTTTTGCTGACTTCTCCTTTCTCTTGTAGAAAAATGGGTCCTTATTTTGCAGATGGTATCTGGTGCATAGGAGCTTACTATGCTCCACTAGAAATAGGAATGCTGGAGGTCCAGGGAGATTTCTCCCCCTGCCACCGGGTTCCTTGTCTAGCCCCCGCCCCCCTAAATCTTAAGTCCTGTTCTCACCCTCCCACCCCAGCCCTCCCTTCAGATGTCTCACTCTGCAGAGGGGCGTGATTTGAATTACCCTTCCTAATGAAATGAATGCTGAAAGGTAAACTCCTTAATGAAGCACACATGAAGCCTTTGCCTATCGCTTTGTGAAATGAACCCTTAAAAAGGAGAAGTTAACCACCTGGTAGACATAGGAGAAAGGTTTCCCACCCACAAGCTCTCCTTCACTGCAAAAAACCATACCTTCAGTGAAAACAAACAGAGAAACTAACAGCAGTGGAGGCTAATGGCAATATGGAGCAGAGGACAAATTTCAGCGTTTTACTTATCCTGTTGGGAAGTGCAAAAATCATTTGAAGCTCCTTTCAAACCACCCCTGACAACAGGTTACTGCAGGAGAGAAACACATTCAAATCAAGCCTCCATCACTTGATGGTTACATGGTGGTGCCTCATTCGAATGTTATCAATTCCAGAAGATTTTCCTGAAACAGTAAGAAATATCCAGATATAAATAAATTGTTAAAGTGTGAATTCGAGTCTGCCTTACCCAGGAAACTCTCCCTCTCTCTCACTAGCTCTTTTACAGTCATCTGTGATTCCTTTTTAGTATTGGTATGAGCCTGGCAGCATAAAGACCACCACCATAGAGAGCTGAAAACCCTTACATATCAATGATTGTTTCTGAATGCACAAATATACTCAATTTTTAGAGCTAGACTGTGTCATTCTATCAGGAATAGAGAAGAAGGCACAGAAAACAGGCAGACTAACATGGAATCAATGTTTTCAAAACCAGAAAAAATGCACATGTTGTGCTTCTAGCCTCCTAATTAAAAAGGATAAAGGCCTGTTCTTTTCACATACATGGGCTTAGCATTCTTGGGAAAGAGACAGGCAGGTCTTGCGGAAGACCAAAAAAATATATGCCAAAATTCTACATCAGTGGGCTCAGTCATGGCCTTTAACACTTGAATAGTGTGAACAGCAGAGCCTGAAACACAGGGTGTGTAAGTGCATATTAATTTACTTATTTAATGTTGTTGTTGCAGCTGGGCACGAAATAGACCCCTCACTTCTAATAAGGCACGGTGCTTTCAAGGATAAGCAGAGGGTACGCTCACCTTGGGGAGACTTGCCTAGTGTTTGGGTTCCCTGCCAAACTTTGCAGTAAATTAAGAAAATGTCATCCTTTAGTAAGAGAAGAAACCACAGGCTGGATTCAATCCTGTTGTACTGGCCTGCTGAGGATAACTGTCCCTCACTGTCAATGCATCATTTTCTACTAGAGCTGTTATTTTGTGGCCATTCCCATCCCTTGCCCATGGAGGGTCTTACGGTTTTGTGTGGACAAGTCCCTTAAAAGTGTTGGTCATTCAGTTGTTTAAGCAGCGTTGAGAGTTTAGAGATGGAAGCTCAGCAATGTGACACACTGGATCCTTCTAGAAACCAGGGGCTGTGGCAACCTTGGCTGCGTATCTGTTAGGGGACAGGGGGGAAGACGACAGGAAAGAAAGAGGAGAAGGAGGCGGGAGGCCCAGACCATCAGGCTTTGAAATACACTTATATTTTCAAATATATTTAATTGCCATTATGAATTATAATTAATATTATAATATATATTTATATGTTACAAAGAAGTCGGCGCTGGGCTGAACTAGCAATGCTGCTCCTTTAATTCAGCCAGTGCATTTGTACATATTAAAAACATTACACAGCAGGGGCTATAATTTCACATGCTGCCATCTCTAGACCACTACAGCAAAACACAAAAGAGACAGCATGTATGCTGTACCCTTGCATGTCATGTAAAACAAGGAGACTGCCTGTAGTATGTGCGTGCACTAAGAGAGATCCAAATGCAGCTCTTCTGAAATTTTAATGCTCTCATAAAAATAAACAAACTTCAGCAATATACAACATGATTCCAATTAGTAGCTCGATCAGAATAACTTGGCATTGTCTATTGGCTTTATACCAGGCAGCTAGCGAGATGTCAGACGGAGGAGTCCATTCTCCTCTCTGTGTGTGATCAACTCCCATTACTGGTAATGGAAGCCACATACACATAAGGGAATAATATACCCCTTCATGAGAAAAGCTCTCCTCGGTGAATTGAAGGTGTATAATGTTGTGGGTGTTTTTCATTCCCTGTCTCTACTATTGTGTTTCTCCTCAGCCCATTCAAATTATTTCATATGGACAAGTGGCACATAGTGTTTGGTCCTGTTTTCATTAAATCAATAGCAGAACTCAATTTTGCCTCAGTTTAAGCCAAGCTGGGTCCAGAAGTATCCTTCCTTTCATTTTTCAGAATTATTCCTTACTTTCAGAAATAATTATCAGCCTTTTATCCTCTTCTTTGCCTTTGGTGTGTGGACTTAAATATATTTTAACTTTCAGCTCAGATTTCTTCCTGTGTAAATGAGACCAAGAGAGTTCCAAATTTACAGAAATGCTGCTCAGGAAAGACATTAGCACTGGGTATGAACTTCCTCTGTAAACATTTTGGGCATTCCTAATTATCTCTAAACTCCAGCTTTCTTCTGTCACAGTGTTCTGATAAATTTGCCAAGCAGAGGATAAGTAGGGGAGAAAAGAGCACAAAATCCAAATGACAAGACAAGTGATGAGACAGGTAGAATCCTTCTGGCTGACCAGACAGATGTACTAGAAAAAGAAAGGAACCAAAACATGTAGTCATAAGTGTCATCAAAGCTACATTGTTCATTATTGCAAGCACATTTTCTTGTTTCTTTTCCATGCAACATACATTTTAAGTGCATCAAGCACAACTATAAACAATCTTATATGTTATTTGCAAATAGTCTCAAAACCTACTTGAGATAAAAGTTGATTTAAAAACTGTGAAATAACCTACTGATATCCCATGACTTCTCTACTACTGCAATGCTTTGTCTATATTAAAAAGGTAATAGTGGATCTGCAGAGCAACAGAGCTGATGGTGAGGAATTCATGTCCGCAGCATGTGTGTTTGTGGGGACTTTTTTCAGAGTAATTCTAACCTGGTCCCAGAGACTAAAAGCCCATTAGTCTACCCTGAGATGGTCTGATAGATAATTATAGTTCTCTAATAAAATGTTTAAGATATCAAAATTTTGATACTTGTGTCCAGTAGCAGTTTCTATGGTTATAATTCTTTACAGAATAAATTTCAGTGCTCTTTACATCTTCTTCAGTATGTGCAATTGCTGTTTTCAAGGTATCTTTTTCCTCAATTTTTGTTTCCTCAGCTTCCAGTTACCCATAGGCCTTTACAACAAATGAGGAACTCAGATTCTTCCAGACCTGCTGGCCCAAGGTGGATCTTCCAGAAGAGAAAGGTATTTTAATTTTCACGCTATCGTGATAGTGTAAAACATCCAATTGAGGTCCAACTGCTGATATGAAAGAGAGCTCAATGTGCTTTCCACACTGAGTTTGTCAAAACCACTAGTTTTGCTTACTGAAACAGCAACAGAAAAATCAGCCAAACAAATCAGGCTCCTAGTTTCATGGAATGATATGAATAAATATCCTTTTTAAAAAAACAAATTCATTCATGGAAAAAAATAGCACTCATTATCCCCCTTTATCGTATACATAGTCATAGACACAAAACATTTTAAAAGTTTTATTTCAAAGCACTAGAGCTATCAGATCACACCAACCTTCTTGGAAATGCAGAACTGAAACTGCATCATACCTGATGTGAAAAATATGGCATTGCCTTATCAGTCACTTCTGAACACTGTCAGCAGGCCTGCCTCTGACCATGACTAAAATAGGCTGCCTTAAACAGAGTATGTAGTTAGTTCAAACTACATTGGGATTAAGGGGAATTTTCGATTGCAAGTGGTATTCCTACCAAAGGTCAAACTCTCCACTTATCACATAGTTTTCCAAAAGCACTGAATACACATAAATCTCGCTTCAGAAGAGCAAAGTTCCCATGGCACATACAGCAAATGAATGATCAAAAGTCATGCTGGACGCTGCAAAACCAAGTGTGTATATTTTAGAGATAGACGGAAGCATCTTATGAGCTCTGTTTCATGAGTGCAACCAGAATCCGTTCAACAAACTGCTTTTAACAATCCAGCTGATGTCTGGTTTTCAGACAGTGACAGATTCCATGAACTGAAGGGAAATAAATTCATGTGTATAAGATTTTGAACATAGTTCACATTTTTTGAATGGTCCCTGTGAAAGTTTGGCATTTGACTTGAAATGTATTCAGAAAAATTATTCCAACATTCACTTTTCTGTCCAGAAAACTGAAATTCTGAATGTGTACGCTAAAATCAATTTTAAAAGCCTTTCACAATTAGCACATTCCTATTTCTGTGGTTTCCCTACATGCATATGCAACCCCCAAATATTTTCTGGTTCATACGCCTAAAGCTTAAAATGTACGTGGGACATCTTGAGACAACTCTTAGACAAGGATGAGTAAAATCAGTGAGAACTAGAGTAGCTAGTACAAGCACTTTACTTGTTCACCGGACATCAGGCAGATGTGGGGATAAAACTGTCAAGTCTGAAAACACAAAGAGAAATATTGCTATTTTCTATTATTCACATTCTTCCCATGAGCTGTTTGCTCAGTTGCCATGGCATAGGCGGTGAGATTTTATAATTTTTCCCCTGCCTGCCATGTGCTCATACAACAATGTGAATTTAATCAGTCCAGACAGTTGGTTGTGTTTTGTCCATGTGAGTGGAATAAAACTTTTCTCACCAGCTAAACCCACAAAGTATCTAAAAGCCATAAATAATCAGTAACTCCTATGACTTGCACCTGCTTGCTTTATTTGACCAAGGATACAGAAAGGCTCATATAATGAAGAGTGTTCCCAAGCATTAATCACCTCTGATTGCTTATAAAAAAATCAAAGTAGATGTTATGTTTAAAATATCAGATGCATTTTTTAGTTTCTTTCCTGTACGTAGATTTTAGTCAGGTCAATGTTGCAGCCTTACCTCCCTCATAAAATTGTCCTTGTTTCAAATAATTTGATGGGGAAAAGGACAAATTCTGGGGAGCAAATAAATTTCACCTATTAATCATAACAGATGTATTCTTGTAGTACATCCTAACCAGCAAAAGGAAGTGGGAAAGATGAAAAAAAAAACAAACAAAAAAAACCAAAAAAAAACAAGCCAAAAAAAAAAAGGCCGGAGAGAAACTATAAAGCGCTGCGCTGTAAGAGAGATCTCTGCCAAGCTTATGCGGAACCAAGTACAAGTATGTGCCAGCTTGTACAAAACAATACAACTTTATTTTGTATAGCGTCTTTCATCCAAAGTGTATCCCAAAACCACTTTACAGGAGTTAAACAATACCGTTACAGAGATAAATAATAGCAGAGGGAGAGCAAAATTAACAGATATGTGCAAGTCAGAAAAGATATATTTTGCACAGAGATTTGGAATGAGAGCTTTATAGGAACACTGGAGTGTTTTAGTTTTAGCATTTTTCTAAATAGAGCTTAGCAATGTCTATAGAGATACAAATCAGAGCGAAAGTGGTAAATGCCAGGAAATTCAAAGGTATGGCTTCATTAAGTCCTGCAGGTTCAAAATTAAATTAAGTCAAAATCAAAAGCCAACAGAACAGTTTAAAAATTAAGGCAGCCTCTCAATCTTTACACTTTTGGCTTTATGCCATCCATTCAGCTCTATAATATTTGTAGTTGGTTGGCTTCTTTAAATGGAAAAAAAAAAGAGGAAAAGTAAAATAAAGGAGCCAAGTACTGAGTACTCTATGCTGTAAATATGGTGCAGCTTCACCAATAATGAAAAGTGTACATTGGAGAGCAAAATTTGACCCAAAGTATCTTTTGTGGAACCTGGCAAGAAAATGATGTTGTCTGTCTGGTAACCAGGGCTCTAATCCTCTGGGGGAGCTCTGGCGGGTACAGAACTTGCTTATTCAGTTCTGAATTAATCAGAGCCTTGCTTGCCCACCAGTTCTGATTTTTTATGCTTAATAACTGCAGGAGAAGGATATTGCGAGGAAAGCAGAGTGCACTGACCTCATAGAGGGTCTGTATGGGCACAGAAATGCATGGGCACTTGTCTCTTGGTGGGACTGGGGATGATGGGGCAGTTCCCTTTGTGGTTAGATGGAAAGCCTTTTAAGGAACGGGCAAAATTGAAAAATTAAAAAAAAAAAAAAAAAAATCAATTACCTCTTGAGTAGGCCAAACCAACATCAATCTGCAAGAGAGCCTAAAAAGTATTGTGGTTTCAGTTGCTTTCTTGAAAACCTAAGAGAAACTTTTCCGCTAAACTGAAACAAGCTTTCTCTGACCGACCTGAAAACATGGACGTTTGTAAAGGGTGTTGATTCCACAATGTCCTGAAAGTATTCTCAATAAAACCAGTGCTTTAGATAATAGGGCTCAATTAATCAGTGACATAAGCGATGAGTGCAAGTGAGCCAGAACAGCCAAACCTATGCCTCAAAATGCATTACCTTCCCCCCCAAGTCACATGCAATGAGCATGCAGAGGTGCTTTGCAGCACGGGTATGAAAAACTGACCTGCAGCTGTAAAAGACAGCAATTTCAGAGGGTAGCAGCAGAGGAAAAAACCCAAACACAAACCAACTTGCTTTATTTATTGATTGCTGGCTAACTGAACATCAGTTTCAACAGGATTTGCCAAATTTGCTATTGTCACAGTATCCAAAGGACTTCCTTTACACGGTAATACTCACACTTGTTTTCTAGTCTCTGGAGAACAGGTCATTTGGCACTATTATTTTTGCCACCAGTAAATATTTCACAAAAAGTGGTTACTTATTTCTTGAGACAATATCCCAATGTTCTTTACCTCATCCTGTAGTCAAGGCTTAATATTTGTTCATATTCCAACCTCCCACTTTTTCTGAGAGCTCTTTCCTCCATCCATATGCTTCCTGTAGGTGTTCAGTGAATGATGACTTTGTGTATAAATCATTGTGCTGCTTCACATGGAAAACTCTTATTTGCTGAGCTCATGACATTTTCTGCATGTAGCAGTGGGAGCCAGCTGCCGTTGACAACTGTATACAAAGGGCACATAAATTGTTGGGTGTCATGGAAAAATTTATGCACAGGCTACATGTTTTTCCATGCAAGTTTCTAAGTGTTTTGTAGAGGTGCAGGAAACAAGCGTCTGTACAAGCCTCCACCTCAGTCATTGTTCATCTTGAAGCAGCAACAGGGATGAAGACCTGGGCTTTGTACAGCTTCCCAGTTTTACAGGATGGGTTTATACCAAGCTTGGGAAAAAAGTATCTCCGTCTGTTTCTTGAGTTTTACATCTTCAGTGTCATTTAAAATTGTATTCTCTGAAAATTAATATAATCTGAAATTAAAATAACCCTTTAAAAAAAAAAAATCAAACAAAACCTCCAACAATCGAACACCATGGAGAACAGGACAATTCCAACATGACATTGTGCAAGCCAAGTCAGAGTACAAAATACAACTGAAGTCCTATAAACACCAGCAACTCTGTTTCCTCTGAGAACTTTTGGAGATTTTCCTTACTTGACCAGACTTCACTTTCTTTTTTCATTGCAAACTTTCCATTTGTGCAACCTTTATTTTCGTACCTTTGCTACTCGATGTAATAAATGATCTTATTCTCTTTAGGCTCTGCTCTTGCTTGTAACTTCTCACTTAACTCCTTTTTCTTCAGGGGAAATGCCAGAGTTAAGAATCGGCCAGGAATAAAATAGCCTTTCGATGAAACATGAGTAAATCCAATGTCTTATTTATGTTGGGTTCTTAAGTACTGGTGTTTTTCTGTTTGGATCTCAGCATGCAGCATGATTTCCAGTGAAACCAGTGTAACCAACACCACAGTGATGGTTGCAGCTTCTTTACTGATTCAGGCAGTTTGTCTGTCTCAAAAAGGCGTGATCATGTGCCCTTGGGGGTAGGTGAGGAGTTCATATTGTGGGCAAGATATTTGCCCAAGTAAGTAATACAGCTGTATCAAAGTTTTTTTTTTAAAAAAGTCCTACGATTTGACCAAATACAGTAACGGAATGGAAGAGGTTTTGCTATGAGCCAGGATAGCCAAGCTATACGTAACATTCTCCAAGTGTTGATTCTAAACGTTAATTCAAACGTTCATCATACAAGACCCTTTCCCTTGAGGTAACCTTAGCATTTAATTAGAAAGGATAAGAAATAAGAAGTTATTCATTTTTTTCCCCTCTCTCTATGCATGCATTCATGCATCTGTGTATATATTTACATAAAAGGTATCATATAAAAGTTAGCCTCAGAGTATTTGCCAATACAGGATGTGAGTAAAGATAATTCTGTCACTTCAAAGGTTTCTTGAAATGATCAAGTCAAGATTAAAAAAAACCAACATCAACTTTAACCTTCCTCATGCTTTGGTCTTGCTTTTGAAAGTACCTAATATTTTCTGGCCATACCCCCTATGTTATTTAAATGCTGGTAATCTTGTTCATGGCAATTTCAATAAGCCACAGCAGACATATAATGCTTCCTCTTTTAATAGGTGCAAAGTGAGTTATTGTCACAAAGCATATATATGAAAAAAGGATGTGAAAAGAGAATCCTGCCTAATCTCGGTAATAAGGGCTTGTGAGGGTGCTAACATGGTCACCTGAATTATGCATGTCTATTGTGTTCAAATATCATAAATCGATGCATGAATACCCTCCAAATCATTTTCAGTTCATGAACATTTATATACAGAGCTCTTGAGCACTGCAAAGACAATTAGTCATATTTGTATGCCGGAATTAATTGAGAGTGAGATGCGGGAGGCAGAAAGAGAGAACAAAGAATGCTTTTTGTCAGTTCTTCCAACTGACAGGGATAATTAGATATATGAAATTGAAATTCCTCAGCAGGGGGTTTCTGTTGACAATGAATTTTCTTTTGATTCCATTCTGTTATTCTTTTATGCTGTCATCTGTGGCAATTTGTTATTCAGCTTGAAGCTTAAAAAAGCAAAGCATTCCGCTTTTATGAGTAGATGATGTCAGTTTGTACACTGCTGGGAAATAGATATTAAATGTAATCTTTAAACTCAAAAAAAAAGAGAGAGGAAAATAAAATCAGTTAAAGAGACAGTGCTCTGTTTACACAGCCCTCAGAGTAAAACTTTTGTGAGAGACAGAACCCTCTTTGATGGTTTTTAAAGTTGCTCAGGCTGCATTAATGTTTCAGCTGCAGTACAAGTCTGAGCCATGCTGTGTGGTGGAGTAAGGATGCATGGCTGGAAATGCCTCCTTAATACTATTTTCAAAATGCTGGACTTTGTATTGGCAGACATTCCTGGAGTATATTAAGTCCGGTACTTTAGTCCAGATACAGGCAGTATTTGTTCACATTCCCAAAACCAACTCCTGACCAAAAGGAAGTGGCAAATAGGAAGTATTCTTTCTCACCAGCACATGCAAACCTTCTTAGTGCTTCTGGTCCTGATTTAGTATCTGGGACCCGATTTTTGCACAGTGACAGCAACTTGGGCAGATGCAGAATCTAGCCCTTGGCTTTAAAAATAAGCATTACAATCATTTTTTCCCCTGCTTGAGGCAGTATCTCATCCTCTCACCTTCTTCAGTTCACCATCAGCATGAGCACCATGAAAGCTTTAAAAAAATGTTGCCTAAAGTATCTGTCCACAAAATATTGGTCTTTATGGTCAGAAATTTGCATGTTTACTTATTGTCTCCTCTCTTTGATTTTGGCAGCAGGTGTTCATGCAAGAAACTTATCACATGGGCACACACTCTACTTTGCAAGCCTAATACATACGTATAGCCTTAATAATCAGAAACATGTATAAAACCTTGTCTAGTTTTTTTGGAAAGGTTTGTTACAAGAATTGCATGGAATCTAGAATGTGAAAAGCCCATACTGTTCTGCTTTCACCCTCCCCTTTTCACTGGAGCTCTCCTGGCTTTCTTTTGCCTCTTTCCCTCCTCCAAAACCCCACGTTATTTGGCATTTGTTATATTTCAGACTGCAATTTCTCTTTCAACAGGCATCTCGGTGACTGTGGCTTTATTATATTTTATTCTATTTTTTTTTTTTTTTTACTAAAGCAAAAAAGCACACAGAGTGTTATGATGTAGTATATATTCCAGTGAACTACTGTGAGTCTAACTATACCATACGGCATATCATTAAACATAGCAATATTTAACACATATGTATTATCGCCTCTGCACCCTCAGAGCATTCTTTGCAGATGCATTTTTATCTCGCACTTTATGGAAGAAGGCCCTGTTTGAGAAGTTGCACAATCTTCTATGGGAAAATAGCTGAGGCTATGGTTTGAGGGACTGCTTCTCACAGAGGCATGCGTGTGCCCACAGCATCCCAGCAATGACCTAGAAGATGCACCCCATATAAAAATATTAGGCTCTATTCAGTCTTTCGCTCTCTCTGTTGAGACTCATTAAGGATGCTGTTTGTGATGGCAGTTTCTGTAACCTGGCACATGTCCACTGGGAAATGCATTGATGCCATCAAGTGACTTCATGAAGATAAATTTATTTAGTCACTACTGACCTTTGATGAATTTGAACTGGTTACTCAGACTTTAAAGGCTCTATTCTTTTGCTGTCTTCCTACCATCTAAATAGCAGTGCAAACACTGTATTTGCAAATTTTTTAGCCCGTTGTTCATCTCTGCCTCAGTTATGTTTGGTATATCCTCTACCTTCACATGGGTTTAAAAAAAGACAGATAGAATAATCTACAAAGTTTTACAGGAAAGTTTTTGTTCACTTCAGTAAGCCAGAGGGAAGCAATAATCTAACACATAGAGGACACCATGTACCTCAGCCTTGCTGTTCAGGTTTGTTCAGTAAAGACATAGTTATTATGCAGTGAAGTGCAGAGGATTTGTCTCTGTTTCGTGACCCTGAGGCCTACCCCACGCCAGCCCAGGATCTTTTGGGATTCAGCAGGACTCCATGAGGGTGGACTGGTGGAATCAAGAAACATATGTCTGGAGTGTCATGGGGCAACCAGATGGGAGTCAGAGGCTGCATCCAATATTTAGCTCCTTTAATGGTCTAAGCTCAAAATTCTTCTTCTTTTTTTCTCTTGAGTAAGAAATGTAAGTAGATCACAAAATCAGGCCTAAAGTGTACCTTTTAGCATTGACAGAAGATTTGCCTTCACAATGTGCATTTCTTAAAATCAAATATGTTTTTTGGGGATGACCAAGATCCAGATGAGTTAATATTTGTTGATGTTCAAAGACCATCAGTGACCACCAAAGCATCAAACCATTATACTCTGAGGAGCTAAACATAAACCACTTATTTCATAACCACGAGTTTTTAATTTATTTTTTTTTATAATTAAATTAGGGCATGAAGCAGTATGTAAATTTTTGAAGAAGACATAAAGAAATTAATTCTACTGCCAAAATAGTATATATGGCTTATTCTGAAAAACATCCACATGTCTCCTGCTCTGAAAGACTGGAAGTTTGTAAAACACGTCTCGTAGCGTTAGTGAAACTTGCGGATTTCAGAATTTTTCTTGGTATTGTATTTTGCTTTCCAAAAATATTCGCCCTTTGTAATAGAAAGGTTTGGCAAGGATACTAACATGATTTAATTTCTTGCTTTTAAAAGGCTTTCCCTCCTCTGTGTTAACTGGAGAGAGTCAATGCAAAAGAATGGCCCAGATTTCAGTTATGAGCGTGTCTGTGATTACTGATAGACAGATATTTGTTTTACCCAAATATATATATAGTAGCTCATTCCATAACTCATTTGATAACTGTGGCCAGTGCTTGGGATCACTGATTTAAAAAAACTCTTTCTCTCTTTTTCAGAGAAGATTCAGTCTATCAGGACTGCACTCTTTCATCTGTGTTTTGCTTTGTAAAATGAAATACGTAGCCAGAATAGATGTTCATATGATCTTTCTCAAGAGCAAATTAAATTACTATTGCATGGCTGCTCTGCCACAAAAGAAGGGAAGTTATTATTTGAGGCCTTCCTTCTCACAACCAAATATCATTTTGTAAGCCAATTGGTAAAGTACACAGCATTGTATGATACTCCAGCTTATCAAAAGAAAAGAGTCAGATTTTCCATCTACATTTTCTAAAAGCTATATGTCTATGACTGAAAATAAACTGGTGAAGCTTACTCCTAAAGTTATTTTGTAGAAGAAAAAGCACCATATGAAAAGCTAAATCAGTGTCTCCCCTTTTTGCTTTTACTGTGGATGCAGTGAGATACCCTGATCACAGCTGCAAATACTGAATTACTTTAGGTTCAGGAAAGTGATTGCCTCTATGCCTTTTGCCAGATAAATAATCCCATCTCTTTTAGACGGCCAGCTTCATTCCTGAACTGCTTTCCTCTCTCATTCTCATTCTTGTCGCAGCACATGTTTCTCTGGCTGGGAAGAGAAGCAGTGCCTGACTGGGCACTGGCAAGAGCTCAAGAGCTGAGGCTCATCCCCTTCAGAGTTTCTCACACTGCATTGGCCCAAAACTGCAGCAAGTGGTTTGGGGTGCAAAATCGAGGGGTTTTGAACCTCTTCAGCTTTGCAGCAGGTGCTCGGGTGATTGTTTCGGTAAGGATTAAGGGATGCTCTCTTCTGATCTTCTCCTTCTCAGCCTGAACGCACACACGTGCAGTTAGGATGCCGTCATCATTACCAGCACTCCTCATTCCCTGTTGGGACTCTTCTTTGCGGAGAAGGATGTTAACTGCTTTAGCTTTTCTCATTGAGTCCTGTGTCCAACTTGCCTCCATTGTGAGGTGATGTTAAATGACCGGCGTCTTCCCCCCAGAGAAGCTGGGGAGAGTTTGGGGGAATGAACACTGGCTCTTAGTGAAACTTTAGGATAGCACCAAAATGTGTTGAACCTCTAGGCAGAATTACAGTGGCACTGAACCTGCACGACCTGTTTGTGAGAGAAAAGGTTTCATTTACCACGATATCAATCCCTTCAGCTTTCATTAACAATGTGCTTATTGCAACTAATTCTGGGATTTTTTAAATTGTTTCATCTTAAAGTTTGTGTTTCTGTGTGTGAGTACTGAAAGAGATAACATTCGTCTGAATTCTCTATTTAACTCCATCATTGCAACCATTTTCATAGTGTTGAATTTAGTCCTTACATTGGCAGATAAGCACAGGTTAGCCTTCTTTCTTCCCATGCCTCTTTTAGTTAAATTCTAACTGCTTGCCCTTTCTCTGAATGATCTACCGATCCTCATTAGGGCAAGTCCTGTCTCTTCAGCATGAACTGTGAAACACACCAAACAGTTCTTTTAATACAAGGGGGAAAAAAAACGGTTCAGGGGCCTTATTTTCCTCTCATCCTGATGAGATTTGTGCCAGACGCTGTGTTTCATAAAGTAAACACCCAGGCACGTCTTCTAACTTCATAATTATGTGCATATATTCTCCACATAATAAAACTAGAATAAAATCACTACTCACCCACGAGTAGTAAATCAAGCAAATGGTGAATTAAGTTTGTTTGATGAATGTTGCTCTTTATAAAATTAAGCTGTTTACAATGTGTGGTTCATCTTCCTTTACATGTTTAATGATTTTATTGCTTGGTATTTGTTCTATTATTCCATTATTGTTCTATTATTGTGCGAGGAAGAAAGAAGTAACATTTCTATGCTGTGGCTGTTAAAATAACTCTTCTTTCTATTTCTTTTAACTATAGAAATTTGCTGGTTTCCCCTCAATTACAAGTACAAAATTCATGAAATATCACTCTTGTATGTCCATCATACTTTTTCCCTCTAAAGCAGACGTAAATGGATGAGTTCTGACACACTGCACTTTGTTTTCCAAAGAAAACACTGTGTTACGGAAAGTGTGGTGTTTCACACAAACCAGGATATTTTGCTTTGTTTTCCATTTATTTTTTTTTTCAATAACAACCAGCCAAAGTATTTGCAGACAAGTACTTTGGTATTTTTCCATTTCAAACTTTTCTTCTTTGAAACACCTGAATGACACCTTCAGCTTCAGGAACAGCTGAGAAATATTGCCTCAAATTAAAAATAGACAATTTCAATTATACTTTTTCCACTTCTCCTTGGCTCAGAGCCTTGCCCAGTCAGTGGAGCATGCCTGCAGAGAGGCGCGTGCATGAGCAAGCACCCTACTTACTAGGGGCATCTGGAACGAGCAGATTGAAAGGAGAGGTTTCTGCCTCGTGGGATGAGCAAAATTTCAGCTGGACAAGGAATTGGCACTGGTAAATCAGAGGAAAGAAAAGCAACTAATGGAGGCCAACAAAATATATGGTGACTTCTGCTTGTGGAAGGAGGGGAGGAAATCTCTCGTGAGAGCTGGCATGAACACACTGGTGTCTCTGAGAATCCCAAGGAGAAAAGGGAAGACCCAGTTGGACATTCCACAGACAGTGAGGTTGTCTGAGCTTGGGAGAAAACAGGATAGTAGTCCAGGCAAGACAGAGACCCCAGGATTGCTAGGAAGTGACCCCCACAACCCAAAAGGTGCTGCCACTTGGATGAACAAGAGGGATGAGAGGATGACAGAATGGCAGTTGACACATCCTCTTTCGGGATCTCCTCTTGGAGCTATATGGGCAGCCCCTCCCTACTGCTCTTTCTTTTCTGGCTACAGTCTAGCTACAGCGGGTTGACGATGGCTTTGGGGATAAATGAAAGCAAGGTTGTGACAGCTGGCAATTTTTTGCAGTTCAGTTTGTGGTGTCTGTGAGTAACGCACCCTTAGGCCTCTTTTTTTTCACTGTACCCAGTGGAATTATGCATACAGCATCAAATGCAGTCCTGTGCAAAAGACGGGGCAGAACACAAGTTTCTAATCTTTTGAAGCTGTATGTGTGCCATCCACATATTGCTGCATTTCACCCCATTGGAAAGGAGAGGCTTGAAAATTTGAAGAGAATCAGAACTGGCATCTACTGCAGCAGTTCCTAAGTTTCTTCTGTGACCAAAACCTGTTATACTTCCTACAAAAGCCTGGTGTTTATATATTAGCAAGCAATTATGCTGCTTTTAAAAATGCCTGGAAAGACTTTTAGAAACAGAAAATATGCAAGTTATGGTAGCCTACGGCTGGCATTAACTTGCACAAAGATAATTTATATTTTATGCGTGTTTTATTTTTATACACCTGCTTTTCTTTGCAATTCATAAAGAAACCATATTGATATCAAAGGAAATGCTCTGTCACAGAATTTATAATCCTAACTGAGAGGTTCACATCAATGCCTCCTAATCTTTTACTCTTTTATGATGTCAAAGGTAATTTCAAGGGGGACGGAAATATAAAACTTAAAGTTTTATGATGGGACAGCAGCAGGCTGGTAAACCTGAATAACAGCTGAATAACAGACAAGAGATGGCAGTGCTTGGGGTTTGCTTTGCTTTGGGTCTTTGCTTGTGTTGTCTGAGGTTTGAAGAGTCCACAAGGGGCTCTCAATCAGGTGAACCACTGTTTCCCTCATTGTTCTTGCTGGAGGCTGGTTCTTGCTGTGGCCTCTGTCCCTCTGGGCACGTTTGATTTTCCTCTATTGTAATCCCCCATGCAACTTGGAAGTGCCATTTTGGGGAAGCCAGGTCCCTTTGCAGCTCCCCTCACAACCCTGAAGACAGTCAGTGGTGCATGCCAGGGGGACGGAGAGACATGGGAATCAAGAGTCAATCACCGAAAACTCCCAGGCGCAGTGGGGCAGCCTCTGGATTGCTTCATTTCCGTAAGGCAGCAGAGCTTGTTGCCTGTTTACACAGAGGGTTTACACAGTGCCCGAGCTCTGGTTTCACGCATCCTTTGGCCGACCCCTGGGGTCCCTGCCCTATTGGGGTCTGTACAGCAGGGCAGGGTGGGGGACACAAGTGCGCTCCCAGCCACTGCTCCAGGCTTATCTGGCAGGGCAGGTGCCAGCAGATGTTAATTTTCAGATGCCCTGGCATGGCTGTGTCGCCTCCGAGGCCCCGCTCCCCAAGGCAGCAGTGCTGCGCTCTCAGTTCCCTCATGTGTGACCCAGCAGCCTGTATCATCTTACAGGGAGTGAATAGGAGACTGAAGGGCAGGCTGTGTGGTCACTGTTTTCAATATCCCTCCTGCTAGCCATTACATCATCCAGCTACTCTCTAAGAGGATTTTCAGCAGGCTTGGCTTCGTTATTAAAATAGTAATTAATTTTTTCCTCTTCACAAAACCCGAGGACCTTCAAATGGAGGCCTCAGGAGCGAGGGCAGCTTCCTTTTGAAAGTGGCCTTTCTGGAAGCCATAATCGGCTCTCCAACTTTACAGTACACATGTTCCCCAGTAAATGTGATTAAAGAGCCACACAAAAAACCCCTTGCAGAAAATTAATTCAGTTTCCAGAATAAAAAGTTTGATAAAGTTGTGCAATGCTCCAATGACAACACATAATAGAAGTGCAGAGTTTTATCCTCTTGAAGGATAAATGAGCGGCCAGAAAGGTCTGGTAGTTCCCAGAGTAAAAACATCTGCTACAGCTAATTCACTTTAGCTTTTGATTGTAAAATTCATTAGCCATATCAGGCAGCTGTAGTTTCAAACATGTTGCTAGGAAGTACAGTTTTATAGGCTGGGATGCCGTTTGTTCTCCCCAGCAGTGGCGAGGTAGCCTGAGTGCCCGGTGAAACGCAACCTCCTGCCACCCAAAAATAAGGGCTTGAGTGGCGGGGGAGAGGGGGAGGGAGGCTGGCCAGGAAGCGCGGGGCTGAACGCAAAGAGGTGCCAAGTGCTGTCAGGGCCACGGTGGCTGCTCCTCCACGTCACCAGAGCAGCAGCAGTTGAAGGCTCCAGCCTTCCTGCAGGACTGGGAAGGAGATGGCTTTGTGAATTAGAAAGTAAACATGGTGTGTATTGCAGTGCATTTCACTGCTCTCTTCTAGGGCACATTTTTACGGACCTTATTAAGCATACATTTGGAGGTACATGCTATGGAAAAGTGTTTCCACAGGCTTAGATGAAGAGATAAATCCTAAGGGGATTTAAAAATACAGACAGACACACACATATATATATATGTACATATGTCTGTGTTCTTCCGAATTTTAAAGTACATATTTATTCCTATTCCTATAATGATTAATTTATATTATTAATACTCCCATTACTTATATTTATTTAAAGTAAGCAGGGAAAAAACAAGATAAAACTGCATTTTCTAGGTATTTTACTCTTCCAAGTAAATCCTGATAGAAGATTATTTTAAACTGCTCGCTAAATCTGAAAATAAAGTTACAATAGTAAGTATGCCACTCCAGGCTTCTGTCCAGCATCCTGTAAGCCTTTCTGGTGCACACTGATCATAGCTCTTGTAACTCATGTGGAATATCCCCTGTTACTTGGGTTCAGTTTAAGAAAACAGCTAAAATGAAGTGGGAGTCAGGGACAGACAAACTGTGCTTCTATGTCCATCAAAAAAATTATTCTAAACTAGATGAACTTTGCAATTCCTTGAGGGATGGAAAAAATTTTTTTGAGTTTATTATGCCCCACAAGACCAGCAATGGCCAACAAGTGTTAGTTTTTGATGGGCAGAAAGATTTCCCAAACACCTGTGAAACCATCCCTGATGTTATTTCTGCAAAAATACTGTCCCTCAAGTAAAATGAACAAACTGACACCTGTGCACCCACTGCTCCATTTTCACAGGTCACAAGGAATTATGCAGGCCTGTCGCCTTAGACGCATAAGAGTGCAGGCACAGTCAGCTTGGTGATGGTAGATTCACTTTGATTAAAGCTGATTCCAGCACAACAACTTTTGTTAACTGAGAAGGATAGATGTTGATACTTTTCTCCATTGTAACATTAATATAGGGGAACTCTTCTAAATAACCTTTCTTTAAGCTTTCCTTCTCGTGAAGTCATGATATTTTCTCATTCTTGGAAATGTTCAAATGATAAACAAGGGTCCAACAGGGACCAGTCTTTTCTATGAGAAGATGCTGATACCAGTGTAAATACACCATCCAGATGCAGTAGACAAGCCTAAAACTTCATTGCTGCCTCTTTCTTCCTGTCATACTGTACCTACCTTTGATTTCTATAACACCACAGAAAAGCTTCAAAGATGTCTAGATGACAGATAGCTACTCCCTCTAAAATTGTTGTATTCATGTGATTGGCAATGTGTGCTCAAATGAACTGACAGCTTCATCATCTCTCTCATAAAATGCAGGATGAACTAAAACTGAACCAGGGAGGCACTTTTATAGCTAATCTACATTGGCATTTCTTCACCGATATCAATGAAGCCATAGCAATTAATACCTAGTGAGTGTATGCCCTAAGGTTTGCAAAACATCTCTTTTTTGGTTGATTTTTAAGCAAATAATTAAAAATGCAGGGTTATTTTAATTACAGTCTTCTACTAAAATATTAATTCTAAACAAGGACATTGGTGGCTTTCATATAAATATAGGTTTCTTTCTTTTTCTACTCCATCTGTCCAACCACACGCCATCCTCCGAGACAAAGAAAGCAGAGCAATACATGCATTTGGATAGGCTGGTGTGACACACTTTTATTGCAGTCTGCATTCTCAGATGTATCCTGTGTACCACTCAAGCCACTCTTGGTGACTCTTTACAAGATCATGAAGCATATTGTCTGAGAAGATTTGGCATGGCACATAAAAGACAAGTAGCTGATGCCAGCATGGCATTACTAAGGGCAAACCGCTCCCGATCAGTCCAGCGGCCTTCAGAAATGGAGTGGAAGCAATGGTCCCACACATGAGCAGAAAGTGGGAGAAGTCTTTCAGAGCAGCCCAGTAGAGAAGGACCTGGGGTTCTTGTGGATGAAAAGCTGGACATGAGGCAACAGTGTACACTTGCAGCCCAGAAATCCAGCTGCATCCCGGGTTGCATCCAAAGCCGTGTGGGCAGCAGAGTGAGGGAGGGGATTCTGTCCCTCTGCTCCTCTCAGGTGAGACCCCACCTGGAGTACCGCATTCACGAACTCACGAACATGTACCCTTTCCAACAGGGTGAGGGACAGCAATGGTTTAAACTGAAGGAAGGCAGGTTTGGATTTGATGTTAGGAAGAAATTTGTTACTGTGAGGCTGGTGAGGCGCTGGCACAGGTTGCCCAGAGAGGTGGTGGCTGCCCCATCCCTGGAAGTGTTCAAAGACAGGTTGGATGAGGCCCTGAGCAACCTGATCTGGTGAGTGACATCCCTGCCCATGGCAGGGGGCTTGGATGTAGATGATCTTTAAATTCTCTTCAAGCTCAAACCATTCTATGGTTCTGTGATTCGACAATCAGGTGGCATGGGCATCCACAAAAGTTTCGTAGTCACATGGGAATCACAGCGTGAAAATGAACAGATGTTGCGAGGCACTTCTTATGACTTATTATTCATATTGCAGCAATTCCAAGAGACCATATTCCGATGGGGCTGGATGGAGTACATCCAGTCACTAAATACTTCCCTAGAGTGCAATGGAAGAGCAGTAAGTATCTATGTAAAATGAAGTCTGCTGTATTCAGCACACCTTGAGAGTGTTTATATATTCTGGAGCACATCTCTGCTTTTGAAAGTATCAGTAAGAGAGACACTAACTCTAGTCCTATTTTCTGTGAATTGTTCTTTTAAAAAGCTACATTGGAAAGTGCTCTTGTGATGAGCCTACCAAAGCTGATTTTTTTTTTTTCCAGGCAAGTGGCAACCTCTTTCCACATACTGCTGCAGTTTTTCTGGCCAGGGTAGAAGGCTGCACTTTCCTTATTCCTACAGAATTATATTGGCTTTGACTCCTGATCCTATGGCTCTGAAAATCCACTGACTGTTCAAGGAAGAAGAGGTTCTTTTAGGAATAGCACCAGAAGAAAAGCAAATAAATGAGCTTGATCCTTTCACAAGCTTGTGAATTTAAAGACAGACCAACAGAAACGCTAATTCTTATTTTACCAAATGGAGCAAGTTTGGAAGAAGTTCTTTTGGACAAAAAGCGTATTCACGTTAGAGAAAATAATAAAAATGAAAAAGCTTTAAATAAGGTTCAGAATGTTGACTGGTATTCATTTATTTTACTCTGTTTTCCCACTTTTCTCTTTTACAGGGAACAAATATTTTGAATGGGACCACGCTATGCTTTCAAAACTGAGGGTCAGCATAATATAAGTGAACAGTGAGATTGTGCTGATGACAGGAAGAGTTTGTTTCTGAATTTATTTAATCAGCTAGGTCCCTTAAAATAATGCATATATCTGCTCCCTGCAATTAAGTGCATGCTATTATTGACGACGATTCTTCTTTTTCCCCTGACAATTTGAGAAAATATACATGATGATGAGCATCAGAAAAATGTCAAACAGAAGAATAACCTGCACAGAGCAAAACCAGACTTACAGACCAAGTGAATGACAAAATGAGTAACTCATCTAATACTTATGATATTTTTGTCTTAAAATACTCAGGCATTGAAATGATAAACAAAAGAAGTTTATGATATTTTCAACTGAAAAGCAGTGGAAACTGTGATTTATAACATGAATCTGCATCAATTTTTGTTATCTATTTGAAATTAGAAACCCAAATTTGAATGATTTATCACCATACAAATCAAAATTTCAATTTCGGATGTATGTAGGCTTAACAGTAAGAAGCTGCAAAGATTTTACAACTAAATCGCAAAGAAAAAATAATTTAACAAGAATAAACTATATCTTTAATAATAAATAACAATATTTGGGCTCTGAAGAGAGCTGAGGGGTGAAATCATCAATGACCCACTACACATTTCTCTGTAACGTAAATGCTTACATGGTCTTGCTGTTTATTTGGAAAGCACATTGCATCATGCCTATGACAAAACCCCTCTTGCTAAGTAAAACCAAGCTCATATCTGAAAACAAATATATGTGTGAAAATAAAATTACACTTGAGTATAATAATTAAAAGAGTAACACAAATTTTTTCCCTACAGTATCTAATAGAAAATATCAATTTTCTTTTTTTTAAGCTTTTTCCATAGGGTACCACAGCATTATGGCCCAAACCCCTTAGCTTAATTTTACTTGCTGAGAGTAAACAGAAAATCTTCCCCAGCCTGACTCTTTCTTGTCCCTGGTGATTTTAAAGAGCGCACTTTTTCTTCTTAAATACGATATAAAGTCTGTATTATTTACTGTGGAAGTTTCCACTATTGAAATAATGATTGCTAATATAATTGAGTGAGAACATTTTGTTTCCTAGTAGACAGAGGTCCTGTGCAACCTTGCACATTTAAACAAAATGATTACCAGCAATCACCTACTTGAAATTCCTCCAAGGGTTTTTGTGTAGAGCGTATGAATACACGGGAACAAAGACAAAATACACATTTTGTTCTATTTTAGTAGTTCCACTTAGATTTGAACTGGGAAGCTGCAGAACTGGGAACGATCATTTTGTTCCATTTTTCTGAGTTTGACTAAATAAGTTAATTGCCCTAAGATGGAGATCTTGGGACTTACTTGCATGAACTGTGGCAACACAGTACGTGAGTTGCACGCAGAAGTAACTACAGAATCTGTTGTGAGACACACAGACAAAATGAAACAACAGTTGGGAATAATTATGCAGGAATATCTAAGCATTTTAAAAGTCTCTTTTTATCTGGGAGACTAATGCATGCCCAGGTGGCTAGAATGGGCCCCATCCAAATACTCTAAGACTTCAAAATTGTTGCCTGGGCAGGGACTGCAGAGCTTGCTGTGGTGAATTTGGGTGACCAGAAACGAAATAAGGAGTTATGGCACTGGCAGAGTACGCTAAAAACAGGGGTGCAATCCTTTGAGAAGACCCCTCAAATTGCAAGGGGGTAGGGCAGTTTGAGAAAGCCTTAAGAAGCCAGTGTGCCAGATGGAAGTCAAACTTTGAGGAATAATAGTAGCGTCTTTAGTTAATATTATTGTATCATTCCTTTTCTTCCACCGCGTATTTCCACAGAAATACATTTAAGCAAAGGTCCAGTTTCGATTAATGTTGCTGGAATCTGAGCACGTGCTTAAGCCATAAACTCATGTTAAATCAAGGCAAATTTTCCCTTTGCTACAAGGCTGCTGAATGCTGTTCTTTCTGCATACCCTCTCCCAACAGCTGAGAGCACTCCTGTTCCCTGCTACTTTCGCCTAAGAGAGATAATTGTACTGCTGAAAGTTGTACCTGTATTGAAAATTTTGAAGCATGCTATTTCTGCATTTAGTTTTTGTTTGTTTGTCATTGGGGTTTTTTTGTTTTGTTTTGTTTTTTTTTTAATTTCTTGGTGATAACATTTTATTTTCCACATCTGGGAAAAGTATCCCTAGTTGAATTGTACCCTTTATTCCTACTTGGGCTTATCCCTTTGGTTCTCCCATAAGTAGCTAGTATTCAGCCTGTCACAGGTACATGAGGCTAATAGTTCAATCACTGGGGAGAACGGGGGGAGGAAGATGAAAGGGCAGGAAATGGCTGTCATGGCCCCAAAGGAAATATTTGTAGGAAAAGGAGCACAACAGCAAATAAAGTGCTAATTAATGTCCAATTCCAGCACTGATATACGGACCACAGCAGTAGGCAAAAGTCAGCCTTCTGTTCCACTGCCTGCTTGAAGAGCTTTTGTGCTGTAGCTCTATGCAAGCATGCATTGGCAAGTTTTGAATTTATAAAATTTTCCAATCCCCTCCTCTTTATATGTTTTTGTGTTTAACCGAGTTTTCATTTTCACTTTTTTGATGGATTTTTTTAAAAATTAATTTGACTGAGGCTGGTTTGTCTGTGCTGGTGCTGACTTGTTCAGTACATCCTGAATTTATAGTTGCAAACACTCTAACTGGAAACATTCTGGGAGGTGGAACAAGGGTTTATCTGATAAGCTGAATAACAGAAAAAAAAAAAAAAAAGAGATGTGAAGATTACCCTCTCCCAGGTTTCATGGGGCTTTCATGGGAAGCTCAGATTTGGAGATCTGAAAAATACAGTGGCACTTACCGTACTAATTTACTGGCTTTGTCCAGCAGAAGGTATTGAGAGTGAACCTTCTGTTGGGGAACATAATAGCAAAAGCAGCACTGTTTTAATGAAACACAGCAACTGGTACTTGGAACTGACTAAATCTGTTGTTAAAAGAACAAAAATGAAAGATGAAATTCACAAAGGAATGTCATGATGATCAATTATTTCTGGTGTTTAGTATCCGAGAATCACATCTTAAGGTAAAATGCTATTTGCTGAAGACTGAATGCCAGAAATAATAATCTGACATTAAGCTTTTGTGAATCTGACCAAATGAAAGACTAAAAAAGGGAATTTATAGAGCAGAATACATTTGTTTCAATGATGCACAGCTTTTAGAACATAAATGACTGAAATATTACTCATTATCACATAATCATAAAAAGAACACAGTAGTTATTAAATACAAAAAAAAGAGCCCTAAAACAACCCCACAGTGAAATACAGTTAAAGATACTGCATCAACTGAGAGAGAACAAGAAACTGCAGAACCAGAATGGAAAGAGTTTGGCTTTTTAATGTTTCCCATGGCAGCTTTACATGGACACAGAGTGGGACATTACTTACAGCACAGCACATATTGCAACTCCTGGGTCCAAGGCAATTGGAATATCATCTGACCCCTTGGGCTCATGACAGGGAGACAAGGGAAAGGCTCTCAATGCAAGATGCTTTCCGTGGGGGAGTCGCTTTCACAATTATAAATCTCAGCAACAGTCAAAAGACAGCTATGGAAATAATTTTAATTCCACAAGTCTTTTGGAGGCTTTATGTGTCCCTGATCCACACTATCAGACTGGGCTGAGATCAAATTGTTTGATGTGAGCCAAAACCTGTGTATTGTTCTGGCATGCCATGCCAGCATCCTACAGGCAGTGACCGTGTCTCTCCCTTTGACTGCTGGCCTTGCCAAGTGCAGTGTTGGCATGGTTGGAGGTCCCTGCTCTCACTGGGACAATCCCTCTATTCCCACCCCTGCACTTGTGGTCCTGCTGGAAAGTGCCTGCCTGGGAGCCAGCTATGAGCCATGGCTCTTGCCTGTGTTACATCGGCAGAATGAAGCCAAAATGAAGCCACTGCAGGATACAGCTGCTGGAGTCTTAATGGGGTTCTGTCACAAGGCTCTGCTATGCTAAGTTTTTGTCTCAAGGAAGTGTCTACAGCAGAATGGTAACAGCAACCTTTTTCCCAGTTTTTGCTGTGCATGATGAAGATGGGAAGTTTTAAATCTAGATCTTCTGTAGTTACATATCTATAAAGATATTTTGTTCATGCAGCACAATATGTTTATAATCCTGCTTTCACTTGATAGTTGAAAGTGATCTTGCAGATCCGGTTTTTCCCAGTCTTAAATATTAAGTCAAAATTTGTTCCTGCATGTGTGATGCAGTTATTTTTAACCCTTTTTTTTTTTCAGATGTGAAGGACTGCACAACTTCCCTTGGGACCAATTATGTTGCATGCTGTAAAGCACTACCAATTAAAAATCATACTATCACATTCTGGCCTTTGACTAATGTTTATCAGGTTGCCTTCTAAAATCATCTTCCAAGTTCCCACACCTCTGGAAAATTAAAATTTTTTAATTTTTCTCCTACTATTTCCTTAAGTCAATATTCAGTTCCTTCAGGTAAGTGAGACTTACACAGAAGCAACCAGTGGGAGAAATTGCACCTGTGTATTTGTAGCAACATAAAAAGATGCAAAATTAAGTGCATAGCCTTCTACACCTCCCCCCAGCTCCGAAGAAAAGGGTACTATCTTTAAGGTCAGGAGTATAATTAAGAACATTTTATCCTTTCCCTCCTTTGAAAAGACTACCTACTTTCTTTTCTTGTTGTTGTTTTAATCTTGCAGTTCAAAAAAAAAAAGATAAAAACGATCTGCATAGCACTCTGGTAAAGTAGATTGGGATTTCCACCTTTCAAGAAGGACTGCAATTCTGGTGAGGGACCTTTTGAAATTGTCTCCATTTGACTTATTGCTTTGACACTGGGAGGAGCTTTTCGAAGGATAAATACAGAGGTTCAATAAACTTCATTTCCCAATGTCAAATGTATTGATGAAATCACATTGAAAGGCCTGGAAGAGATGAAATTTCTTTCCCAGAGTATGGATATGACTCTGAATGTTACGATGGTTCCTCCTCGGGCAGGAATTCCCACAAGCTGGATAAACACACATATGCTCAGCTTAGCTGGGCTGATAGAGTTTTCATGTGAACGCTCCCATATTGCATCAGGAATTGGCAAAGTATTTGGACAAACACATCGCTAGACAAGATAGCTGCGATGAAGAAGAGCACATTTTCTTTTAGACCAGCAAGCAAAGTTTTCAGGCTTCAAAGGATTTAGACGAAACAAAGATTGTTTATTTCTGCAAGTGGAATTTGCTCAATTGTACATGAAATGTTTGTTACTTGAACAGACTCAAAAAAAGTAGGACAACAGATGTATATTTGATGTAACATATCACTGAAACTGGTCTTTTTCCAGAGTCTGACTGGACCTTGGCAAGTCACATTTCTCCAGTGACTTACAGCGTTCAGGACAGGCAGAGGAAACAAGAGATTTCCTGTTGTCCCAGTGAGCTTAAATCATTTCTTTGCTTGTGTTAAATTCATTTTTACTTTGGAAATTTTTACACAAGAGCTGAGATCTGTCTATTTTCACAAGAATTTTGACAAGGCTGAGCTTGATTTGGCCATACTGTAAACACTGAAGATTTGGCAGAGAGAGATGTCAATGTGATAGTTTATTCAGCCAAATAATTTTTTCACACTCAGTTTTTCTGCACTTAAAAATGCAAAATCAAAACAGAAAATGTCTTCCTATTTAAGGAATTTTTTTTTCCACAGGTATGATTGATCTTTTTGCTGTAGCTTCCCCATTATTACATTATTTCTACTTACTGAATTATTATGAAATTTAATCTTTACATTGTTACTCATTATAGCACTCAGAGGCTTCAATTAAGTTCAGGGTACCACGTGGCTTAATGGCTCAGCAAGCTTTCAGGCTCCTAGTATTGGACCTTTTTACAACATTGACAATAAAAGGTAATTTGAAGAACTGGGGTTACAAAAGCCTTTCAAGTACAGAGAGAAAGCAAGAGATATTGGATCTGAATATTTCATCCAGGGTTACTTTATTTTTAAATGATGTCTGAACCAGTTCTCTCATAACAAAAAATATATTATCATAAAGGCTAGATACCTGCCCAAAGACTGAACAGCATTACTCTAGCATTTGAAAACACCAAAAAACCCGGAAAGTGACAGCACCTCATCCCCAAAGAATTGTGGAAACATAGGCACAGAGAGAGAGAAGACTGAATAGCAGATACAAAACAGAATCAGGGTAGATTCCAAGTCCTTTAGTACCAGACTGTGCCCATTTTGCCCCTCTCCTCACTGCATGTGGAGAGAGCATGACAGGAGCAGTCATCAGTGTGAGATATAATCAAACAGGTCATTGCAGGAGAGTGAGATTATGCTGCTTTTAGTATGGAAGTACCATGTAAATGATTATGTGTTATGTGGCAAAAGAGGGATCATGTCATACGATAGAATATTTCTGATGCCTTAAACAAAAAAAATCTTTAGCATCCACATTTTTCTCTTTTATCACCATTATAAAGGTGTGAATTACCCATTGATATTCATGCTATTGTCAGAATATAAATTCACCATGGAAAGGAATGTTTTTATACAGCTTTACTTCTTTGAGATGTGGCTTCATCAGCATAATTGGATGGCATTTTTATGTGCTGTATCTGAACTGTACTGTGTCATGTAGTCTTTTGAAGGAACAGAGACTCATTTACTTGGTTTTATTTCCTGAGGGTAATGTTTCCGAAATTATATGTGAATCTCAAGGCATGCGTCCTCACTGGAGGTGAAGGTGTGATGTGGACTTTCTGTGGGATCATCCTCCAGCGCCTACCTACAACTTGCAAACTGTCTAACTCAGGGTTGGATTCCAGCAGATCAGGCTATCACCTTGGACCATGTCTAAACTCCTGGCTCTCTGCAAAGTTGTGTTGTGACTCCTGTTGCCTCTGGAGAAACTTGTGCACTTGATCGTTTAATACCTTTCTTAGGTGAGGAAGGATTATCAATAATGTCACAAAAAGGAAAAAAAAGCACAGGATGCAGAGTCTTAATTCCATGACAATTTAAACATTTGTAACTCTCTTAAATAATGTCAATATTGACTAAATAACTCAGTTTGTGCTCGGGACCCCACTGTATCAGCAAATGTGAATAAACAGACGTGTGGATCTGTACAGTTTAATAGTTGCTGGGCAAGCAATTCTCAAGGTACTGCCTAATCCTTCACAAGTTTTCATACACCTTTGAACAGTAGTAAAGTTCTCTTCTTCCCCAACAGATGTACCTCTTCCATAAGACATAAAAAGTGATTTTAGATGCTATTAAAATTATTGGACAGGCTTTTTAAATGTTTGAGACTATCTCAGATGTCATGGCTGGCATAAACAAAAGAAGCATCACTCACTTTATATGTGCAGGGAAGGTGTTCCAATGCTTAAGCCCATTTTTCCATTAAGTTCAACCACCAGGGCCTGTTTCTTTTTCCAGCAAATGCTCTATTTCAACAACTGTTCATGATGGCAACCGTTTGGTGCCCTCAGGCAATAACAGGGTAAATAATTTAAAGAGCTAATATGAAACGTATTTTCAATCATTTGATTCTGAGAACATGGGAGAAAACGGGGTTTCTCCCATGTTCTCATGAACGTGAGGTTGTTCCTTTACATATCAAAATGAGGCATGCCATGAATTATCTACATTTTAAATTTTGTTTCTTGTGGTGGGAAAAAAATAAATTGGGAAACACTCAAATAAGATGTATTTCACATTACAAAAAGCTTTAGAATACTGTGGCATTTATTGCACTTTTTAATTATGCAGAAAAAAATGGCATTATAAAGGACAATTGTGTCGGTAAACTTGAGCATTGCAAAGTTACAAATGATAAGATAATGGCCATTATTTTATTTTAGTCCCCTCACATAAAGTAGTCCTTTATTACCCAAATGAACATCACACCACCACAGGTTCTTCACTTCAGAGCAGTGCACAGACCTGAATGAGTCAGGCTGGGTGGCGGAGGGGTTGCTAACAACTGGATCCCTGCACCACTGATAGCAGAAGTTGGAAGGCTTGCATGCATAGATGGTTTTATGATGTGGCTCTCTGTGGGTGCAGCTAAGGTAAGAAATTCAGTCTTTAATTTATGATGATGAGGAAGGGAAATGGAAGAAGAAGGTATCTGAGACATGCTTGGAGATTTAGACTTTTTCCTACTCTGTTGCAGAGTTTCTAAGGGCTCAAACCACTTCCATGGTCACGAAGAATTAGTTTTTCATATATGACTTGTGAGGTTTGGGATCCTAGCGGGTATCATACTATGCCATACATAGAAACATCAAGTTGCACACCCACAGCTGAAATCAGTGGCACTGCCAGCCCCTGAAGAGCCCTTGGAGGGCTAAATACATGCTTTCAAAATGCAACATTACAAAAGAGTGCAATCATCTGCCTGTAAATGAAAGACCCACCACAACTGCTGCAGGGTATGACATATCTTAATAACTGTCTGATGAAACTTGATGGTATTCCAGAGGAAATGGAAGTAATGCACAACATGATGAAGAGGTAGGGAACTAATAAGTTCATCCAAAAGGGGGAAACCTACCTGAATAGCAACTGGAAAATGTTCAGCAAAGGACTGTATCTCTTCATGAGAGACAGGAAAGCTACTAAATGGAAGTAAAGTGAGAGTAAAAGAATTTTTGGTAACATAAAGCCACAGACTGGATAACAGAAAAAGTTGCGTGGGAAAAGCAAACAAGTCGTCTAACAAAGCAAATAACATGTCTACTTTTTGCTCATTTATTGCACTACTGTGTGTTTAGATAAATGAAACATTTGAATGCTATCAATCTACTGGGAGAAATTCCTAAATAGTGTATTAAATACGTTAGACTGGCAAGTTAGATGCACAGTTTTTGGAGATCAAAGACCTAGAACTGAGAAGTCACACAGAAGAACCTGATTTGAACTTCGGTAAATTCAACAAACTTTTCAAAGATGATGAGCATAACTTATAGGGGGTTTGAAGTTTTGGAAAGGAAACAAGACAGGCAGAAATAGATCAGCAAATCATAGGAGCAAACACAGAGAAACATGCAGAAGATTCTTGACTACAGAACTACAAGCATAGAGTTAATGTCAGCCAGGGCCTCAGGATTGTCTTAGTTTTGGATATATTTTTTGTTGCATGTCTAAGTGACAAAACCATCCTGCAAATAATTTTAGAAAACCCCCAACATTGCTAAAAAGAAACAAGATACATATACCTGCATGTTGAAGAATAAAAGTCCTGGAAACCCTTGAAATGAGAGAAACCTGAAAATGGGAGAAAGAGAGATGAGTGTTGCTTTCCCCTGGCCAAAAAAAACTGTGATGGAGAAGCTGGTGTTTCAGGCAGTGCTGTTGACACTTTGGAGAGTTACAAGACAATAGAGATGATTTAAGAAGTTGCTGCTGTCTTTTTATTTAGAAGTTGTTTCTTCTTATTTTAGCTCATGTACTTGTAGCTCTTAACCCAGAGCTTTCCTTTTCCAAGCAGTGATAAGATGGTAATATTTACCCTTTTTCATTGGGTCAACTATTGCACATACATATTTGGACCTATGATCAGTAGGATTACTTCTCTCTCCTGTTCTACCAGAAAGCCACTGCAGGTTCTCACTCATCTGCTTAGAAACCTCCTTTTAATTTTCTGCTAATGCCTTTTCTCTACACTCACTTCAGTCTCTATGTTTTTACACCAACAGTTTCTTTGCGTACATTGCTCTTCCCCCTGCCTTCAGTCTTTCCTTTTGTGTGGTTTATAAATATGTTTTGATTTATTAAATTATATTTATTGTTGTAACCACACTACTAAATAAATTATCTAGCATCTGAACATCTGTTCCAAGCACAAAGGTCTTTCCCAAATTCAGGGCGCAAAATTCCATCTCCAGCCCTGGAGGTGTGACAGGAACAATTCAATTACAGTGAGATTTTTATGCAACTGCTATTTTTTTTCTCCCTGTTTGCAGTAACTGAAAAAAACTAATCTTTTTCATAAGTAACCTGTATAGGAATAAAAGGGCAGAACCCTTACACCAGCTAAAAGAAAATCCAGTGTCATCTCACCCATTTAGAATATGATACCTGTTGTAGAGCTTTTCCTTTACGGGAGCCCCACAATAAAAATCAAGCACATTGTGTGTCAATAGGGAGATGTCTGTAATGGATCCCCTGTATCAATATAACGAAAGTAATCCTAAACTCTAATTGCAGCAGGCAAATATCTGCTGGGCTGGATGCATAACATCTTATTTTCATTTATGCTTAGGCATGTTAATGTCAATCTGATAATGTGTAAGGGATCTCATCACTGTCTACAGCTTCCTCATCAGGGGCAGTGGAGAGGCAGGAACTGGTCTCTTCTCTCTGGTGACCAGTGACAGGATCCAAGGGAACTACATGAAGCTGTCTCAGGAGAGAAGTGGTCACAGCACCAAGCCTGCCTCAAGTGGGAAACCACATCAAAGACCTTACAGAAGTCTAGGTATATGACATCTATAGCCCTCCCCTTGTCCACTGATGCAGTCACTCCATCGTGGAAATCCACTAGGTTGGTCAGGCAGGACTTGCCCCTAGTAAAGCTGTGCTGGCTGTCCCAAATCACCTTCCTGTCCTCCACAGGCATAACTTCTAGGAGGATCTGTATCATACTGTACCACTGACATGGCCATGAGATTTGAGCATATCAGTTGATAAACTGCAACTCCAAAATCATAGTTGACCAACTGCATAGAAGTGAACTTTCTGACAGTAGTTGTCTGTGGGTAAGTGAATTGCAAAATGCAGAAAGCATAGCACAGGGATAGCCATTTTAATCTCTGCTCCCAAAATGCCACTGCCTACTGATTAAAATGAGATCTCCAAGCTCACCTCTCTTGCTGGGTCCCACTATTGTCCAGCATGATGATATCTGACAAGATACGTTTCTCATTAAGCTTTGTTTACTGCTGTAAGGCTCTGTGCACTGATGTCTGGAATGCTAGTCACAGAAAAAATTTTATTACCAGGATTGCAGGACAATTTTTTTTCTCATCATGTGGCTATAAATGCCAGTTAGACTTTGGCAATTCAGAATCTTCATTGTGGCTTTTCCTCATCTGCATGCAAATTAGCTTCTTAAATATAATGTTCCTCCAATTTCCTCTCTAGACCTCTTAAGGGAAGCTTGTTATGATGCTTTTAATGCAAGTGTTATCATGTGCTGGTTTCTCAGAAAATCCATCCTCTATTCTTGTCCTCCTCTTTCTGCCACTCCCCAAGATGAACTCATCCATAAAAGTGTAGATTGTGGTTTAAAAGATAAATGGAAAGCTGTGGGTGTCCGGGGCAGCCAACTTCATCTATAGGAATGTGATTAGACTCAGCCAGTGGAAAGTGCAACTACTTAATGCTTCCTAACCTATGAAAGGATAGCGAGCTCCTAGGAGACGTCAATCATGTTTGGAGGAGGTTAAAAAAAAAGAAGAAAAAAGATTAAAATTCAAAGGGTTAAAACAAAGTTGACTTCTGAATCCTTCTTTCTTCCTTTTCCCCGGGTTAATGACAACGGGCACTGTATATGTTATGACTTATGGCATCGCTTCAGCTTGTTTTCACAGTCTGCCAGTGGCCAGGAAAGTATGGAGCAATAATATTGCAGTATTTATTCGAAGACAATAAGCAGTCATTGCTGAGCTAGGGAAGCTGGGCCATGTTTATCTTCATGGATTTAGTCAGCTGGGAGATGAATAAGAGCCAAACTTGAACAAGCAAACATTTGCCTTCTTCTCCACAATGCAGCTATTTCACTTTACATGGCTGAAGACATAAATCTTTCTTCAGTGGCAAGCAAACAGCTTCAGATACATGGCACTAGCTAGGCATCACAGGACATCAACTGAATACTTGTGACCCTGCGTGCTCATGAAAACAACCACAATCCATCTTAAAACAAAAAATGGCAACAATCTTACAGCGCTTCAGCAGCAAACAATAAAAAACTGTAATTCCTTCTATGAACTGGTCTCTGACTAAATATTAGCTGTAAAAACGACTTCCTATCTATTGTACTGCTCACAAAAGGAATTATAGGAAATTATTGATTGTTGCAACCAATTGTTGCAGTGCAAATACAGAAATAACTGTTTCAAGCGGGTATAAAGCAATTTAACTTCTATTGACGCCTTCATGGGGTGGCAGGGAATGTTTCAAAAAATACCTACCATACAGGCTAAAGACATAATGATTTCATTGATATTTTCTTGGTGCAGGAATTAAAAATTCTTTACCTCCTTTTATGGCCAGACAGTCTCATGTCATAAAGGAGGGTGCTGGGGAATAATATTCTGTGACCTTTACCTTTTAAGTTGTTGTGCAGTACGATGCAGGGAGTGTTGCATTTCCACGTGCAGTTCCTTGCTCCTGGAGTCGTAGGAAGGTGTTATGTTATTCATTTGTTTTAATCCTACTATCTCCTAAAAGTCTTTCACACAAAGCCCTAGGTGCAGCTGCACAGAGATGCCTCCCTCAGTCTGCTCACTGCATGAATCAACAGTTCGGAGAGAGCTGAGGGAGACTTTCACCTCTCACCTGTTGGCTCTGCTCAGTGCAAACGTGGGTACTTTGGTATCATTTGCCCAACATAAACTGGGCACCCACCTGTGCGACTCACTTCACAAATTCTAAGGGGAAGAAAAAGGGGTGTATGAGTCAGAACTTAAACTATGACCCACTAGAGGGTCCCCAGCTGCAGATTATGTATGTACCAACCAGTCAGTCCATTTATCCAGAGATCAAAACACTGGCTCATGCAATGCTTTTTGACTGGAACTGAACAAAGAGGGAAGGGGGTAAAGCAGACCTTTCAATGTTATTACTGTTCCAAAGCTTTGTGGTGAGTTGTATTCCTATTTAGGTAAGCAGGTCCTGTGCTCCCTTAAGTATTGTTTTCCTCAACAGGAGATGTGAGTGGCAGGAGGTAGTTTCTGAATGATGACAGTGTGGAGAAGGTCACTGAGTGGTGCCATGAACATAAGAGCTTTACATGGGGGTGCCATCGCCAAGCTGCTCTGATAAACTCTGAGAACACATAGATATGTACTTGGTTTGAGGGGCTTAAGACACCCAGAGGGATCTCTCATTAAACCGACAATCCAGGCGTCGTTCGTCTCACTGAATGGACATTTCAAGTCCTTTGCTGTTGACTCCTTACTGTCAACGTCAGTGGGTGAGGGGGGAAGGGCTGGGGGCTGTGTGCAGGAAGGAGGGCTTTGGCTGTGAGCAAGTCCAAGAAAAAATGGCATTGCCACCGTATTCCTTGTGGCATTCAGCTACATACCTCTCCACCTCTCCCAGTATTAGGAAAAGTGAGGTGAAGTTATAAAACCAGATACATCCAGAACACAACAAAAATTACATTTCATCTTACTTTTTTTCCTCAAAATAGGAGTCATTTGGTAACCATGCAGAAGTGTTTTAACTAGAGCAGGATGGTTTCTGCTACTCGCTCCTTTTAACTTTCACTTATTTACAAGACGTTCATTGCAAAGGATCTGCCTTAAGCAGCCAGACCCTCTGTTGCTGTAAACAGTCGGTTGCAAAAATGTCCAGGAGGAGAAGGCAGATGGTACGTCCAGGAGTATAACACAATATATACTGTGATCTGCCTACTGTGTCTTCCCAAACTGTAGGTGAGATATTGTGTGAGCAGCTGTTAGAGATGTGGGAGGGGAGACAGCATGAAATGAAATGGATTAATAAAAACGCAGAGAAAAGAACATGGAAATGCTTTCTAGTAATGAGAGTATAAAAACCTCAGCAGCTCCCCTGTACCAAACATAATGCTCCCCCTCATATGCACAGTACATAAAATAGCTCTCCCCAGCCTGTGGGGCTTCCTGCTGCCAGAGACACAAGCTAAAGTGCTGTGCTTTCACATCAGGAAAGAACAAGTGGCCCACAGCCATTACTGGGCTGTTGAATCCAGGCCTGGCGTATATATTAGACCATATACTCCTCTTGTATTTCCAAAGTGCTTGCATTTGGAGTTGTCAGTCTCTGGAAAAAGGAAGTTCTTCCCAGATAAAGAAAGTTCTTTTTCTCATGCTGCATTTTAACAGAACTGAAGGACAGTCTCATTCTTCTACCTCCTCCATAAAGTCTCCTTCTTTGCAACTTCATCAACAGGTCTAAAGACTGGGCCTGCCATAAAGATATGTTGGGTTGTCATGGCCAAAGCTTATGGAAAGGTGCCTGATGGTGTCCAAGAGAGCCTGAATCCAGCTGTTTGGCCTCTGAAATATTTGTTCTGCAAGACAAGTAAGGCTGGGAAGGTAGGCAAGGCATAATAATATGTCTGCTCGTGGGATTGGTAAATGTGTCTTATACATGAGAGAAGTGAAGGAAGTGAGGTTATGCTAATTATTTTTGACATTGGGTTGCCCTTCAAGACAAACTTAAGCAAGCAGACAAATTCAGAGAAAGACTAAAGTTTCAGGAGTGTGTCAAACCTTCACCAGGCTACTCACGGTCAATGACTTATGGCTCACAATTTGACTGTGTGATTTCTTGCTATTATTTCCTACTGTACTCAGAGTCAAGTCAACAGAAATAGGCCCTAATCACCTATATTCAAATTATGAACTGCTTAATCACCATTCTCTTATAATTGGTGAAGAAATGGAGCATAATAGGTTGGAAGTTAACAGTCAGTGCACATGTTACTACATTCAGTGGGAAAAATTAGACATAAGGTTAAAACAACCCAGGTAATTTATAGTGGATTTGCATGTCTAACTTTTATTAATTCCTCACTAAAAAAAGTAGGTCTCAAAATAAATGCTGTACATTTCCAATTAGGTTTTAGGTCTTGAAATTTTTAGCTGGTGTGATTTTCAAAAGATAAGGTCTGTCCATGGACAGAAAATAACTCAGAGTTAAGTATAAAAAATGATTTTTTACTATATTATTACAGGTAGGTTCTCCTCATAATTTCTTCTAAAAGACATCAGTTTGAAAAGGGAGGTATGATCCGTGTCTTACTTCACTTATTGTTAAGGCAAAAATCAGAGCTTATTTTTGGGAAGAGGTAGGTCAAAGCTCTGTCAGATTCATTTTAGGAAAGAAAATTGCACAGAATATTAAAATAATGAGGTGTCACAGATATTTGAAATCCATATCAAGAAAATACTGCATTGCTCTTGGTGTGCGTATTTTCAGTTGTGGGTTCAAATAATTCGGGTGCTAGAAACGCAGTATTTCAGTTGCCTATTTTAACCTCTCTATTTCTAGCAACCCTATCACCTTTAGTGCACAAGTTTGATCTGCAATGGAATTGCAAAAGGTAGACCTCTCCTTAGAAATTGACTCGCCTGTTTCACGCAAATGGCCATATTTGGGTATGGTGATTACACCTTCTGAATTTAAACCACAGAAAAGGAAACCAGCTTTTATTATACACAGTTGATTATTTTTTAACATGCCAACTAAGCAAAACCACAGTTACCCAAACCAGACGTGCAGTCTACTCTGCCTCAGTGTGTTGGAGCAAAAATGTCAGATACAGGAGGTGGGATGAGATCTGTGAGGAGCAATATAGAGTCATTACACATTGGCATAGATTCACTCGAGGCACACCAATTAAGACCCAGTGAAGTGAGGTTCTGATTCAATATATTTATTTATTTCATCACTACTATTGAGTAGTTATAGGGGAGAAAATTAATGGAAATAGTTTTTTTAAAACTGCTCTCGCTCTGACTAGAGAGCCATTCAATAGTTCCCAGGCCATCCAGGCTCTATGAGGAGAGAGAGATGTAGGGCCAATTAACATGAGCACTTTTGTAGTGCCAGGGTGGAAATTGCAGCAACGCCTAAAAAGTGCTCTGGTGGAAAGGAGTAAACTTCACCCTTAATATTGTGAGGAATGACAGCAAAGATGAATGAATACAAGTGGGAGTGGATGAGATTTCAGCAGGCCGCTTGCTATCAAGTGAAATAATGAAACCAGTAGGAAGGTTGGATTAGGAACAAGGAGGAAAAGGGTGAATGTAATGGTCGGAAAGTAAACATATAAGTGTGTCTTAACTTTACTTGCAGGAATAGTATGAACAATTAAATCAATTAACTAAACCTGTTAGTGAAGATAAGCATATGCACGTTTGCATGAGTGGGGTATAATTACGTAATTGCTATATCGGATGCAATATCACTGCATACCTTAGGATCAGATTACATGTCTTTTGTCTGTTTGAATGATCAAAGCTTGTGCAATTTAATTCCTAACTTGGGTGCAATCCTCAGCACCAGCAGCTAACAGAAATGCCTTTTATCAACTTCCTCAGCCTTCTGTTTTCCCAGGAAGATTTCTGCTGTGCCATAGGAAACATGTGAGATATTTCAAATGTAGGATTTCTGCCAGCTGGTGATTTATCCCATTGATTACATTGTCATGTAACGGGAAGAGGCAAACCATTTTAACTGCTCACATAAACTGCAGTGGCATGCTGGATTCTTATTTAATACAATAAATTTAGTTGGAGCTTTGTGCTAGTTGCCTGATTCACTCCACACATTCCTGTTACAGTACATGATATTCACTTTGGTCCCATACAGTAGGTTTGTACAAGAGCAGTGCCCACTAACTTGTGTCTGTCTAAATAGTTCAGGGGGAAGGAAGCACATACAATTTGCTGCTGAGTGGTTTTGCTTATCTATCACAATTCAATGGAATTTAGATTCTTGCATATTTAGAACAAAAGTAAACCTAGTTTTTCAATCTTGTGTTACATAAGTTGTGCTTTTTGATGGTTACTTTTTCAATTTCCCAGTCACCTAGGTTTTAGCACATTCTCAAATAAGTCTTTTACAAACAATATTATTTAGTAAGTATCTCATTGTTGATTCATACAGTATAATAATACTGTGTATTTCTTATATTGTGCAGGTATCAAAGAACTTGTGTCAAGGCTTCTCTGTACATCTGAGCACAGACTATCAGAAGGATACCCTCGGAAGGCCCATTAGAGTTGGAAGTGTGAAAGTAATAAAAAACCTCCAGAATACTTAAATTTGTTCTTCTAAAATTTAAGACTCTAAGAGACCAAGATAACTCACCGAGGCCTCTGATAAACATGAGCTAACATAGATTGGGAAATTACAAGCCGTCAAATTACTAACCTGTCAATTCAACTCTTACATGAATGCTTTTACCCTGTTGCTTTATGCAAAGTAAAATGGTTTAACTGAAGAATTGTCACTCACTTTCACAATGAAAGCCTGTAACTTCTTCTGAGTGAAAGCCCTAAAACAGACCAGGAAGATGTGTGACCCAAAACTTTAAAACTTGAGTATCCTTGGTAGTTTGGACTCTCCTTTGTAACAACAACTTGGTTCATTTTGGTCTACAGCCGTGCTTCTAGGTTATTGTCAACTACTGCAGCGCTGGGAGACAGACCTGTGAATTCCTGGACCTGTTCTGTAAGTTACCCACAGATTTTCTGAAGCTCTAAGAGTGCTTGCACCCAGAGCTTTAGATCAAAATGTTCTTCCAAGAAAAGCTCTCATCTATGAGAGGGTCAGGAAAGAAGAAAATAAGAGGCACTGTGCTCTTTGTATTTTATTGCAGATATTTCCTGTCCCATCACTTTTTATTGATACAGAGTAAGGAGCCTGCAGAACATACTTAGGTTCTCTAAAGGAAAAAAAAAAGAAAAAAAGAAAGGAAAACAAGTAGGATGCAAAAGAGAATAAAAGAACAAAAACTTGGAGTATTCTCCTTATTCCTGAGCACCATTCCCCTGATAAGTATTGACCCTACAAAAGGTTGGGGCTCTGGAGTCAGACACCAGCCAACCTTGAGAATGCTTGGCTTCAAATGCTTTTTTTTCTTTTTTTCTTTTTAATCTAAACAAGGCGATTTCCCTCCTCCTCCCCTTTGTCTGATACTTTACTGCACATTACATTATTTAGAAAAATGTCACTGGAGGAACACTCTGTGTGGTCTCATAAAATATTAACGACTCCTGAAAGAAAACTTGAAATCAAGATGCTCTTTCATGCTGGGGTATGTACTCTCTTTTGTTGCCTTTTTTTTTTCTTTCTTTTCTCTTCATAGAATCTGAATTGCTCGTCTGTCTTTCCCTTGATATGAGCTACCCTTTACATTTATCATATTCCTCTGAAAGAGGGGAATTCAGGGAACAAATAGTGATGCCGATGCTAACCAAGAAGTGACCTGTCTCTGCAGCAACAGCTTCTGCAGATACTAAACTAAAGTCCTGCGCAGTCATTTATTTTTAGGTTAATGTCAATGAACAAGAAAAGTGTAGGAGTGGAATGAAATAAAAAGCCAGAACAAGCTGATTTCTCAATCAAACACAGATTTCTGGCAACGACTGATATACTGTTTTAAAACATATCTGAAGAGACAACAACTGTTTGCAATTCTTTTAAGGAATAGGAAAAAAACAAAAAAAAGTACCCACCAAGAAAACCTCCATGTAAATGGAAAAGCAGTCTACATGGGGGAAAAATAATCTGACTGAAAACTAAAGGAAAGTAAATCTTCCCATGGTAAAGGCCTATAAATTCAGAGGTGGACAGCAGTCCTGAGTAAAGAATACCGACATTTTAAGTGAAACATTTGCTGGCAAAGTGGCCGTCGAAAGTGGTTATTGAACGTCTTGTGAGAGAGCAAATTGCGGACTAGAGGTCTTTCTTATATTTTGTAGCAAAGCCAACTTCCATTGATACCACCTCGATGTCAGCCCCTTTCTGCAGCCATTTGTAAAAAGGCTTGTGATGTGAGATTGACGACTTAAATACTTCATCAATCAATGCTTTAGCCAATGTGTTGTTCAGTGATTGGTGGAAAATTCAAGTAATCCATCTTACCCCATCACCCTTGTTCTTTATTCTCTTCAGGTATTTTCATTTTTCCCCCCCTCTCTTTATTTGTTCACTTTCACTACAATCTGAAAGAGAAGCTGGGCTGGGAGGGAAGGGCCTGCTGCTATCTTTGAAAACCTAATCATTGCAGTGAAACTCTCTGGTGCAAAGTGCTACTGAATTAACTGAACTTTTAATGATCCTAGAGGTGGTCCTGGTGCATGTGGACTAGCAAAGCGCAGGGTCAGGCTGCAATTTGTGCCATTCTGTCAAATTAAATATGTCAAACATCCTGAATCATTTATATAATCAACAATAAGGCGCTTATTTCTGCTGAATTAATCTGCTAAGTAGCTTTAAGGAAAGAAATAGGTATGACACAAAGCTAAACAGCGAGTGTAAAGAAACAAAAAAGGGTTTAGGTTATTCATTTTGGCATAATGGAAGGACATCCTTTGCTCAGAGAGAGAATATCCTTTGCTTGTGAGTGAATATTTATGTTGATATCTGGTACTCCTAATTTTAATCTCAATAAGGATTTAAAATCTTAACTGCCTACTTGAAATTTTAGTATAGATTATACAGCCACAGCATAGGCTTTATAGCAATCTAGATGAATAGGCTTTGTTCACCTAGATTTTGCTTTAGCATCTAACAAAAAATATTCTAACACAAAGGAGGAGCTTATTTTTTTATACATATGTAATGTTTTTCTTAATGCATTATTATTAGATGGATGTTTACAAAATTGCAAATAAACACTGATCCACAGGCATATGTTTTTAAAGACCTGAGGTACCAAAACATTTATGTATCCACTTAGCTCAGGCATGTATGCAGATTATTTCTATTCGTTGGATCTAGTGAGAGTATTGGCTTTTTGAGTTCGCTTTTGCAAGAGATAGAAACTAAGTTATCTTTAGGACAGACCTGCTATAAAATTTTTGATTTGTAGTGAAAAGAGTTTATAAATATTTTATAAAACATATAATTCTCTGCAAGTAGGTGAAAAAGTGACAGACATCTCAAAACCTGCCATTTCAGTGGGAAATTTTAGCACACATTTTTAAAGGAGTTTTTATTGTACATTTATTCAGATACTATTGGGAAATATGAAAGAAGAGAGTAATTAAGCTTCTAAAGTTGGTGTCTGATTAATTTTGAGTTTCATGCTTATTTTTTTGTTGAGCATTATCTTAAGCACATCAGTTTGAATCAGGGCTATAGTGAAAAAGGAGAGACCAAGAGCAAGAGCAAGAACCTAAACTACACTGGCTACCTCAGAGGTAGTCCACTCATTCCTCATTATGCCGTTTCTCAAACCAACATAAGCAAGTCTCCAGAGAGTAAAGTGAATTTTATGACACTATTGTTTCGTTTCTATTAGTTTATTTATTTTTCACTTACAGGAATTTGGGTCTCCGAGACATTTGGGTATATTGGTTCGGGATATTCTTGGTCTGCAAAATCCCAGATAGAGGCCACAATCTGGACGAAATATCCTCAATGTTTGTCTAGCAGAAAAAAAAAAATAGTAAGATAACTTAGGCCTAGATTATGACCAAGTTTATATCATGATTTTGTTAGTTTTACACAAGACAGACCAAAGTCTACAAAATAGATTCAAGATTGTCCTGTCCACAGTGTACATAAGAGAATTAAGAAAAATAAAAGAGAGAGAGAGAGAGAACTAGTAAAGAACTAAGAACTACAAAACCAAAAGATCGTGAAAACTAACAGAAAAATCTTTTATCCAGATCCACATTAAAATGCTGTACAGACTCTGTATTCAGCAATACATTGTTGCATTATTAAGCAACCCCATTTTAAAAAGATATTTGTGTTGGAATGCCAAATTAATCAAAAAAAGTTCAAAGCAAAATAATCAGAATAAGAGTTTTCATTACTTGTCTCTACCCATTATCAGGACAGTAACAAAATTAGGGCCAGGAGGGCAGTGGCTACTCTTCCATAAATTTCACCTTTCATTTCAAAGCTCCTGATGCAGTGTATTGCTAAGTTGATATTTAAGCGACATTTGATACTCCTTCACCTGAATAAAAGCAGATTTCTTTGTGTGCATTTGTGTGTTCATAAATGAGCTGCTCAGTGAATCATTCCTGTCATTAGAAGGTAGATAAACTGCAGGGAGGGAACAAAGTCATCATTTCTACCTCTGTGAAAATGATGGGGGTTTTTTAATTATTAAAATGCAATTATTTCCATTATTGATGAGCGTGATACCCAGGACAGCATCAATACAAACTGTCCAGGACACACACTCACTTGGATCTCAGGCTGGTCTGGCTGCAATAGAGTATTGATGCCAGTGTTTGTTTCACTTCTAATTCACATAATGGATGAGGACTTAAATACAATCCATGGCAAATTAGTACCTAGGAGATTGGGTTTATTTATTTATTTATTTAATGTGTTTATTTTTGTTACATGTGAGCCCTTCAATGATACCAAAGTAGGAGACTTTCTGTATTAAGGCAATTAAAGAGCACTAGAATTTGAAACATAAAAGCTGATTAATATTTGAGGTATGTTATTCAGGCTGTAAGAAACTAGCCACCAGTAAAGGTGTCAAGTTGCCTTCTAGCCCCTGCAAATTGCACATTGCTTTAATTTTTCTCTATAATATATGCATGTGTACATTTGCATGCACGCATTCATTCATTGTACAAATGTACGTTTGAATTAAAAAAAAAAAAGGCCATTATTTTTGTTTCCCGAAAGTCACTTGCTCCTTGTTTCATATAGCCACTGAGAGACTGACATTCCTCATATTTTGGCTTTGGGAATGGATATGTCACTCCATTCTTTTGGACCTGGGCCATGAAGACAGACGACTCTTAAAATGATCAAGGCTGAAGAAGTTGGAGCCTTTCTGTGTGGTCATAGGTGGGGCAGAGGGAATGAGGGTGAGCTCTCCTGTCCCTCTCCACTCAGTCGGTACCTTCTCAGAGCTTGTTCCGTCCCTGCTGCTCCCTGCTTAAACATTAACTGTTTGCAATTAAATGCCTACAAATGTGATTTATTCCCCAGGCCCACAGCAGTTTGTGGATATGCAAATGCCTCCTATGTTTGGATGTCCTTCTGAAACCATCTGTGCCCTGTTCAGCAGCTATCCAGGTGAAATGCATGTAGGAAGCCTGACCTGAGAGCTCATGGGCCTTGCCCTAGGATGGGTGAGATCTTAGAGCACCACGGTTTCCAGGCTCCAGTTCTTCATTTCCACGGGAATCAAACCTAGGCTTTTAAAGCAACAAAAGGACTGATCCAAATTCCCCATTCCAAAGTCACTGTGAGCCGCAGACCCCCTCATTTTGTGACAAAACTTAGCTCTTCTGCTTATAATTTTTAAAAACAGCAACACCCTCGACAAAATGCTAGGTAGTGACTCATATAGTATTTCAGTACAGCAATACCTACTCTTACCGAAAGGCAACTAAAGATGCATCTTCCAATAAAACAAAGTCCATTTTTCCTCTATCTATACACAAGTCTAATATAGGTCCTCCTTTTCCTGATTTCTGTTGAAGGTTGAAAGCACCATCTGTACAAAAGCAATGACAAAGGCTGTATTTGACCAAAACCCTGAGCTAGGCAGGTTTTCTTATAGACAGGGGATTTGGTTAAATGCACAAAAGCAACTGTGCAAAACAACCAGTACAATACTGTATATCAAGAGTAATTAAAAACCCTCATTAAAAATGTGACAACCAAATCATTTTATATTAGACAGAGAAACCGCTATCGACATTTGAAAATAATGAATAAACAGAATGTCAATTCACTAACATTTGCTATTTAGACTTTGATGCATACTCTTAGCTCTAAAATCTGCTCCTGGATACACACAGGAAACTCCTATTGAAGTCAGTTGGAGTTGTTTATGTGTAGTTGGCAGCAAATTTTGGCCCTCAGACATTTTTTTGTGTTCATTTAAGAGAGTACAGGCTAGCATAACCCTCAGTTTAACCCTCTGTTTGAAGGCACTGCTCTCGCTGGATCCAAATGTCATGGCTATGGACCATTCTCTTAACACAGACCAGACTAGTTCCTATGCAGCTTCGGCAAAAGTGGCAATGCTGGATTTACTTGCGTAGGAATTGACCGCTGATATAGACAGATAAGGTAGAGCGGGTCGAATTTTTCCTCTGTTATTGCAAAATCTGATCTCTAGCACTGAGCAATAAACTGTATAATTGTTATGGAAGCCTTTAAGGTCCCCTGTCCATGATGGATGGCGTAGCAGAGACATGCCACCTCACTTATGATGCCCTGGCTGAGACTTAGCTAACAAGCAATGGCAGTGCCTGCAGATTAGAGGGACTCTTTGTTATTAGTGTAAATGATCAAAATAATGCAGCGTGTAGAAACGGAATTGCAGTCCTGCATTTACATGGAAGCAAGTAGGACAGCAGGTTGTGTTTAGTTCTGCCTTTCCTCTGTGCTCATCTCACTTCAAATGATGCTTTGTTTTTTCCACCTTCAGTCAGCAAGCACTCGAGTATATTTAGTGCCACATGTTTTCCTTTACACCTCTCCCTGACGCATTTCCAACAAACACTGGCGCGCTGTGCTTGGCTCAGTGAGAGGCTCAGGAACTCGCCAGACAGTTTTGTGCACAATCAGCAATCATCACTTTTCCTTATGAAGCAATAGGGATTTTCCCAGCCAGAAAACCCAGAGGCATTTTCTTTTCTGTGCTTGGAAGCTTTAGTTTACCTAAGCCTCCCAAGTCTGATATTTGATGTTGATGAGCCATAACTGGTGTAAGCATATGTCCATGGCTCACGGTTTGCCCGAGCGTCACTGCAGTACGGAGTGATACGGTACTTGCAGCACTGCTGGATATAAGAGGTCTTGAGAGAAAGTGAGGGCTGCTTCGTGCATACTTCTGTAGCAGCCTCCTGAGTGCTTTTCCCTCTTCAGTTACAGTCCAAGATTTTACACATGCAAGCAAATGATTTATTCACCAAAATCAGCGTTGCAATTGTATTTTTAGGGGTTCACACCATTTTTTTCACACCATATTTTTAGACACAAGAAGGAACTCTACTTCTCTCTGTGTGTGATCTTAAATTTAAGATTTTCTTTTAAATAATTCTCTGATGTAAAATCATATCCTTTTCACGGCAATATTTCCGTTGGTGTTAATTGCTATACAGTTAAGGCAACTCCCAAAATACAATTTAAATGATAATTTTTTATGTCATCATCTAATTTTTCATTCCGCTTTCATTCCACAAAAAAAAAAAAAATTGTAACAAGTACTAGCCAATAATAATATTGCCACTAGATTTAACAGTTAAATTTACAGTTTTAAACATTTTTTATGACATCCAACTGTACTAAAGTGACAAGTCTACTGGTAAAACAACAATTTAAGTACTGCATTTACAGTCAAAACCATTTTTTGTCACTCCTCAATTGACAAATTTCAACTGCTCTGTATTGTTAAAAACAATTTCTAAAATTACAGTGAGAACATAACAGTCTCTGTCACTGTGTAATTAAGTCCCTAGAACTGTTTCCTATATATAGAAATACTGTATTATAAAGTGTTAGTTACTGTTAAAAAAATACCAATTACATTTATAGTGAAAACCATTAAATTGATTTATAGCAAAACAGTTAATTCACTGTGTTTGTGCATAAAACTGCTAGTAATGTGACACAAAATGTAGTTTCCATTTTGAACTCTGCAAACTTGGGAAAATTATAAGCAGGAAGATACAATAAAGCTAATGAACATCTGAAAAGCTTATTTCAATAAATCGCTTTACACTTAGAAAATACTTCTGCTAGAGAGACAGTTCACTGGTTTCCATCACAGTGCAATTCTTTGGTGTAATGAGAAATTTTGAAAAGAATTAAGAAGGGTCCAACTCTTCCTGCAAGGGTCCAGCTCAATTATGGGCTGAAACAAATCTTTATTTCCAACTTAGTTTCAAGTGCATTCCAGCACTTTGCTAATCTTGGTCTCATAAGTGTGGAACACAGGTGGTGTACAGCAGTGTTAGATACATTTGCCATCAGCATATTTTAATTTTTGATATGTCTTCTTTCATAGCTAATAATTAATATGTCCATTTCTTGATTAACATTTATTCTGAAGTTTAGACATTGCTATTAACTAATCAGATGTTATTTCAAGGTCCAGTTGAAATGTAAAAGAATTATTTTCCATTTTATCTATTGTCAATACACTATAATAATCCAGTCGTTATTTACCAGTTTGTCTATACTGCATGCAAAGAAACAAAGCAATCTGGCATATAAATTTTGCTCACGGTACGATGAAACTAAGTATAGTCTAAATAATACCATAGCATAGCAAAGTGAATCCGTACATCCCTTCATTTTAAGTATTTTGTTGTCTTTTAGCAGCTTTTTGGAAATTTTTTACTTAGAGGGAGAAACTCCTAAACCTTGCTGGTGCAATCAAGTCCTCATTACATTAGAGGGGAAAGACAACTTTATTTCAGCCTCCCCTAGAGTGATTTGAAATCATTATGTTCCTGAAATGCACCATTTTGTAGCTGCTCTTCTAATAATATTTAAAGCATCAGTGGACATATTAGAAAAAAAGATATGTGAATTGGTGTCTGAGTATACATTTTTTATTAATAGACATTATTCCCATTTCTTACAGTGATGACTTCTTGCTTCCTTACAAGCGGGAAAAAGAATCTCCCCCTTTTCTAATAAGAATATAGTAGGACTTCAGTATTTGCAGACACTACAGTTTGATATTTAGATGATAGAGTAATGTGCGAGAAGTAAATACTTGGCTGCCTTAATACGAATATTCAGAAGCAATAATGAGGTGTTACCACTGTACTCTCTTTCTAATTTAAAAGGGCACTTTAGTTTTTGAAACATTTGCTCATTATAAACTTGAACTTGCAGAAGAAAATCAAGAAATTTGCTGAATAAAAGTCTTCCTACCAGTCCAAATAATTCACCAGAATGAGAAAAAAACCTCAATGATTTACCTGTTTCCCTTTGAATTTCTGATTTAGCATTGTTTTTCCCTCATTACACTGGATGCCAAGTAATAAAAACCAATTAAAGACCAGCCTGTAAGTGCAACTTTTGCTTGTGAATCATTGGTATAAGCAGCATGAAGGAGGAATAATTAAAAAAATGTGGTGATTTTGTCCTACTCTGGCAATGTATATCACAAACTGTTGAGTGCAGGGCACAGACATGCTGAGAGTTATCATCTCTTTCTCAAGCAGCAAAGGCATAGACCCCCACTGCTCTGGGATGCTGCTGTCCTACAGGCGATTTGAGACTAAGGTGAGTGATTCATTTGGAATCCAGATATTTGTCAACAAAACCTTCAATACCCTGGGACAGAAAGGGTAATTACGAGGAGAGTGATAGGGTCTAACAAGGCCAATACTGCAGCTCATTTCCTTTGGCAATCTCCAGTTTTCAAAACAATTGTTCTAAAGAAAAACAGGTTGTGGTTGACTTTTTGTTATCAGCCATTTTCCTTTAAATATGCGATAGGTTGTATATACTATGTTTTGTGTATCAGGATCATTAATTCAACCAAGCTGGTTGAAAGTGCCTGTACTAAGATGGAAATAAAAACATCACGCTCAGAAGGAGATTAAAACCCAAAGACAATACAAATTATTACTTTCAGTCAAAATTTGGAATGAATTTTACTAGCTCTGAAATGGCGCAGCATTCTGATTTTTAATTAAAACAAAATCAAGTAATTTCACTTACTTTAAAACTGAGGCTGGCAGTAATATAACAAGAGCATCAAGAGTTTATGTTGGCCTTGGCTTAAATCATGCCTGTTTTAAAGCGATCTTTGAGACATGATCAATTGTGTTGTGTAATTCAACTGTTGCAGGCATCAGATTGAAGTTCGATGAGCACCACAAAACCACCTGTTTCTCCTACATTTTCTAGGTACAAGCCATAATTTCAAAAAATATTTTTAATTTTAGCAGAAGAGGAATCAAGCCCCTGATATTTTCCTTTATTGGAAATACATTTTTCACGTAGTCTTTTCTTTAAGGTATGGTGTGGATTGGTCACTGGCTTAAATGATGCATGCAGTTTCAACAATATAACTAAAAATCAGTGTCTTTAGCTATACAAAGTACGGAAAGAGTTACATTTCAACAAGCTTTATCATATCAATTAATGACCCTTTTCATGCCTTCTTAACTCTTATTTTACGATAAAGTTTTAAACTAGAAATCACTGTGACAAGTTAATGACCTCGAGTTTAATGTTTAAACTGGGACGTTACTTAGGTCACAGCATGAATGAAAACAAAAATCTTTTTATAAACTTCCTCCCTTTTGGTGCATGCAGCCTTTCCCATTCTGTGCCTCCATGGGTGTCAGCTGGTCCTTGGCAGGAGAAGACATGTTCTTGCATTCTCGGACTCCGTGGTCGTCACCTATAGTGAGCAGAACAGTTAATACAGCACAGCAGCATCGAGCTCTTCACTGGTTACCCAGATTTGTTGATATGCTGCCCTGATGGGCTTGTGATTTCACTCATCAGTTTTACAGTAAAAAAAATGGAATTCTTTCAGGCACTATAAATGCCAGCTCTAACAGAAGCACAAGAGCTTCAAAGTGGATCAAAGCTAACTTTTCTGGCTCCTGGTCTCCCTCACAAAATTCCTGATTTGTGTATGTATGAATGAGAACAAAACTGGAAGACAAAAGATTGAACAAAAAATTTTAACCTTTTAGTTTCAGTGAGGGGCAAATAAAAAGGTGGCTGAAAAGCTAAGGTCTATTCCATGAAGACCAACAATTCAACACCCCAGAGTCCCATGAGTTCAGGGATTTTTATCTCCATGTACAGTTTTCTGTTGTATATGGTTTTTTTTAAATGGCAATTTAGATGAAATGGGGAGATTTTCCTCTTCCCAATATCTGAATTCTCAAGGAATGCTGGGGGTTCAAAGTGAGATTGTTCACTAGCAATTTTCTTTTTTTCGAGTTATGATCAAGTTGGAGCATCAGTGACATGGTATCCTCTTCAAATACTGGTATTAGCTTTGGCTCATGCTGCTGTGCCTTGGATGACATTCCCCGTGCTCTCTGAGCTGTAGCTGTCAGCTGCTAACCCTTGGCAGGGAATGCCTGGTAGTCCATGAGGCAGCCCTGAAGCCCTGCACATGTCCTCTCACTGAATCCGTGTGAATGGAGGATATAGTGAAACGGGGTCTGCACAGCTTCACTTCTGAGAAATCACTTCCTCCCACTCTTTCTGAGCCTGAGTCAAATGAGGGGGATGCTCCAATCACACTGATTTCTACACCCATGCCGACTGGTTCCTTTTTGATCTTCGTGCATTTTACTTGCAATCTAATGTCACATAATATTAACAGACTTAATTAACTGAGGAGGTGAACTTACTCTCATTCCAGTCAAGAGGAATTTGGCTTTGAGTGAAAAGGGAAGGGATAAGATGAGGTAGGGTCAGAGGTCAGCCAGTTTAAAGAAATTTATCTAGGTTCACTTTAAAACCCACATAAATCTTTCTCTCTTCACTTTGGGGATAGACAGCTAGAGGAAGTAAAAAACATGGCAAAAGATTTGTAGGCAGCTTGTCATTTGGAAGCAAAGGTAAGAAGAGCGGAAGCCCCCCCATTGTGAGATTTTTCCCATTTCCATCACTTTCTGTTTTTCTATTCCCCTGTAAGGTGTAGAAGGGAAGAAAAATCAGCCTGCATTCACATTATAATTAGTGCAAACTCGCAAAGTTGAGAGTTGTCCCACAGACAGTAAGGACCCTCTTGACAAGTACATCATAAGCACACTGTGGGATACTCATTCATCACATGGCAAACACCCAAGTGGCTGCAGGTCGTGTGCCAGGTGCCCATCATAAGGGCACACCTGCATTTCAGACAGGTTATCATGGCACACATACCCCTGCTGTTTTTGCCCAGAGGGATCTAGGATCTGTATCTACACTCCCATCATGTGGATGGAAGCACAGCTGCCGTGCAATGAGGAAACCCACCACCTTTTTCTGGTGTGACAGATGCACTTTCTGCCAAAGGTGGGGGAAGACAACACACCCTAAAGGATACAGTATAGAATGCTCTTCTGAAAATGCTGTCCAGCACAGAACCCATTCCATTACAGTGCCTGGGAGGCTTTTGAAGAAACACAGGAGGAGTAAACGGAGCATGCAGTGCCTCCAGCAATCTGCATCCAGCCTGCAGACTCGGGCGTGAACACCCTGGAGTAGTTTGATCGGATATAATGTTAGGACGGGGAAAAAAAAAAAACAACTAAGAATTGATATCCTGTAACAGAAAGGATGAAAGACCCATGAAAAACTTATCTGTTTCAAACCAATCTACTACCACAACATAGGATTGTCTAGTTTATACTCAAAGACAGAAACGTCATAGGAAAGGGGAATGCTTTCACTCATTCTCTCATACTCCCTGCACCTTCCAAAGTATGCACAGTTTATGGAGGGCAAAGTTTATAATTTATATAATAATATCTTGTTTAATATTCACATAATAATATTATTATTTTCACAATAAGAATTTACTATCCCATTCTTCAAAATGGCCATCATATTTTGCTCTCACAACTACCAGCTTTCCAACGATAGTAAGCAAAAACACTGCAGCAGCAAAGATAAAGCCCATGATGCAAATGCAGAGGCACTTTGCCTATTGAGCATCTATGGGTACATAGTATTTGGCATTTGAAAAATCCTTTGGCATACTATTCACAGAAAAAACACAGAAACTTGAGGGATGAAAGTTAAAAATTATGTGAAAAAGACCTGATTTATCACTCCAGGCTGGGGTCTGAATGCTGTTCAATTTACATCAGTTTAGTAATATATTTAATAGCTATGACTAAAATAATAATATGGAAAAACTACGAAAGACTAAAATAAATTTTTATTGTAGATATCCATGGATAACCTCATTATGAAACAGCAAGAGCATGCCATTTACTATGAAAGTAATACTACGGTGATAAGACTGCTGTAACATTTTTGCTTTGATTTTGGCTTTAGAACTTGACTAAAGATGCAATCCCTTTTCTGAAACACACTCCTATTTGCACCAACTGTATTTATGTCTGTGGGCTTTTGGCAGTGCTGGTGGTCAAGGAGCTGTGGAAACTGCTGCTGTCGGTGAAATTTTTGCTCAGAATTTCTTGTCGCTTAAAAGAGTTTCAGCCTTGTCACATGTTTTCGAGGCCACTGCAGGACAGCATCAGTACGTACTTCTGAAGTCTGCCAGGGGAAGATGCTGATTACTGTAAAAGGGAAATGTTTTCGTGGTATGGGAGTAATGTGGAGGGGAGAGGGAGCTAAGGGTCATGGTTTAGCACTAAAATGGCTGCCAGGCTTACAATGGCAAGTTCTGAAGAGCTCCTGGGTGTGATCACATAGGTATTTCTTTTTCTGACAGGATGTCTATGATGTAATTACACTTTCTTTGACACTAGCTCTTTTATTGGAACTGGAATTTTTTGTCCTTCTGATTTAACTAGGAAATTTGCTCCTAACAATCACTTATTTTTTTTAAAGGGAAGACTACGTAATCTAAACGTAAAATCTCTTTCACCGGGGAGAGTGAGTTGTTCATACACTGTTTCTCCATTTTCTGCTACTACGTATTCTCTATTTTGTTCACTAAAAGAACAGGGTAGTGGAGCCAAGAAAAGACAAAAGCCCAACCCAAACAGAAGAAGGAAATGCTTGTTCCTGGCTTCCCCCCCTCCACATTTAAAACATACAATCCTTTTGTACTGTGGAAAGAAAATATTATATTTTGTCAATAATCAGTTATGAAGGAAAATAACAATTAGCTTTATATTTATTCTGGTAGATTCAGCTCTGAGCCAGAAGTAACACGTTCCAAAATAATAAATGCAGCCCCTCTGTAGGTCTAGCGAGCACTCAAAATGCTAAGAAAAACCAACATTTCTTCTTTGTTCATTGAAATTTGAGCCTTCTGTCTCACAGACTGTCTTGGGTTACGACCTAAGGTGTAACCAAAAGTACATATTCTACTACCATCTACAAGAGCTGTTAAAATGGTTGGAGCAGTGTTCTTTATCTTCTCTGTGACTCAGCCCTGATAACTCTCTCCGGAGAAGCAGTAGCCAGCCTGGGGGGGGCCATCCCTGCTAATGAGCCATCAAGGTCTCCCAGCATCACTCATAGAATTGCATCATCCCATCATGAGATGCCCTGCCCTGGGGGAGGAACTGAACATGCCTATTTGTATATAATCTGAGGCTTGGAATACCACAAGAGGACCACCACTGGATTGCCAGAGGACAGGAGCAGCTGATAATCACTGCTGGACCTCCAGAGAAGGACCAG
>VZTA01025022.1:113442-147998 GCA_013398855.1 Mohoua ochrocephala | reverse complement strand
ACACACTGCAACCCAGGACAGGTCATCACCTCAAAAGCCCTGATGTCTTTGCCAGGTTATTAAGTGAGGAGGGATACACTCACATTGTTGCCTTCTCTTTTCACGCCACGGGAGACAGATATGATGGAGGTATATCCAAAAGGAAACCACAGTGCAGGGACAAACTGTTCACTGTTTGCATTGGCAGCCCCTAAGGATGCATCCATGTAATCGGGAAATCATGTCATCAAGAGTGAAGCTCAGAAATGCCAGCTGGTTATTTAGACACTTGCAGAAGATTTGTGCCATGCAGAGAAGCTCATCATTGGCGTTTTTGAATGAAGTGCTGCTACGCTGGATAGTAGTGGAGGGCAACTACATTGCTGTTACTTCTCCTCCTGTGAATTGCAAACCGGATGCAACAAACTTCTGTATTAATTATGGGGGGGATAAAGGAAAGAGGCAAGCTCACACTGAAAACGGGCTGTCACAGTTGTGCCAATAGGCAAAAATAACTCTTGCTAGCTAGCAAGCAGCACTTTGTAGTAACAATAACATATTTATTTTCTTATAAACTTGTGTAGTTAATCTAACAGGGTGGGGAAACTTTACAGCGACCTCGTATTTCAGGTAGGAAAGTTGTATAGGCAAGATTGAGAATAGCGTGCACTAAACATTTTTTCTTCTGTTTTTGGGATTCCTTCTTACTCAGCTTGTTTTTACTTGACCTGGCCAAAGTGCAGAATGTAGAGTAAGTCCTAAGACATCTTCTATCATTGTGAAGTGCCTTCTTGCTATACGAACATGAAAGAAACTGCTCTTCTGCTCCTGCTTTGCTCTTAGTCTTGGAATGCTTGACACTGAACTTTGTGATTAATACCTTCATAATTAGCACTGAGGTACTTAGGCAGCACATTCCTTCTGTTTATGAATAGTGAGCCCACAGAATATGCAGAAGTGTTCAGATACTGGAGTGTAAATGCACAAATCTGAGGCCGGTAAACATACTCTATTTGTAAAAAGCATTATTCATTCTGTGCAATTTTGAGCTTTGATCCATGATGTGCTATTAGTTTTCTATATTTAGACTGGAAATATTAAGAAGCACCTTTCTGAGATTATCTTTCAGAAAACAGTTACAAACTCCATTAGCAACACAAGGGTCCATTTCAAAAGAAAATAAGCCAGCCGTCCACTTGGAGAGACTCTGCCTTCATCACCTTGCCCCTCTTCAGGATTCTTCCCTAACCCATGCCTTCACAGCATTATTGCAACGTTACCACATTTAGATTGTTCAAAGAGCTATTTACTAAGAAAATCTCAAAGAAAATTCTCTTTCAGCTTTCACAATAAAGGGAATCCTTCCTGGATCCACTGCGTTAAGTGCTTTTAGGGCAGTTAGAGATTGTTCACTTACTTCTAAAAGTACATAGACATTCATAAAGACCCTCAACGTTTGAACGGCTATTTAGTAGCAAAAAAAACATCACTGAAAACATCATTACAATGGTTATTGTCTCTGGGTTTTCTGCTTGTTTTTAATTTGGCAATGCTTGTGAGAACTTTAAAAATGTTTTGATATGCATTGCCTTTGAATTATTCATTTTAATTAGTCACTGTTCTCCCTAAGTAGTAGATCATGTGATATTTCTGTTCTTTGGTTGTACAGTTAAAATAGGAAAGAGAATGATGACAAATAATCATCATGAATACTATTGAGTTGACTGAAAATGCTAAATATTTGATTAAAATTTTAATGTCTACTTAAAAACAAACCCATTGAAATTCTTGTCACTATCACCACCAATTTCCATCTGTGTCTAATGATTTTCATCTGCGTTTAGAGGGGTTTGATCTGTAGTGTATCGGATAACATGAAACAGATAAACGTGTCATGTTCCTCTAATGTGAAACTGTGGATTAACAAAAACTCATGCTAGAACTCATCCTGAATCAAAAGCTCCATAACATTTCCATCAATACCCAGCAGTTAATTTTTTAATGCCTTCTGCGACAGCTGGTATAACTTTAACTCACTGCAAACCAATCTCGTGTTTCACTTTTGCTATCATCACGATGCTAATCCATGAAAATATTTACAAGGCTTTTCACATTTCCTCAATACTCTGCTGTGCCAGCATTATGTCCAATTTTCAAAATTTTTTGGATGATAATATATGATCTGATTTCTTTCCACTTACACAAAGGCCTCTTTATTTTGTGCTTTCAGCACTGAGGGCACTAGCTCTCAATAGAACAAGGCTTCACATTACAGTTCATTCTCAGAACCTCACGTCTTTGATGGAAACCATGCTCGCACATTTGCATACTCGTCACATCTGCATATACGTGTGTCTTGAGGAGCATTTCAAGACTCTCTTAGGGATGTTTTTCACTTTCTATTTTTTGCAGGACTTATTTCCTTCTGATGTAAGCATGGAAAAGTACCAGTGCACAGGGCTCAAGCAGCTCTGCTTGCAGTCTTCCTACAAAATGTGTGTTACGAGCGTAAACTTTAACTCCAGGTTAAAAAGTGCATAGGATTAAATTTTGGTGGAGCTGAGTTAGAAACTTTTTTTCTGTGGATGGTTCAGGCTAACTCCCACTGATGTAGATAATTTTGGGTTTTTTTAAGTTAGAGAAAAATCAAAGCAGTATAAAGGAGAACCAGGTTCCAGTTTTATCCATATCTGGAATTATCAACTACAAATCTGTCTTCAAATCTATTTCAACAAATAAAATTAATTTTCTGCAAAGAAAGAGAGGAAAATTCTGTTCACCAAAGCTCTATATATCTGAAATTGTATCAACTCAGTCCCATAGGAGATTCCTTGGACCTCTCCTTCCTTGCTTTGCAGACTTTAATCAGTTTGTCAGTGAACACATTCCTACTAGGACAACCTTGGAGTGAATCAGAAAACAATGTTCAGAGCTATCTGATTTCAGATTTTTATTTTGTGGGGACATGAAACGTGGTCACAGGGAAATTCTGCTAATGCAGAAAAGTTCAGATTTTACGTCTTGGCTGAGAGGAGTTTGGCTCCTCCTGTTCCATTGCCACAGCAAATGACCAGGCTAACACCTTTCGTTTTAAAGGGCACTGAGACGCAGCAGTGAAATGACCAGCGAGGAAATGCCTTTGCAGCAGCCATTCATCCCCCTTTAACTCACACATTGTGCCACAGCAGGACCCCAACTCACAGCTGAAGGTTGTTCCTTCCAAATGGACCTTTGGCAAGTGCAGATGTTGGACCTCTGCGTCTTCTGACCTTTCAAAGGAAGACCTGGGGAAGATGAAGAGAGCAGGATTATGTAGTTTCTTATCAGATTATTTTGTTATCATTCTGGACTCAGCCAGAGCACACATTGTGCTCTTATTTGAATGGAGTTCCTAGGAATACAGTTGGAGTAGGGACTGGACAAAGGTCTAGGGGAGCCCTGGACTCAGATCAGCAGACTAGATCTCAGGTGATCTGTGTTTTGAAATGCATGTTGTGCGTAACCTTTAGAAAAGGAAGAATTTCTTCTAATCGTAGTTCTCAGTCTTCACTGTGCTATTTCCTTTCTTACACGCATTCTTTTCCAACTATTTGTCCAAACCGTAGGGGTATAAACTTCATTGGAGGTTCTCTGTGGTTTTTTCCTGTGTCCTACTCATGGGATCAGCTTCTGAAGACAGGGGTTGCCTGCTATGATTTATCAGGAATCATGGATTCTGTGCTTGTGTAATACAAAAAAAATCATCTTTTCAAGAGTCCATCAAGCCAGTTTTGGCCTTAACCTGACCTGAATTTGAAGTCAGCTCCTGAAAACAACCCAATTCTTATGTACAAATATTTCCACGTTAACAATTTAATGAGAATTCTTGAATCTAATACAAGGACCTTTCTGTTCTCTTCCTCTTCTTGTCCTGCACACACACAAGCATAAACATGAATACACACCATCTCTCCTCAGGCTCTATTTCAGGCAAGGAACTGCAGCTTTTCACTGAAAAGAGTAAAATGCCACACAGACAAAATTGATTTCAATTGAGTGACAGTAGAATAAAACTGCAGTGAGTCAGGAAGTGAATCAGAAAGCACAGATTTGATGGACAGAGAAAGGCAATGAATGTTGTACATTGTATTTAGAGTGATCACTTTCTAAAGAACTTGCTGTCAGAATTACAGAAGAAATACAAATGGAGAAAGCTCAGCAGAGCAAGGAGCTGCTTTGCAGCTTTTTAAAATGAACAAAATCTAATAATTACATTATGGAAAGACACTAGCAAAATGGGCCTCTGTCTCTTATTCTGAGATCCAGGATGCACTCGATAGATGACTGGGCAAATTCTGTAGTTATCTGGTGCTTCGATTTGTTTATGAAGAAGAACAGAGCTGAACCACACCAAAAAGATGCATTAGGCCAGTTCATTTGACATTCATTGGCGGCCTCGAGATTCTGGTATGATTCGTGCAGTAAGTTCCAAATGGTATTATCCCAGTAAAATGAACACATTTTCGGAAGTTGGTGGGAGCTGTAATTATGCTCATTTAGTATCAGGAAAAAGCAACCACTTTCCAAAATGAAATAATTGTCTTTAGGATATTTCCAGTTGAACGCCTCCTCCTTTGCCCCTTCTTACCCTACAGTAGTGCTGTGCCTGTAACTGATGTGTTCTGAAATGCTTCTACTGCCCTGTGACGTTAGAACACCACTCAGTAAGGAAAAAAACTGGGTACGATGGCAAAGTACCCCGTGAAGTGAAACAGAGGTGCTCTGTGCCTGCCATCTTTCACACATTGTGGGAATATGTCCCCATAAAAAACCAAACCTCAAAAGTTAAAAGATAAATAAAAAATAACCACCCTCAAGAACGTCCCATCACTGAATGTCATTCTCTGACAGCCTCTAGCAACAGTGTCAGAAGCTTTCTCTCACAAGATCTTTTATTAATCAGTGGCCATTCATGTCATGGAATTATGATAAGTGAAACAAACTGGTCTGTGGCTGTTGGGGTGGGAGTTTGCTTCAGCTAGCATGAAAAGAATTAAAAATAGCAATAGGAATGTGGAGGAGGAAATTTGTTAACTTGGACTTTCACCAGACATCAGAGTAAATTGTCATGATTTCACCAGTATCCTAACACTCGCCTTCACATATCTGTGGCAGAGTCACGGGGGGGCTGCTTTTCTAACTGTGGTTTATAAAGTTGTGGTCCAAGCCAACTGCCAGCACTGTGGTTTATAAGAAATGTTTAAGAAAAACAAATGCAAATATTATGCCTGGTGTCCTTAATAATCTCCCGTTAATGCGCAGACGGAGCGCATTGAGCAGGAGCTGCTATGGGCGAGCTGGGAACAGCTGCCTGGCCTTGTCCTGGCTTGAGACTGCAGCCTGCAGGACCCAGATGTGGTGCCTAAAGGACTGTGAATTACACAGTCACAGGCAGAGTGTGAGTTAAAAGAGTTGCAGAAATTGCTCTTCTGCAACACACAAGAGGATGTGAAGAAGTGTGAAGGTGCAAATTAAAGAAGCCTTCTATATTAACCTGCACCTCTGCCAAGTAAAATGAGCCAGCTTTAGGCTCCTTCACACTCACTTAGGCTCAATTGCACCCACTTACCACTGTTCAACTCGCACTTTCTTGACCAGTGTAATAAATATGTGATGTACCCCCTGACAGAGCAAAACACTTTCCTCAAAGGAGCAGTCAGCATCCACCAAATCCAGAGGCTGAACTCACTCATATGTAGCTTAAGAATGTGTTTTTTGCCTAGGATAAAAGCTGTGTTGTAAGAATACCCTGCCCGACACTTTCTAAAGCTGCTGTGCACTCGTGCTGTGCTGGTTGAGGTGAGCTGAGTCAATGGTTGCCTCCAGTCAGGAGTGCCATCATGATACACTGTGTGTGTGAGGAAGATAGGGCCTGACGCTGGACTGAGATCGAGACCTATTCATCTTGTACTGCCAGTGACCAGAGGAGATATGTATACAGCCCTTTCCACAGATATTTCTTTTTGGTAGGGCAGCATCAGAAAGCAAAGCAAATACAACCAGGTAATTGCATCAGGCAGTGAGGGGCTTTCTGCTTTCATACAGAAAACAACCCCAAGTGGGTTGTGTTCATCCTCCAGCTTGATGACAACCAGCTTGACCTCAACAGTTTATTACAAAGAACACGAATTTGGCTCAAAGAATCTATTTCTATTTTAAAATGAGCAACATAGAAGAGAAGGGGAGTGAAGTTTCACAGGAGAGAAGGGGAGTGGAGTTTATGCTAGATTTTTCTTGATGTTCTGTAGATTTTTATTTATGAGTAGCTTTGTACTCAGATGGGCACATGAAGGACAAAACATTGCCTTTTCTTTGTCAGGAAATAGGAACTGGTTTGTAAAAGAGGCCCAGGGAAGAAGTGGCAGCACTTGTACCCAATCTTGTCTGGAGGCTGACAACACTAAGCCTGGTTTACAAGTCTGTCTCAGCTCCTCAGGGTGTGGGTAATGCAACTTTAATCAGCCTGTACGTGATTTGGTCCCAAAGGTCTTTCTTACTGCTTACATCTTATGCTTCTGAGGCACTTTGAAACTTCATTTGGTGCCAATCCCTGTTTCCAGGAAGAGAACCAGAGGGTTCCTGGGGAGATGTTTGTAATATGCTGCAATAAACATAACCATAAGGTGCATGAACTAATTCAAGAAAGATGAATTAGTTAGTAGGATCTTCTGAGAAAAGTTCACATCTACTTCATCACCTTCCCTTTCATGTGTACGTAGAGGGCACTTCAAACTGGTTCCACTCACTCTTTCTTTCCCTCTCCCCTGATTGCCTCGAAACAATGCACTCGTGCAAAAAGACAAAAATGTGATGGCATTTTCTCAGATGGGTGAGTGAGAAGCTATGAAGAATGACTTTCAAGAATGGCTTTCCATCCCTTAGCTCATGTAATTGCATAGCTCAAATGAATTACTCTGAGCTGATGCTGACAGAGAAAAAGCAAAATCCAGTTCAGAAAGAAGACAGTGGGTGGCACTTGAGTCCAACAGGAATTTTTCTGAGGGAATTGCATTTGGCAGGCTGTTTCCTATGCTCTACAAGCCTGTGTGAATAAGGCGGCTGCCCTTTTTTAGGACAGCAATGTTGAAATTGAGAAGGCAATGCCAGACACCTGTACTTCCCACATCTCAGGAAAAACACAGGTGAAAACAGTGGAGCAGAGCAGATGTTAAATAGGTTAAATCACTCCCTCTGAAACACAATAATGTATGCAGATATTGTTGCTTGCTGCACTGGGCTGTGGGCACCCTCGTCTTCCCAGACACAAATTGAATGGGGTAAGGTCTAGTGCAAGAGGGGTAAATGGGTTAGGACTTGCACCTCCACCTGATCACCTCTGCTCTTTCACCTTTACTTGGCTGAGGAACAGAAACAGAAAGTCATGGCTTGAATAGCTTAAAAGCAATTAAGAAAGCCCTGTACAGGCATTAAACATTCACATTTTCCATGGAGATGAAAAAAAAAAAGTTGCTGGCCTTTACCCAAACTCTTCTCCCCTGTTTGCATTGTGGATTTGCCATTAAAACGTTCTTTTAAACACCAGACCTGAAAGGTGAAATGGTACCTAAATTACACGCCCTTGCTGAAGAATGCAGTGAGTCAATAATGATCCATCCCAGCAGTAATGAGCTGTTCCTGCTCTCATTTACCTGAGCATTCTCAACATTATTAAAATGATGTTGACTCTAAGAGGTAGAGAAAGAAAGAAAAAATGGAGAATTAGAATATAAGAAAGCAGAAAAGACTAAAGCAAAAAGGAAAAGATTTTAGGTGACTAAGATGTTCGGATTAGTTATTTGTAAATTTAAAAAAAAATCCTCCTGTATGGGGGAATTTCTGTTACTTTTTTTCTTAAGGAAAAACTTTTAAAATGTCCTCTTTAGGTAATTTTTTTGTGCACTGTGCTTCTTTAGATTTATAACAAAGTTCCTAATGGCTATTTCAGGAGAGGAGAAAGTGAGGAGGATGTGGGGAGGTTGCTGAAGAGGTGAGATATGAAAAAAAAAAAAGGTAAAGCCTAAGAATATCTGCCTTCAAGGTGGTCAGTAATTGAACACCAATATAATATATTGTGATTAAAAATCTGTACGGACTAAATTTAATTCTGCAATAGCCAGTTGGAGAAACTGACCTAAGCAGAAATTAATCAAGGTCAAACAGACTCACCCACAGCTCTTTTATTTGCTGTTTAGTGCTGTTGATTTAGCTGAAGGGTTCACTCAACTGTAGGGACCATGTGTGTTGTGCAAATGCCACTTGGGGGCTTTAAATGAAAAGGAGAAGAAGCAGGACTTGAGGGCCACTTCATTTTTCATATTTCCAGCCTGTTCAGAGGCCCATGAAGCTCTCTGAGAAGTGCTCTTGAAAGCACATGTGCCGCCTAGGCTGATCTGAGTGTTTCAGCTCAGGGGAACACTGACATCCATCTTACATTCACTAAGATAATTTTGTGCTTTTTGGGGTTTTTTTGGTGTGTTTGTTTGTTTTGTCAGTTTTTTGTTTCTTTTGTTTGAGAACTAAGCTTTATCTGAAGCCATTTAATGCTTAGAAACATTGACTTTTTTTTTTGTCTGCCTTACTTTTCATTTCCACTCACTTCTGCCTGTTTGCATTTTGCCTGGAACAGATGCATCTAAATTCAGGCATGGCAGGAAATAATGGAAAGTTTAAATCACTGAAAACTTCATCATCGTTTTCAGGAGATTTCCAATTCAGCAGAAAAGATAGGCCAAGACTGGGGAACTGATTATGTGTTTATAGATGCCTTATCTATAAAAATACTGTTATGTTTTAGTTGTTGATCTGTAAGATAACAAAAACTGTTTCATTGTATGTCTTAGTAATTTCTTTGGAAAATAAAATATATCCCATTGATTTTGCTCAGTTAACTGATCTTATATTTGAAGGATAGTTTTTTAGGTGGCCAAGGAATGCGAGCATTAACAGAAGACAAATAAACATGGAAATTTTATTCAGGAGACGAGGTTTACAAGTTTTCTTTCTCATTGCTAAACAAATATTAATGGGGACTAAATGTAAAATTCATAGGTTGGTAGGATTTTTTCAATATTTTCATTTTTCTTAGTGACTTCTATATGAAGGGTCCTGAAAGTCCTTATGAAAAAAAAAAAATATCTCTATTTCAGAATCACATCTCCCCTTGCAAAATGATTGTTGCGAGCTGGCAAAAGTTCAAGACTGACATTTAACTTTAGAATTTTTAATTAAAAGGCAGAGGTTTTTGTGAGTACAGGGTCCCTAGAGTTTGCCATGAACATGGTAACTAATTTTAGGGCAGGAGATGCAAGTTTATTACTTGTGAAGCCACTGTAACAGATTTTTTCAGTAGGTTTAGATCCTGTCTCCTCTCCAAATTAACCAAAATATTTTTTAGCTGTAAAAATATCTTGTTTTTCTACATTTTTATCATGACCTCCTGATGCTGGGTTTTTTATATAAGAGAAATGGAGAGATAGTGAGAACAGTAGTTAACTTCTCCATATGTCACTTGTCACCAAGAAGATAGGATAGAACTAAACACTCCTACACATCCTTTAGTTATTCTGGACTGCTGTACTACGGCCTATATTTTTTTTTCAAGTGTTGAAAGTAACTTATATACTTTAGATACTGAAAGTGTAGCTTAATTAAGTTATATAATTCATACTTGGAACTTTCAGAGAAAAATCAAAGATGTGGGCATTTTTTAACAAAAAAAACTTTGTCGACTTTGCTCTTGCAAAGCTTCATCCTGAGCTATATAATATCACTAATATCTTCACTTAAATTTAAATAGCATTAGGATTAAGTCATGAGGAAACAGGCAGCTGAAGCATATTCTTGTTATGAGTCAAGATCTATCTCAATTAGTGTCTTGTCTCCAACTTGTACAGAATGTAAGAACTGGTCAAATGTATGTCATCTTTAAACAATATTCACCTTTGCCATTTCATGAGTTAGCAGCTTTTGAACTTTGCTCTCACCTTCCTTAGCCCGATCCAGTAAGGAGTCACTCAGCAAGGAATGGTAGCTTCAGTCATTTATCAATTCAAGTACCTGTAATTTGCCTTCTTAGGGCTGCTGGCTGCATTCTGCATTTTGCTTTGCATAGATACTGTTCTCTTAGGGTTACGTTAGGAGATAATGCCACTTTCAGAAATGCGGTTTTAAAACCAGTACTCAGCTGGAAAACCTGCTCATATGCATAAGCTGTACAAGTGCAAGATTTATTATAAGAAAATATCCCACTTCTATATTCTCACTTGATTCTCAAAAAAATAATTCATAATTCTGCAGTTAATTTCATCGTTAATTTCTAGTGAAGCATTTAAACTCAGCAGAGAAATCTGGATAAGAAAAAGCTTTTGTTCATAAAGTATTTTAAAATATATAATTATTTTATTCTTGTTTCCTAACCCTATAATTTCCTCATCCTCAGGAGTCTACGGTGAAATAATTATGTGTCATTTGTAGCACTGACATTTTGCTCCTGCTTTTTAATTTGGAAAAGCAAGTAGTGTTTGCTGCTTACTGTCTGAAACAGGTGAAGAGAGGAAACTTAAGTAAGTATTGAAGCTCTCCCTGGATCCTTCTCTTCTCCAGGTACAGGTTGTTAAACCAATGAGGAAGCTGGTAACGCCTCTGCGATGCGCACATTTAACGATACTCAAGCGCAGGAGTTTTGGTTCTCACTTCCTGCTTCCCTGCAGGGAGGAGGGGGACCTCGGGCTCTGTCCCAGAGTGGGCTGAGCCCGAGTCTGGCCCTCCCCTGGTGCGGGGGCCCAGGTCACTGGGGAACAATCCCAGGAGCCTCAGGTAGCCGAAAAAAACAACTGCGGGCTGCCACGCAGCTGAGATCACCGCAGTGCGACTGCTGGGGAGCTCCGAGCTCGGTCCTGGAGCGGGCCAGGTTTTCCCTTGGCAGCAGCGGCGCAGCCCCGGCAGAGAAAAGAATAAAACCAGCCAAAGCCGTGAGCAGCCGTGGAAGCTGAAACCTTCCCCCCCCGCACTGAGCTGGAGGGAGTGGATGAGAGTCATCTGAGGTGCGGGGCCAGCAGGGCCTTCACCGCAGCCGGCCCGGTTCACGCTGGAAGAAAAAAAATACCACAGCTGGCAAACGAAGGAGATGGCAAGAATCTTCCTGACACAAAACCTAGATAACATCATTTTCCTCAGCTTCAGCTCTGCAGATGCCAACTTCCTTCCAAGTTAGAGAAGAAAGAAAGTGAGGTCATGTGAGGGAGCCAACATGGTGGCGACACCGAGGTCAGTGGGGAAGGGAAGGAGAGGAAGGCGCTGTTTCCCAGCGCCAGATCTGAAATTCTTCATGCGAGCCATGGCAAAGACTGTAACATACAAACTGTTTTCTCTGTAATTCATTAAAGTGCATGAGGGGATGTAGAAATTCACGTGCAGCCCGTGAAAAGGTGTTCCAGTCTGAGAAGTCGCCCCAAGACAAAGTGCCAGAGCTTATAGATGTTGTGAGAGGCTCCTAGAGATTGAAGAAGAGAAATTTTTTTGCTTTCAGGCTGGGAGAACTCATCCTTAAAAAGACTAAAACCCCATGACTGGTTTGACCCATGAAAGGCAGTGTGGGAAGCTGCGAAAATTCATGGAAGAGATATTCTTCCACTGCAACAGGTTTGGGTGAGGCTGTTGCTTGTGAAGGTTCAGAACCACACTGGAGAAGTTCATCGAGGATTATCTTCTGTGGAGAGAGTCCCACAGCACACCAGAAGGAACTCTTCTCCTTAAAGAAAGACTCTTAAAAATGAATGCACTGACCGAACCTCGTGTTTTGTTTCCCTTGTGTGGATTGGTGGGTTGGAAGGAGGGAGGTACTGGGAATAAGGATTTGTTCTGGAAGCTTGCTTTAATTCCCCAGTAATTTATTTTTTTCCCCCATTTATTTCTGTTAGTAATAAATCCTCTTTACACTGTTAAGTCTGAGCCTGTTTTGCCTTGAAGTTCTTCCATTTTTTTTCTCAATAATCCTTATTTCACCTCACAAAAAGTGAATTTTTAGTTTCCCCTTCTCTGCTTGCTCATAGCAGAGGTAAATAAATAGTTTGTTGGTGCTTGGTGCATAACCAACATCAACCTGCTACATAAACTTAAGTTTAATAGGAAACAAAAGGCAAGAGGGATATGGATTCACTTGAGCCCACAATATAAATGGAAAAATAGAGACAGTATTGCTTTCAGAAAAATAGAACTAAACAATGAAAACCACGGTTTGAGAAGGTTCTCTTTTTGTAGTGAAGTAAATGAAATAGTGAGAAAGAACTTTCTTGATACCTTTGAGTTTCTAACTACACATTTAACCTCTAATTTGGGAAAGCAAAACATTTATGGAACGTTAAAGAATGGTGATTCTTTGCAGTGCTACATAAGTGTAAACTTGTTCTTCTGAATGCAGCTCTAGCTCTAAGTGTTCTACATGACCGCAGGCAACTCCTTTCACGTCTCTCTCAGCCTGGAGGTGTGGGGCCGTGATGACTAATACCACCATGGACATACTCCTTAAAGCAACACACGCATCAGATTAGTTCAGTTTAGCCACCTAGATGTAAAATTTTAGATTTCCTCCATGGTTAGTGAAAAGAGATATTTATCTCCAGAAGTAATTAATTCCATTTACCTTTGAAACCCTCCTAATGTGGAAATAGTCAGAGAGTGGTTTCTTAAAGCAGAAGTGTAGTCCATATCCTGAAACAAAATTTAGGTGCATGTACCTTGCCAGTACATGTTGAATGGCTCAGTGGGGTGTATGGACCTCAAGCTGCTGAGTGCTGATTTTGAAAACCTTTCTTTTTATTCAAAAGTTGTAGTAAAGAAAAAAAACTTGATGAGTGTCCCCATCCTGTCCCATTGCCCCAGCCTGTAAAATGAAAAAAAATAACCCTTTGACTATATTAAATCTCCTTTAAGATATAAAACCATTCTAGAAAACAGTTACTCTTGGCCAAATAAGTATTTGAGTGACACTCTGCTTGCAAACTAAAAACCATTAAAAATAGACACCTCACCTATTGCACTGCCAACTTTGCACTTTCTTCAGGAGCTGCTGTCAAGTCTGTCAAATGGAAACTAATTGACAATCCAACAGAAAATGCTGAATGACTCCTTTGTAACCTCTTGCTTCCAGAAACCTCAAGGGTCTCGCTAGATTTTGAAATCTGAAACCCCTTATCTGTATTCTGATGGCATTTGGTCATGTAAACACTTTCTCAGTTCTAGTCAACTAACTACAGGATTTTCATCCAGAATAGAAAAGCAGTTTTGATGATAGAGTCAAATGAGAAATTATAAAGTATTGGATCTCCTTTGTTTATACTAAATTTGATTGTGCTGTAGTCAATGAATTCTGGATTCCAGATCTGGCTGACTTTTTTGAACGACACAGCATCCTGTGGTGCAACAAGAACACTACCATTCCCTCAGTTGTCATTGGACAGCCCAAAATTACCAAGATCAAAATTTTGCCTCTCTTTGCTAATGGTAAAAAAAACCCCCCAAAACCAAACCAACAAAGAAACAAACAAAAAACCAAAGCAGAACTCACCCACTGCTTATGACTAGCAATGTGGCTGGCTCTGGTCCTGACTTTTGCTCTCTTCGAGGTGTCATGTACATGCTGGAGTGCTGGTGGACTGCTGAGAATCCAAGAATTGAGGAGTGGAGTGGAGGAATCCAGGAGTGGAGATTGATTCAGGTTTCTGACCTGACGAAATTTTATCCCAGACTGTTTTGGTAGCGATGGAAAGAAATGCAGGTTTTTGCAGTTACTACCTTTGATTTATTAAATAAACCATCTGGTAAATACTAAGAAAGAGACAATTCAAGAAGTGAACCCACTTAACAAGGCAGAAGTGGGACTTTTAGCTATGATGGAAAAAGAAGTAAGAAAAGCAGTGGGCAAGAAAGGTGAAAGGCTTGATTTGCCAGTTAATTTCAAAAATTGTCTTTTCAGAGAAGTCATGGTGTCTGTAAATCATCCACATCCTCACCCTGAAACATTGGGGAATTATGGCCATCTTTTAAATACTGCATTTCAGCTGAGAGTCTGAAAAGGACTTCACAAATAATGGACTCAATTTTCATAGTCTGAAAGGACGTGTTTTAAAATCCTTTAAGAAATCCATTTTTGCTTCCTTTCTACAAGTAAAAAAAACAACCAGGCAATCTACAGGAATCCAACCGAGTTAGCAAGACCTTTCCAGTGCAAGGAAGCATTGGCTGTATTGTCCTGCCTGTGACTTATTAATTGAGCTAAGTGTTCGGTACACCTAGAAGAACATGAAAATAACCAGATGCTGTATCATTTACATTCTGTTTTCCTTCCTGATAGTTTAAAAGAATTCCTATAGCAAAAATTCAATTTAATATTTGATATATAATAATAATAAATAATTTCAGATGCTACATATCAGCTATTTTTATAGGGTTTTTCATTTGATAATATTTTTCAATTTCCCCATCATTTTCAGCTTTTGTGTTATTCTGTTCAGCATTTGACACTAACCATTTTTACTATGAATTAACAAAGCTAAGAACAGAGCTGATGTGAAAGCCTTCAGTCTCAGAGCCCAACATGAACCTGGTTCTGTTTATCAGCAAAATCTTTTGTTGTCGACTGTTTCAAATGCCAGAGCTCTTTTAAATACCACTAACATTGCCGAAGCCTCATTTAAACATGTATTAGCAAGGTAATCCTTCAATCATAAACTTGCCACTAAGACATAAAGGGGATGATTACTGACATTCTGTGCCCTTTTCAGAACTACCCAAGGGAAAAAATATAATGAATATCCTGGGCTCACAGTGACCCCAGCCTCTTCATAGGAAAGCAAAGGAAAATAAACCAAAATTATGCCAGCAACCATTTCTTGCCTTGTTCAACTTTTATTTTGCTTTAGATAAATGGTAAAAGAGTTGTACCCACAAAGTATCTTTGTTTAGGTGACTGTAGTTCTTATCAGTTGCATCTTTGTGGGGGAAGCAAGGTAGCAGAGTATGATGTCTAGTTTAAGTCTTGGCCAATGTGTATGATGCTGGGAGGAGATGATTCTTATTCATTTCAAAATGCTCTAACTTGCGACTGCCCTTTCCCACACTCTTGCACAGCTAATTAAGGAGCACAACTAATTGTCTTTTCAATGTTTGATTTACTACAACAGTACTGCAGGCAGCAGCATGTCCTGCTGAGATGGTAAGAAATAATGGCTGTTGCAGTACCCAACTCAATATTATTTAAAATAAAAATCAATAAATGCACCCCATATCCCAAAAATGTAGCTGAACGCATCCTAAAAATCAGCTGAACTTATATGACAAGCAGATAAACTCATTTGCAACAAAGCTATAACTATTTATTCTGAATTCATCAGGACCCTTTCTTTCCACTGCTTGCTTATTGGTACTGCATTACAATAATGCATCTTTTCATTCGGAGAATCAGAGTTTCTGATTATATCCTCAAGATGGCCACTATAAAATGCTGTGAAATTGGAATAGTTCCTGTCACCACAAAAGCTTTGAAAATGCATATTAAAAACCCTCATACCACCTGGGAAGCCAGGCAGTCATTCTTGCTGTCACGTACCCTGGTCAAAAAAAAAAAAAAATCAAGAAACTTGAGAGTCACCTCCTAGGACTTGTTTGCACAGCACAGGACGAGCTGGGTCAGACACTGATGGAGCTCCCGAGGCTGGGGAACTGAAATCATCATGGCTCTGAGCAGCAGGTGCTCTCAGGATGCTTAAGGAAGACAAACACAGTGAAGGGGTGACAGTGGTTGTCGTAGTAGGGGTGGACATGACACAATAATTCATCTAAAGTACTAATAATTTAAAGGAATAAAAATGACAAGTGGAAGAAAAATGGAAAAGAAAAATGGAGGGCCGATTTATTGCGCACTAACTGTACTTTTATCCATAAGCAGAAGGCAAGCGTGTACAAAGCTCATAGGTTACAGAATCTTTTGCATTGGTCTGATTGGATGGTTTTCACAGCTTTTCCACTCTGACTCTAACTGTCTTTGGTTTCGTTCACATGCATTCCTTCCTCATTATTTACTTCTTCTTATCTTGGCCTTTTCCACCTCCTCCAGATGCAGCAGCTCTTCTGTCTCACGGGCAGGCAGGGATGCTGTCCGTGTTAATGTCTGCAAACTCATTAAACGTGATCCGTTCTTCCTGGTTAACCCCATCAAGTGGTGCTTGCAGTTCAGCGTCGCGTGCAGTCTCCTTGCTGCATGCTCCCACCTGCAGTGGCAACCCAGCTGACCAAAGGCGGAAGCAGGAACTGGCCCAAACTTACTCTGAGCCTGAGGTGCTCCTGCCATCGCTGCCCTTGCAGGCATGCTCAGGGTCGCTGGGTAACACTGAGGCAGCGTGGAAGGAGGAGAAATGCCATTTTACAAGAGGCAAAATGTCTCCATGAGAAACGAACCTACCAAGTCCCAATTAATAGTTAGCTGAAGGGTGATGTTACTTTCTTGCTCTGCTTTGCTGCTTGTCTCTGTAAGCGGGTTTCTATGTGCTAGGGGAGCGTTTCACCACTAGAGTAAATCCCCTGGAACTGCACAAGTTACCTTGGGGAAAGATTTGGCACCATGATCAGTGGCAAGCTGTAACTGCGTGCGCTGCTCTGTACCTTTCTGTAGTGTGGAAAGCCCTCTAGCTTCCCTGAAGGGACGGCCGAAGCTTTAGTCCAGGTGTTCAGGTAGTCCAGATTCCTCACCTGTAAGCAGTTCTCTGTGAAACTCTGTATTTCCCTCCTCCTTTCATTTCAGCTATTTTGCTTCCTGTGAAAGTTCCCTGCACCAACTTGTTTATAAAAGAAATATGTAGAGGAAATGGATAAACTTTTAAATCACATTCTGAGCTTGGAAACATTAGTGTAAGTATGACTTTATGAATGTAATAATGCTGAATAATGTAACTGAATTTGCATCACTGAAAATGACATCTACTGTTCAATTTTTTTCATCTTTACTCTCATCCTCCTGAGCTAGTTATTCCCTTTTAGAGTAGTGCAGGAACATGGGACTCCACAGCTACAAGGAACCAACTAAATAAAAATGTCCAGTTATCTGTAGCTTGCAATAGATCTAGACATGTGCCCAGAAACCAGCTGCCACTAAAGGCAAACAGCTCAGAATTATATTTTTTTGCAGCGAAGGGGAATCTGGCAGAAGCTAGAGTGTGCTTGACATGTAAGAGTACAAGCAGAATGAAGTTAAAAAGCCAAAACCATGATTGGGTTATAGGTTAAAAATACTTCAAATATTACTGAATATGCACATGCTTTTATCTGCACACTGAGGGTGTCAGTGATCCACGATATGTTTGTGATCATCAATTTCTGCCTTAGTGGAAGGTGGCAAAGAGATAGGTAGAAAAGAAAGGGGAAGGCAAATATTTAGTTACTTCAAAATGAAATCTATGACTTATTTTTTTTCTGAGTGATGATTGCAGCTGACTTCACCCTAAATCAATGGGATGAGCTACTCAGGATGTATTCAGCCATGGTGGGGAACATCTTATGGTTTAAAGTATTTCCCCCGACTTCTATATGATAAAGCATATACAAAGTGAAGTGGGAAAAGTAATGGAATCTGACTGGTTCATTTTTTTGAGTCTATTATTAAAAGTAATTCTAGGATAAAATAATAACATAAACAAAACCAACAACAGCAATAATAATAGGAATTAAATAATAACAACAATATTAATAATAATAATGAATAATAATAGGGAATAATAATGAATAATAGGATTTTCAGATAGTTTAGATTTAAATCCAGATTTAGAAAGCCCTCAGTTTTGGTCAGAAATTTGGCTACATCTTGTGCAATATGCAGTCTACCTTTTATACCACTTTCACATGCCTTTGCGGGACCATGCACAATGGTGCACGATACATGTAAAAATAGTTTACTAAATCACACAATCACCAATGATTCAATAATTAATTATACCCTTTCATTAGAATATCCCTAACTTTGAGAAAATTTTAACTGCTCTCAGGATTTTCACTCTGTAGCTTGGAAATCTGTCACTGAAATGCGTGCCTCTCCCAGAATTACATCCCCTTTTTTGCATCCACTTGGATTATTTCCTGTTCTCTCAATGCAGTAGCAGCTGGAGCCACTCCTGGCGGCTGCACCCTGCACTTCACACAGCTGCCTCCATGGCTTTTATTAATGTTTTCCATTTCTCATCCTGTTTTCTCACTGATGACTCTGGCAAAAGAGACGTTCTCTATTGCAGTTAAAAGTAGCACAATCCTAAACACCCATCTCAAAATAGCTGAGAGGCTTTTTGGCTCCGATGCAGGAAAGCAAAATCAGTGCCTACTGCTGCATGCTCGTGTGCCTCAGAATAGGCTGCAGGTTAGAAGGCAACGAGAGCGCTCTGTTTCTATTGTTATTTTATAAAAGTCCACCACTTTAATAAGAACTCCCGTGCTCAGGGGTACCTTGCCAAAAAGCTGCTTGTAGGGCCACTGCCTCCCTCCAGGTGTCACTGCCCTCTCGAGGACTGAGCCTCGGGACGGCGGGCACTGATTGAGCCATCAATTAATCCAAATCAGGTCGGCATGTGCACAGTCTAATAGCTGATTTCATTACACTGAAGCGACAAGGCGTGAGCTGTCTGGTTTGAGGAATGGCATTGATTTCACCAAGGGAAGCAAAACCAAATGCAATATTAATCAATAATCCAAGACAAATCACTGCGAGCCTATTAACTTGATTTTTAATTCTGAGGGACAATTTGTCGTCAGTTGGAATTCTGGACTGTTTTTTTCTTACGAGTAGTGCATTTTAGGAAGACCTGATTTGAGTTGGCAATTATTCTTCCAGAGTCAGAATTTTGTAAATTATGGGATTATAAACACAAACAAATCCATTCATAATTCGTCTTCCTCTCTTTCATGACAGTAATAATGACTAATGGTAACCATTTCTTGAGTCCATTTAGCTAATGGAACCATACTATTGGTTCAGTTTTATAAAATTTTGTGAATTTATTTCAGCTGCAATAGTCTATCAGGCAGTAGATGCCATACCAAGAACCTTTGAAGTGCTTTTCTTTGAGATGAGATGGAATAATTGGAAAGGTTTTGGCCCCTTGAAAGGGGACACATTTTATATTCAAATGTCCATTTATAGCATTTGCATAAGTTGGTCATTTGGACATCATCTCTAAAGCCATAGGTGACTGAGGTTCTTCCTAGAATCAGGGTTTTTCCCCAGAAGAGTTCCTCTAAAACTCTTCTTGTGATCTGCACATGCCCTTTGAAAACCTCAATTATATTAGGGAAGCAGAAATGTCGAGGCTTGGTGGAGTACAGAAAAAGGGTTGGATTTGTGCATCAAACAATATCTTCAACAGACTGGTTAGAGAAGACAGAGATTTTTTACTGTCTTGATATAATTTCCAGAATTTACTTTTCTGTGCCACTGGGGAGACCCCAAAGATTAGGCAAAGTGTAACAGCATCTTCAATTACAGCAAAGAGCCAGCATGTGCAGGTGCTAGCAGTGATGCAGAGAAGAAAAGCACTGAACGGGGGAGATGGGCCTCCTCTATTGCTGCCTTATTTTCATGAGAAATGAAGAGAAAATGTGGTTGCTTCTCATGCTGTTCCTTGAAAGACAATGAAACGAGGTAACTTATGGCTCGTGTTCTTCTGTTGTTGCTGCTGTTGTAGCAGTTGTATGAGCAGGGAGCATTTTCCATCTACCCCAGCTTTCCAAATGTCCATTGGAAAAATAGGAGAGAGTGAGGTGGGGGGAGGTTGGGGGTGGGAGGCAGAGCATAGCAGATACATTTTTGTGTATTTCAGAGAGTGGAGCACACGTTGTGGGCTAAATATGTTCGTGATAAGGGTGTCCTTCAAAATAAGAGAATTACAGGTCTCCTCCATGTGTGTTTGTTTTTATGGCTCCCAGAGTCCCATTCCTGTGGTGTTCATGATGTAGCACAGCCATTTACTGTCTCCTAGATGGTTTTTCCAGTGACAACTATGGCCTGTTGCAAGGTTCAGCTGAAACCTTGCTGAAAATGGTGACTACCTGAATTTGGCTGAGGAGACGTGACCGAGGTTAGGAGATTTTGCCACAAATTTCAAGAGTGCTTTTGGCAGGGAATGTGGGACAGCACAAGAGATTTAAAGAAATAAAGTCCGAGGTGCTATTTGGAGGCTTTACTTTCATGATCTTATTAAAAAATAAAAAAATAAAATCAATATAAAACATAAGTTAATCAAAAGTTTTAAAAGAGCATGAAGCCCAATAACTGCCACTTTTCTCTGGAAACACAAATGAATTTAATTTAGTATCTGCCAAAAGCTCTACTCAGATGCAAGATGTGCATTGTTGGTGGTGTGGTTTTTTTTCTGCACTCAAAAGCTCATGACACGTTTCACTGCTTATGAGAGTCATACAAGAGTCAAATGGTTTGAGTTTGTTTTTCTGTCTTTATCCGGAACAGGAGAAGCCCTCAGGAGCTGGGACCTGAGGCTGGCTGCAGCTCTCAGAGAGGAAATTATCATCAAGTGATGTTCTTGGGTGGCAAGGAGAGCACCCTGGGATACTGAGGAGCTTCTCTGAATTAGCTTCTGAGAGACTGGGTATCTGTGGATTTTCTCCTTTGTTTGCTGGAATCTTTCTTTGACTCCAAAGGTGGATGTCCCATCTTTCTCCTGCCCATGCTGATCTCCCCCTTTACAGATGTTCAGTTCCCATTAGTCATACTATTGCCTTCAACTACATTTTTTTTTTTTTGGAATTGCTGTCTTCTCTGTTGTTCTGTTCAAGGAGAGGTCTGAAACTTTTCTTGTTCTCCGGAGCAGTTTCAAGGAAGAACTTAAAGCTCCAGCACCTCTCTCTTGCCTGTATAATGACTTTATAGGGTACTTTCAGTACTAATCTCAGATTTAGGAACTCCAGTCCAAGGCTATAGCTTATAGTTTATACATAATTCTTGAATTTTCTGTAAAGGCTTGAAGGATGTCTAAAACTTTCATCCCAGAAATGTGAAGGTTGCTTTGTGGGCGTTCATCTTTTCTTTCTCCACCAGTAATGAAGTCTGTTTGAAGAGCAGTCCGGTGATTCAGCAGTGGACTGCAATGAGCTTTTCTGGGCTTGAGGAGCTGAGACTGTGATGTGCAGTGAAGTAGAAGAACGCAGATGGTAAAGTACCTGACTGCTTACTTTGTGGTTCAAAAAGACTGTAGGGAGATTGAACCTCAGAAGAGGAAAATCAACTGTTGCTAATCCCATGTGATATTGCAGGAGGTATTCTAGATACAGCTTCCAGTTAGCAAGGGTAGCTGCAAGCACAGCTCTGGCTACACCCAGAGACTACTTTTGAAGACTTCAGTGTCCCATGGGACTGATGATAGTTAAGTAACATATCAGTTTAGTAGTAGCTGGCTTCATATGAGCATGTTCAATGTCTTTAAGCTGCCTATGAACTTCCGTGTGGGCAGACTGGCAGCTGGTGAGAGCACAAGCTGCATGCAAAGCCTCCCATTGCAGGAGTCACTGGCTGTTGCATGCAATCCCCTGCTGGAATTCCTGGTTGCTGTCGTTATGCAGCCAGCTCTTAAGGACAGAGATGTGAACAAACAAAGTTATACTTCGATTAAACCAACAAGCAAACAAAACACCCAAAAAAACCCCAAACAACCAAGGAAATTCTGTCGGGAACTCAGCACATTATATTCAGATGGCAGAAAACAGTGCCCTGGCACTTCTCCTAAAGGATGACATACCAGTTTCCTACTGGGGCATACATGATACATACAGAGAATGTTGTCTTGCTTTCCATAAAAAAAATTATGTGGGGTGTTACTTTACAAATTAATTAACCACCCAGTTTAACACCAGTCTCCAAACTTTAGGCTGTGGGAGCACAGCTGATGTCATCTAACTTCATGTAATTTGCAGCATAAAACCCCTAATTAGTCATCTTAGATTCCATTTGCAGGGAAAAGAATAAGCACTTGTTGGCTTCTCTTTAACTTATTTCCAAAGTCTGCATTGCATTACTTTGGATATCTAAGTGCAGGGGCAGGCAGTTCCTTGCAGGATCCACCATTTCTGATGAGTACAAGACTAAAAAGCCCCTAATCATAGGAACTGTGCAAAGGGTGTCTCCTTCACAGACTATTTTATTTTTTGAAGGTCTCCCAATGCATTCTTTTCTGCAGTCTGCACTGGCTTGTTCACTTGCTGCCCACCTCGAAAATAAGCAGAAAGCTCAATCACATTCGTCTTCTAGCTTCTCTGAGCGCAAACAAAAATCCAAACCCCAGCACAGTTTCTCTTATGATTGAGCATCAAGGCAAACGATACTACGTGAAATCAATTTTAATAATTCTTTTCAAAAAGGACAGAGAAATCATTCTGTAACCTCCCTGGAAGACTATTAAAGTAACAAAGAAAATGCTGAAACCAAATAATCAAAACAGGGCTTTAAGTTTGTGAAATCACTATGATTAGGACAAATACACACAACTGTAGTGGGTTTCTCTTTTTCCCCCTCAATTACATTTAATGAGTTAAGATGGGCTTTTAGCTAATGATAGCATGGGATCGTTCAAACATTCATAATTAATTAGATGAGTATAACTGAAGATACGTATGTACTTAGAAGCTGGAAGAAGGATTTCGTTTTGAGTATGACTATTAAATTTCAAAGTTTTATGACAACAAAAAGAAAAATTCCAGTAGTCATTTTCCTACAGTGTGGTTAAATATAAAGACACCAATTTTTTCTTTGTGGAGAAGAACAAATTTTTCGTTGTGAATATAAACACACACTAAAGCAAATATCTTAGAATTTTATAACAGTCTTGAAGGTGTTCGTAAATAAGAGAGGGGTTTTTTCCTAGTATTTGAAAATATAACAGGGTGAATTAGTGGAAGGAAGCCACTAAAGATGAATATTTGAAAATATTTTATTTTGCATTGGGGTCAAATAGGGTGTGAGACTGAGTCTTTTGAAAGGAGGTAAAATCAGCTAGGCTTTTTAAATTGAGCTCAGTAAAACAACAGAGCAAACACGTTGTGGGAATCACTGCCTCACTGCCTCAAAGAGAGGAGCTACAACTACCCAGGTACAGCTGAGTGAGGCACACAAGCATGCAGCACCTACCTGGCCTCTATTACCCTTTCTTTTCCACCCTTTCCATATTAATAAAAAGAAAAAGAAAGATAGGTACTGGTGGTATTATTGGCGCTTAATTAAAGGTTTCATGGGTCTCCAAATGCAAGATTCAAGTGTCTGGCTTTGCTAAGCTTTCTTAAGTTCAGCTCTGAATTTTGAAGAGTGAGAGAGCTGTCAGAAATGCTTTTATAATAATTTTGTGATGACCTAATCGCTAAGGCTACCTTACTCACAGAATATGTCAGATAATTTTCGTGGGTTGCTCTGATTCATGTTATCTTGGAAAGACACCATTATGCCAGCCTTGGCTGGCAGGAGCTCGGTCAAATCACTTCTCAACGTGGCCTTTATTATCAAGAGATCAGGAGCTGGAAAGGAATAACACTGTAGGTGCCTAAGTGGCTGTCTGCCATGCAGCTAAGCTAGGAAGAAGAGAACGAGAACAAAGAATGACCTTGGGTCCACAACTCAGGCACACTGTGCAAGTCCTGTTCCCTGACATTTCGCAATCTGCTTTGTCTTTTACACCTGTGGAAAGAGACTGTGAAACAGCCATAATGTCAGATGAGAATTCTGTATTCCTTTAGTAACAAAAGGGACTGGCTCTCCACACGGCCTGAGAGAAAAAGGGCTTTACCAGGTCAGATCCAAAATAGCCTAATCCTGGATTCACTCTATTACAATGGACAATAGCAGAAAAAATAGAAAAGAGAACATAAAAAGGAGATGCAAATAGCAATAATTTGCCCAGATGTTCAAAGCAACAAGCTGTCCAACAGACAGTCAATCCCTGAACTCTCAAACCAAAGTAAAGCAAAAACCTCCACGTGTTCAGACTCGACACAGGAATCAGATCTTTCCGTTTTAAATTCTAAGGCAGTGGGATTCAGAGTTGAAATGGACTCAGGAGCACTGTAAGATGTTTGACAACCAAGAACTATGGTTGCAGTTTAGCCCATGTGCTTAAAATTAATGCATACTGTTATTTTCTGAATAGCCCATCAGTGTGTGCAGACAAGAGAAGCCAAGCCAAAAAATTAGCAGGCTGTCTCTTAGGGGAACATTTCAGCAGTTTCTAATTTTTTGTGTTTGTTTCAGCCTTTCCAAAGTATTTCATACATATTCTTTCTTTTCCTCCTCTTTCATCTCTCTTTTTCAAACTTTTTAATGTAGTTACTGAAACACCACTTTCACTAGCACCTCTAGGCAATGCCTCCTCTGACAACCTTCTGTGTTTTTAGCAAATGACTTTACAATTTCCATTGTTGTTGCATTCCTCCTACTGTTCCCTTTTCAGTGTTGGATGCACTGACCCACTTGTTCACATGGACCTGTGTGACTCCACAGCCCAGTTTTCCTTCGTGAGAGGAGGGGATGGGAGGGTACTGTTGTAGCTGCCGTGCAGGGGAGAGCTTCCTTCGTCTCAAGAGAAATAAAGTAAAGTGGAATGGAAAGTGCTTTACAAATTCACTCTATGGGAGACGAACTGACTTAGCAAATAAAGACTTTCACCTCTAAGTCACCAGTTTGAGGTCAGTTTCTGGTGCATGTCAATAGGAACTTAAAAGCTTTACCACCCTGTGACTTCTCTGCAGTTTCAAATTTAAGGAAATGACAGTCTCAGGCTAGTTTCTCATAAACACCATCACCGCTGTCACTGCTAATTGGGCACTTGCTGGAAGCATTGGCAGAGCAGCAAAAAGCCTGAATGGGCCGTTGACATTGAACTCACCTCTCCTTGCTGCATGTTCAGTGACGCTCTGTGCTGCTGGCTATATGCTGCCTGTGTGTCGGCCAAGGTAGACCTTGCAGTCTCCTTCTGCCTTCTTATCTTGCTTTGGGAACTCAGCTCTTTAACAATTGTGTTTGCCAGGTATAACTAATGTGTCACCATCACTTAACATAATTTTGAAGAGGTAGTCAAAGAGTAATGGGGAAGAACTATGGGACAATTTTGGTTTAGTGTTAGGAGAAGCTTTTTGAGAACAATATACTGTGTTTTTACTAACCTGTGTCTGACACAGTCTGGCTGACCCAAACTCTAGACACATCCCAAAGTATCTAAGGCTTGAAGCAAGGCCTTTTGAAGCAAGGCTTACTTCCATGACTTACAGGAGTAAAGATGAACCTCTGGAGCATGTTCTGATCCATAACGTTCCCCCAGGAATAATCTTCTCTGTCTACTGTTTTCCTCTAATTACAATCCAAACTGACCAGCTCTCTCATTACCAAAAAAAACCCAGTAAATAAACAAACAAAAAACCCCGCAAATACACCCAAGCCCATCTAAAAGGAAAAAAACCTGGTCATTTTTTCATTTTATTATGAATATCACTGCATATTATATCGTTTCATTTTAGAGACAGAAGAAAATTTAGACTCTCAAAATCCAGGACTGGTCAGAACACCTCTGATCTTTACCATTCTATATACTCTATTGCTAGAAGAACTTATTTTACAAACACTTCTATTACTCAGTGAAATTAGTTCCTCAGGTCAGGCAAAATCCTGAGTATCGAAGGCCCAAAGACACATTTAAACTTCAAGGTTCCTGATCATTCAACACTAAATCGGGGGTTTTATAATATACTTGCAAAAACTGATAACCAAACATCTTTCTGAATTAACGGCCTCAGCAAACAGAAAACATCTTGCATCCTCAGGTCTTCTGCTCTTGCATTTGAGAAGACATCTCACTCAACTGCAATCTTCACGTTACTAATTTTTCTTTCACACAGAAACTCCTGTATAGAGTCTACTCTGACCACAGTTTTCTGGGAGGTGGGCTAGGGAGAGAAATAAAAAAACCCCAAACAATGAAAGATTATTTTTAGGAGGGAGAATCAGCTAAATGCTTACTTTGTGGCTACTAAAAGGGTTTAAACAGGAGATCAGCACCACATTGTCCAAGATGGTGTAGAATAAGAAGTTGACCGACGCTCAATCTGCTAAACTGGTATGAGCAACTTGCTGCCCTCAACTTTCAGTCTATCCTGGCCAGAGATGAATGGGGCAGAAGAACAAATGTGTGTCAGCCTCATGTGTGTATCTGACAGTTCAGTTTATTAATTTAGGGCAACGGAGATGGCCTTGCAGTTCTATGACTCCCTGGAAATGACAATGGCTGAGGAGTTGGTTCTTATCTTGTTCTGCCAGCCCTGAGACACTACAGAAATTACCAACACGGAGACAGGGCAGACCACTTACAAACAATTTCTTGGTTTATCTGTAGCAGTCATTTATTCTGTCAAAGTGAAACTGAGCTGAGCTTTTGAAGGTATGTTATGTACCTGAGTCTATGGGACCCGATGAGATGCATCCCAGAGTCCTGAAAGAGTTGGCTGATGTAGTTCCCAAGCCACTCTCCATAATATTTTAAAAGTCATGGCAGTCGGGTGAAGTCCCAGGTGATTGAAAAAAGGGAAACGCTTTTTTTTTTTACCCATCTTTAGAAAGGATAGAAAGGAGGACCCTGGGAACCACTGACCTGTCAGCATCACCTCTGCTCCTGGGAAGATCATGGAACAGATCCTCTTAGAAGCTACAGGAAGGCAAATGGAGGACGCGGAGGTGACTCGGAACAGCCAGCACACCTTCACCAAGGGCAAGTCCTGTCTGACCAACCCAGTGGCCTTCTCTGATGGAGTGATTACATCAGGGGACAAGGGAAGGGCTACAGATGTCATTTGTCTGTACTGTAAAGCCTTGGACATGGTGCTCCACAAAATCCTTCTCCCTAAATTGGAAAGAGATGGACTTGATGAGTAGACTGTAGGATGCATCAATTGGTTGGGCAGTCACATCCAGAGGGTTGGGGTCAACAGCTCAGTGTCTCGATGGACATCAGTGACAAATGATTTCTCTTAGGGGTCCATGTTGGAACTGGTGTTATTCAATGTCTTCATTAATGACACAGGTGAAGGGATCAAGTGCAGCCTCAGCAGGTTTGCAGATGATGCCAAGCTTAGTGGTGTGATAGCCACGCTCTCAAGGACAGGATGTCATCCAGAGGGACCTGGACAAGCTCGAGAAGGGGGTCCATGGGAACATCATGAGGTTTAACAAGACAAGTGCAAGGTGCTGCACCGGGGTTGGGGCAACCCCTGGTATCAACACGGGCTGGGGATGAACAGATCAAGAGCGGCCCTACTGAGAGGGACCTGGGGGTGCTGGTGGGTGAGAGGCTGGACATGACCCAGCCCTGTGCACTTGGAGCCCAGAAAGACAAACGTGTCCCGGGCTGCATCCAAAGCAGTGTGGCCAGCAGGGCGAGGGAGGGGATTCTGTCCCTCTCTCCCCTCTGGTGAGACCCCAACTGGAGCACTGCATCCAGCTCTGGGGTCCCAGCACAGGAGGGACATGGATCCATTGAAGTAAGTCCAGAGAAGGGCCACCAAGATGATCAGAGGGCTGGAGGATCTCTCCTATGAAGAAAGGCTCGGATTGGAGAGAGTTGGATTTGGTCAGCCTGGAAAAGAGAAGGCTTTGGAGTACCCTAATTGCAGCCTTCCAGTACCTGAACAGAGCCTAAAGATAGAGAATTTTTACAGGGACCTGTAGTGACAGAACAAGGGGGAATGGATTCAAACTAAAAACTAAAAGAGAGTAGGTTCAGATTAGGTATTTGGAAGAAATTCTTTTCTGTCAGGGTGGTGAGACACTGGAAGGTTGTCCAGAAAAGCTGTGGATGCCCCATCCTTCGAGGTGTTCAAAGGCCAGGCTAGATGGGGCTCTGAGAAACTGGGTCTCGTGAAAGGTCTCCTTCCCAATGACAGGGAATTTAGAACCGATCTTTAAGGTCCCTTCCAACACAAATCATTCTATAATTCTACTATGCCATGATTTTTTGGGTTTAGGCACCTTCCTGGTATTTGCACTTGCATGCTTAAGATCTTGTCCAGAGCTAAATCCTTTTCAAGGCATTACCTTTCTGGTATTTAACCAGATCCTCATGCCAGCTGTTATTTCTAACAAAAGCCAGTTATGCTGCAGCAACTATTGTCTAATAAGATAATGTATATTCTACCCGACAGATTTTTGTTGATCTTGGGATAAGCACAAATATGCTGATAATTGCTCAAACTGAGACTGTTTTTTTCTGTATATCTTGGCATGTAGCAGGTTCATGGATCTTTTCCATTGTTGTAACTGTCTAGAGTAAACAGAGCCTAATGCACTGTGGATAAATAGCACACAGCTACATGAGAAAAACCAAAAGGTTAATTTATATTGAACTCGCAGACTATGCCATGAGTAGGAATTTAGCATCCTGTCTCACACAGTCAGAGAGAATGGTTCTTCTTCCAAGATTAATAGGCAAAATCCAAGAAGGTGTCCATTTCTGCACAGAAGCCAAATGAATTCTATATATGTTGTAGATCCTTTATCAAAATCATAAAACTTTTCCTTTTCAGTCATGGTAGAAACATTTCTTTGAGTTAGAACTCCCATCACATCCCTTCTTTTTCTTGATTTGTGGGCAGCCTCTGGAATTCAGTGTCACGGGAATTCAGCAAATCATATGGGGTGGAGGAAATTTTAAATGCTGCATTATGTGGGCTGACAGAGGCAATCATCTTCTTCAGCATCTTTTTACACCAGTAACATACTTCACTAAGACCAGTAACAGCATAATCTCAATAGCTTCATGTGTTCTAAAGAAGAAAAAAAGTTGTCCTGGAAAGTAATTTTGAGAACAGGACATAGTTTTGGCCATTCAAAAACAAAAACTAACGTATGATCAGTTTTGAGTTTAGTGTAGGTTGACGTTTTTAATCTCTGGATAGCAGGAATCAGCTGTTAAGAAATGCAGCAGATGCCTAAGTTCCTTGTATAAGAACTAGGCTTCCCACAGTGTTTAAAGCCACGTTCTCAAAATTTTGGCACCTCTCTACATGATTTTTTCTCAAGTTGTGAGCGCCCAGATGATTTTTTCCCTGATCTTGCCCAGCACCTTTGGAAAGCAGCCTTAGGGGAACCTGTCTGCTCTGTCACAGGGTGTGTCTGCCCTCAGCTCTGTGGGCTGTTACCTCCTGTCAGGACTGGATGGGTGACAGAGGGCTCCAGTCTCCTCTGCACCTTTTAGCTGCTCTTTGGCTACCCATCCATAAGAAATTTCTGGCCTATGTGATATATACAGATACACATACCTCACATAGTAGGTCCTGCCCATGAGCAGGGATTTTAAGTACTGCATCAAATTTAGTCATGTTATTAATAAGTTCACCATTCTATAAATTTTCATGCAAGTATTTTATCGCAAAACCTTGTAAAATGTATTTTTCCTCCCTCTGAAAAGGGTTGGATACTATTTTTCTTATTTCGTAATGAAGAAGAGATTTTGACATGGTAAATCTCTGTCAAAGGAGAGGGAAGCCCTTAATACTGGAATCTAATTTTCTGCTCAAAACCCTCTATCAGACTGGTTTGCATTAGTAGAGGTAAAGATTTTTCTCTGTTTTGACAGGGCACCCTCACTTAACCTGCAGTACGAGTGAAGTGGTAGTCAGATCACTCTCCAGTGTGAATATTAATGAGAATGTTCATAATAATCCTTCCCTTTGACAGTGGAACAGGAGCTAAAGTCCAACAGCAGGATCAAACAGGGTGGCACGGTACATGCATCAAACCATCTGGCTAATGCATAGCTCAAGGAAATGAGCCAAAACATTTCAGTCAAAACTCTTCACTGGAACAGTAATAGCCCATGAGTTCCTTTTCCCTAAAAACCCTGGAGGCAGAACAAAATATCCTGTCAAAATACATCAGTGCAGTGGAGCAAGAAAAACAAAACCTTCAGACAGTGCATTTGACCATGGGAAGGTGTTTGTTTATTTCACAGAGAATTTTTTTTCTGCTCTTCATTTTGCTCCCTCTCCCTCACCTGCCTTCTATGTCTTTCGCCTTCACACACACTCTGGGTCTGGCTTTAACAGCCCATTAGTTTATTCAATTAAAACTATGTTTCATTTAAAGACAGTGTTTTTTGCAGAACCTTCTTTTCTTGGAGTTGTTCCTTGTTGTGTGACTAACTCAGTTGCTGAACTGACTCCTATCATTTCCCTAATCTGCTGCAAAGAAAAAGGCAGGTTTCTAAAAATTTGTCTTCTAAGGACACCTTCCTGGATCTTGAGGCTTAAATATAAATCCAAATACTATACTATTACATATATGGTTCCTCAGCACTGATATTGGTCATGATGTTAGTACATCTTTGGTAGAGAAGCATGTTGTTCTTGGTATTAACAACTGAATGTCCTCTTAGTCAAATTGCCATGGTCCTAAAAGCCCAGATAATGAGTTTCCAGCCCATTCTAAGCTGTAATACTAATGGAAAGAAGATGGTAAGAGGAGATCGACAGACACCAGCAGCCTCCAGAGCTCCAAGTGGCATTAAAGACCCTAAAAATTATAAACGCACAGGTCTACACACAGATCTCAATGTTCATTAACGCTCAGGAGCGTTTCCGAGTAGGACACAATTGATGGCTTTTTAATATCGTGCAGGTGGGTGGCTGGGCGGAGAGGCAGTTGCTTGTTCGAGGGGTCTCTTTTGCAATTAGCCCTGCAGAGCTGTTTAGCACCTCGCTGGCGTGCCCCTTCTCTCCCGTGTGGTGTAACACACAGCCAGACCCACGCAGAGCTGATGAGCTCAGGCGCCACTAGAGATGGAAAGGCGGCTCTCGGACGAGGATCCCAAAGGTGTTTTATTCAGTGCCAAGAGAGCAAGAGCCTCTTGGGACCGGTTGAAAAAGGGGGTCTTGAGGGGGGGTGGTTACACAAAAATCAGCCTATAAGGAGAGAGGGGAACAGGGGGTTGGGTTACATCTCTATAAGAATTTACAAAACTTGGTAAGAAAGGCCTTTATACCTGGGAGCTAACCCACCAGTGCGGCAGCTCCGAAGCGGGGGTCTGTGCACCCCCCGTTTGGTCAGCTAATGCAGCATTTTAACACATTTGGTGACAGAGGCCAGATAACTCTGGGCTTTCACTGCTGAGAATCTAACCACGGAGGATGAACTTGCAAGTCCCATTCCTTCGCCATTAATCACCAACATGCACAGGCTGGCATATTGAAATGGTACAGCAGGTTAATATGGAAATACTCTGAAGAAATGTCATTTTTAGTGTTCAAGTTCGGAATGGCCAGTGCCGGTCAATTTCAGGGAGCTAGTGCGTAGAAAAAACGTGCTGAGAGGAGAACCTGAACGCCGCGTCGCTTCCCTCGAGCCACCCTCTCAAAGGGAGTCTGCGGCTGTCCTGCAGCGTCCCTGGCCACCGGAGCTGGCCACTGCTGTCAGGAGCTGGCTGCTGTTCTGAGCTGTGCAGTCCTTCCCGAGTGGGAAAGGGAGCTCTCAGATGTTTGGTGGGATAGCGCCGGAGGCAAAGGAGGAGGGAAGGGTCTTCGTATGGGTTCCAGCAAGATGGTTTATTGTGGAGGGTCCAGGGACGAAGACAATTAGACATTTGAGGGTCTGGGTTTATAAGGGGAACAGCACAACCAATCAGGGAAGGGCAAATGGGCGGAGGGAAACTTGAGGGACAACCAGGGGACAAATCAGAACTGGGGAAGGAGGGACTGGGTAGGGAGGAACCAATGGAGTATCATAGTGAACAGAACTTTCGAGAACATAATGAATATTTAACAGGGGACATACATATTGAACAGAGGATATACATAATAAACTGGAAATACAAACACGAGGCAGGAACACACATATGTGGCAGTGGTCCAATGACCACGAGGGCGGCTGCAGCCCCTCAGGGAAACTGAGGCACCGCCACATCTGAATATCCAGATTGCACCCGAAATGGAAAGAATAAAGCCAAGTTTCTAGATGTCACACCCAAATTCTGTCCTGTTGCCAGGAGGAGTTTTGCAGTATTGTTGTCTCCTAAGTTTTCGGAGGAAACTGCAGAAGTTTCCAAGGCAGGCACGTGACTGCACAACTAATTGCTGTGTGCTGCTGTAGGATGCAAGAGAGATTTGGCTGAGACCTGCAATGACCCATCAAGCCATATTACAGCACGATGGGAACTGATTACTGATCTGGGAGCCATGGAGCTCCCGCTTAGGTGAATTTGCAGGCGGGAATGGGTGATTTAATATTTTGCTGGAATTGGTCTCTGAGAATAGCTTTTCCCGCAAAATAGAAGCATCTTCATAGCATTTAATAGAATTCTGCTGGTGAAAAGCTCAGAATCAATTCTGCAGGCGTTTTGAAGACTGTCCTTAAATTTTAACATAAAAAACTCCACCCAAAGAAGACTGTTTTGTTTAAAATTGAAGTGGTTTCAAAGTTCATTAATGTATTTTTATTGTTAAAATATCTCAAGCAGCTTTTTGGAACAACTAAAGACCAGAGATATTTGTTTGGAGAAAATTTCTATCTGCCTAAACTTTCTGAGCTGAAATTTAGTGGTGTTGAAAAGGTCAATGATGTTTGGGTTCTCAGTGAAATCTATTTAATACTGCTGTCCTTCTTGCACTCACTGAAGTTTTCGTGAGAACTGTTGTATTTCCAGGACAGTTCTTGTTGTTTGTAGATGAAAACGGCAATTTCAGAAAGAAGTGGGAGGATTTGGGAGGGGTTTTTTTAAGATTTGCTGCAGTTTTTTTGAGTTTTTTTCATTTAAATTTTATTTCTTTTTGGTTTTTTTAGCCCAAAAACCTAAGTAACTTTTGATTCAAAGCATATGGCTTCTTTTTACGTCGGGAAAAGTTGACTGTCACACACTTTAAATATTTATAAGCTTACAAACTAGATAGGATAAGTTCACCAACCTAATGTGTAGAATCACAGACCTTGTTTTGCTTGATGTTGTTTATTAAAGGTATTGCCTGCTATGGCTTTGAACAGCCTTGTTTAATGTCCTGTTCTCCAGTGCTGGATCATCACTGATAATGGCGTTGCCACTGCAGATAATGCAGGCATTGCCATCACTACTCTTTTGGAAGCACCAGTAATATGCAGCTGAAATCAGAGCATTTCTTTCTTGGAAGTTCAGCACAAAAAAACCGAAATGTCCCCAAAAAAGGTCGCACAAATGAAATCTAATAGTAGACTCTATCATTAGCACAAAGTGCTGCAACTCCCCTTCTGCTTTTTGGGTAGTAAACAACTTTCTCCAAAGGAATTAAAACCACACACTTTACCTGAAGAATCAATAAGGAAAATCACTATCCCCAGCCTATCGTGTCTTCTGTTATGTAACATCCTGTTAATTTCAAATGGGCATTCACAATGAGTTGCAGTGAAATGTTTAAAAAGGCTCTTATTATCACTTTTATTCTATTTCACTGCATCATTTTTAGCATGTTCACAAAACTCTTACGTGTATACTCCCAATTAATCATAATTTCACGCCTAGTCTGTTAAGATGCTTAGTACTTAGCAGGGTTATTTTATCTGTGTCTAGATCAGTTTTTGTAATTATGTCTGTTTCAGAAAATGTGTTGTGAGAGCATGTGTATTCTGTCACTAAAAATGCCAGTCTATCCCTATCATTTCTCTACTTAAAAACCTTAGAAAATGCTTTTAAAATAGTCTCGGTTAGCTAGTGAACATATCGAGACAGTCTAAAAACAAGATCACCATATAATTTTCTTTATATATCTCTATATATCCCTATATATTTTTATGTAGGGGTATAACTTTTAAAAATGCATCAGAACTTTTATAAATTAAGGGCTGACATTATGAAATCCTTGTAATTCTGAAACTATTTTTGCAAATGAAGCAAAGTACTGGAAAAGATTTCATTCACAACCTTTAAAACCAAATTATGACCTTTCTATGTAACATATTTCTCTATTATGCTGTACTTGAGTGAGGAAATTTACCTTTTTATTCTCACATTTTATTCATTTGTATATAAAAGAAGGTATTCCAAAGGTAAAATTAATAATATCTGCTGCAAATAATGGTGGGTTATCAAAATTCAAGGAGTTTGAGACTAATGTAAGTTTTATGCTTTATTCCTATAAACTCACAGTAATTTTTTGAACATAATCAAGCTGAAATAAGCACATTTTAGTCAGGTAATGTTGATATTTGCATGGTTTTAAAGTATTACTTGCTGCAAAGAAAAAGTTGTTCCATGAACAGTGAAATCAGGGAAAATGAAATTCAGGGGGATTTGTGTTCATCCCCACACGGTCTCTTACCACAACATTTTCAGTCTCTTCCTTGTCCCTTTCCCAGTGCTTTGAAAATCTCCTGAATACATTAGAAGGAATAGAGAGGAACAAGCATTAGAGAGAAAAAAACCCCTGAGCTTTGATCTGCATTTATGCTGATGGATTGGGATATATCTCAATGCATACTTTTTATCAACAACAAAAAAAAAAAAAAA
>VZTA01025022.1:78701-113430 GCA_013398855.1 Mohoua ochrocephala | reverse complement strand
AAAGAAAGAAAGAAAGAGAAAGAAAAGTAGTTTAACTTTATATAAACAGCTTTAAAACAAAAAGCATCTGATCACTTTGCAAGCTGCAGAAAATATGACTCAAAACAGTAACAAAATGCAAAAATAATCTGTCTATTATTACAGCCAGACAGGCCATACAGCTGTAAAAGTCACGTAGCAGTTTTTTGGGGGGTTTTTTCAGTAGAAGCATTAACCTGTCTCTTATCATGGTGCAAGTTGTGTTGAAATTGCTTGCAAAGGTTGTAGAAGACATTAGTCTATTCGAGTCCCTTCGTCACAGAGTTTCAAGGCTTTTCTTCCATCTGCTTAGAGCAGAATTACTTCATGTGTTTCTTATCCATGAGACCCCAACTTGAGAAAAAGATAAACTGCTTTTACATGGAGTAAAAGTTTTGTAAGTATTGCTGTCCTTAATAATTCAGCAACATTTTTAAGCTACTCATCTGAAAAGTTTCTTCCTCAATTTGGGGAGTGAGCCTTGACTTGATGGACTATTATAAAACCATTCATTATGTCTTGGATGTATCGAAGCCAATGCAGAATTCATCACTCAAGAGTCAAGCTTAGATCAGGATGATCCTATTTTTGTTGTACTCCCAGCAGACCAATAGATACTAGTGTTATGGCTAATATAGTTGTTTTTATTTCCTGATAAATACAAGGGATGAAATTGCCTTTAGACATTAAGAAAGTCATTGTATTGATAGTAACCATATATAGGGTAATCTTAGTTACAGTTCCCTTGGGAGGGCTAGACAGATTATTTTTGCATTTTGTTATTGTTTTGAGTCATGTTTTCTGCAGCTTGTAAAGTGACCAGGTGCTTTTGTTTCAAAGTTGTTATATAAACTACTTTTCTTTATTTTTTTTTTTTAATAAAAAATGGGTTCTCTTGGCTGGAACCAGATTTAATCAACAGTTACATTACTTTTTGACTGATTGATTCAGCTTTCCTCTTACTCAAGCAGTGAATGAAATAATGGATGTCTCTAAAAACAGGGAACAAAAAGATAGCGATGGAATCAGTGAAATAAATAGCATACAGCTTCATAAAGGAAGGATTGCCACCCCACCTGCTCATATTCTTGTCTATCCCACACTGCCTGAAGTTTGAGTTTTCTCAGACAAAGCTGTCTTATTTTTTTGAATGTCCCTTTGAATTCCCTAAGAGAGGAATCCTTATTCTCTGGCAGCAGTCATATCCTCTAAAGTAGCTGGGGTTTGTCTCTCTTTTTTACCCATGCCTTTACAAATGTATAGATACAATCAAAAATGTAGCTCTACTATGAAAGGAGGAATAATCAAGATACATCTGAAAAAAACATCTGCACATCTTTCACAGACAAAAGCCTGTGCCAGTGGTCAGTCAGGCAGATGGTGTCAGGGGCCGGCTGCTGATGCTGTCAGCCTGCGTGGGCACAGTGATATTGGGATGCTCAGTGACCAATCTCAGATGTTCCCCTGCTAGACAAAGAAAGTCTCTCCTGTCTGTGCAAGCAGGTCTGACTTGTCCAGCATGCTCAGAACCACATCTTGGTTCAGTGTCTTTATTTAAACCAATGGGAAATAAAGAAAAGCTTGAATGGTCAGCTCTCATTTGCATGTTATGACACTACAAGAGCTTTTCTCGGTTTAAAAGTCTAAGAGTTAAAACTGAGCTGATGATCTGTTTTTGTTCTGGTGAGAAAAATGTAGGACTTCATAGCACACTGCTTCTTTCCTGGAGGTGCTGAAGGACATGGGTGCTCCACCAGATGACTCGACTGAGCTCTGGCAGGGAGTGCTGATCACTACTGAACAGTAAATACAAAACGGCAGCAAAATGGTTACTGATGAGAGAGCACTAATAATGAAAAGCAGAAACTGGTGGGTCTATGGGAACAACGATTTTGAATGGAAATGGCAATATGTTTCCCCATAAGTGATTTTTAAAAGAACTTCGTAACAGTGGTTTCAGAAACTGCACATCAGTTTAGGACAAAAGACTGATGGATTGAGCAGCTAGACTAGTTTGACCCTAAGAATCCAGCTGTCAGTGTGGCTTCTGTTTTAGAAAATGAAGAAGCTTGAGGTAAACAGCCTGATGGCTGTTATTAGGTACTACAAGTCCCATCAATCTTTTGGTGGAAAACGTAACTCCTTTTCCAGTGACAAACTTGATGCGCCTGCTGTTGAATTATGGTTTTGCCTAAAACTATTTAAAATATTGTATAAAATAATCAGAATCTTGCTCACAAAAAAAAAAAAAATTCCCTCTCCTCTCTCTCCAGTGCAGTTGCCTTTCCATGTCTGTAACCTAGGGCAATGGTTTCCTGTAACTTCAACCTTGAGACAAAATATTTTGATCGAATGTTTCTACACTGGTGTTGCACATTGATAATACACAAAACAACTGCATCTCTGTGGCACTTATTTGAACGAAATCACTTTGTTATTGTTCATAATTGACTCGCCTTATTGTTGTCATCGGCCTGGAAAAGTAAGTGAATTTGATTGGCCTGTCAGTATCAATGTAAGATATTTGGTTCTATGGAAGTTGAGGAAGAGGTGGAGAAAGAAAAGGGAATGTAAATAAAAAGTTAGAGTTGGTCTGATAGGGTTTTTTTTATTTTTTATTTGTTTGGTTGGTTGGTTTTTTCCTAAATTCTGTCTGGATTATTTCCTAAGCTCCTTAACGCCACATAGATTAAGAAACAAATTTTTGGTTAATTTTTTCCACTAAAAGTATCGATTCCAGAATATACAAAGTTTTGTGATTTTTTAAAATCAGTTTTATTGGGTTTATCATAACAGAAATTTTAAAAATTGACAGTTTCAGCATGTTTTAATGTTTTGAACAAAGACTATTTCAAATTCTCTTATGTTCGTTTTTAATCCTTTAACCTGGAATCCAAGAGTATTTTTTTTTTTAAATAAGCAGAATTTTTAACCCGATATATAATGAAAATCTCTTGACTTTTTTTTTCACCAATTTTTTCCATAATCTTGCATGATTTCTTTCTAGCTACTTTTTTCCTTTCCTTTTTTTTTTCCTTAGATACACAGCTCTAGTGAAGAGGGGGCAGATGGCTTGACTGAAACTTGGTTTTCTGTTATTTTAATACCTTGCACAGTGTACTGGCTTTATTATCCTTTTCATGCAGTATACAGACTCACAGCTCAAATCAAAACAAAGTATGAAATCAGGGCATGAAAGTCATGAAAAACCTGAGTCCTTCATGCATGATGGCTGGAGAGAACATAAAAGCCTTCCTGCTGCGTGCATTTTATGTGTTTTAGATAAAATCGGTATTGTTCATTTCTCCTGTGGTATATGGCTTTGATATCATCAATAATCTCACAAGACATGTAAAGCCAGCCCGTTATTCAGTCATTTTGGCTGGCCAGGTACTAGATAACACAAACAAATCTCCTTTCTATCCTTCATAAGAACTTCATTCCCTACCAGAAGAGTCACCTCCTCTAACCTTCCTCAAAGGGCACATCCATGGCTGTTGGCCTACCCTCAGTTGTAAGCTTCTTCCCAGGTTGCTCTCATTGTGTTGACATTCTCCTTGAGTTCTAGGACGTCAGAAAATTGCTGAGAGTTTGAAACATGGATAACAACACGGTATGACGAAAGGTGATTTTTTAGAATTCTACCTCTACTTGGTTAAAAATCTATTTTCTGATGTACAAATTGTTCAACAAACTGATTTGCTGTAGCTAACTATTACCTTACCTGCTTGCTCACCTCAGGCTTTCAAGTTCCAAACATGTGTAGTCAAAAAAACCACACAGTGTGCTCCTATAGCAGCAATCAAAGCAGACCTGGTAATGCCTCCCAAGAACTTTGCTCCAGTTCCAGCCTGCCTGCTGTACCGTGGGTAGCAAACGCTCCTTGCAGAATCCCTGAGGAATCTCATTACTTGAGCTGAGCTGAAGTGTTTTACTCTAAACAAACACAGCAAACTGCACTGACTTTATGAATAAAATTATCCTAGTCGGAAAGCTGTCCTATTACTTCAGAAGTATATATCGAAAAGCTGATTAAATTCCTTCTGTCTTTTCCACTGAAGCTCTCAAAGGAAGAGTATCTTCTCTCTCATAGGGCCCAGCCAGCTCAGCAGCCACCTTTAATTCCACCTTGCTTTTCCTTAGATGTGGAGTGACAAGCCATGGGTTTTGGCTGCTGTACCAGATGAGGAGGATTGTGTTGCTCTTGTCAGTAAGGTGGGGAAGTTCACATGCAAAGGTTGTCTGGACATTCCAGTAGCCTGGAAAGGACTGAGGGGCAAGGGCTTCTCCCTGTTTTTGGGTAAGCCCTCATCAGTTGTAATTGAAGCCTAGTTAGAACTGTGAATTACAAAAACTTTAAAATTAGGAATTATAAAATAGAGTTGTCCCTCTCTTTCTTGTGGTGTAAAAGCAGACCAGGAATTTTCTGATCAGTGAATGTGACTTCTGGCAGGAAAAAAAAAAAGAAGTTGCACAAGTATGAAATATCATCTCTTTTGCCCACAAACCTAATGGTTTGTTGTTCTGGTTGTCTGCTGTTCTTTCAGGCAATTCTGTAACAGGATGATAGTGGAGTACCTCAATAGTGTAAAGATAAGACGCTTCCCAAGCACCTATAGCACTTCTTTAAGTGGTTACAACTGGGAAAAAAACCAAATGGAATGGCTGTAGCATTCTTACATCTGCTGGGGGGATGAATAAACCTTACAGAAAACGGAGATACTTGCTGCTTTGAAAATAGAAAACAAAAATTCTCACTGGATGAATCAAAAGAAGTTTTCAGACATAGGCGGCTGTCACAATTTTCAATTGAAATTTTTAGATCAAATGAGTATTCCTTTAAAGTTATGAATCTGCAGTCACAAATCTCCACTCCCCTCAGAGGGGACAAATCACGTTACACTCTACCTCACAGGCAGGCAGGAGATGGATTTAAAGTTATGCCTAGCCAATTCTTGTTCATTTATTGCCTTGCAACACTTAGCAAACATTCCAAGTAAAGAACTGTACAAGTGTAATTGTATTAACTGGTTCCAGGCTGATCTGAACTTATTCCCTTTGAGATAGAGCGCTGGATTCCCTGAACAGGTTTTTCTTCTCTGGATGAGTTTCAAAGCAGATTCATTATCAAACGTCTGTCAGGATCACTTTGAGTGTTATGTGAGTATTAGAATTAAACAAACATTGGAAAATCAGAGACAGATGTGCAAACAGGTCTTTTCTCTGTTTTTTTTAATGGAAAACAAATTTTTCTGTTTTTCTTAAATGGCAAGGTCTTATAACTTTGGTATATTTCTTTTCGTCCTGTCAGGGTTATAATTTTCATAGATTTTTAAAATTTGTTTTTCTGTTGTTTCTTATTATTTTCAGTACTGATTTTGTCACCCCGTGACAGGCAAGTGGAATAAGACACCGCCTTCCAGATGTTTATGGAATAACTTGCATCAAAAGAAGACACTGCAGATCCTTTTCCACAAGCCCAGCTATGATGTGTCTGTGCAGTATCATTTTCCTTTACCTTATCTCCTAAGAGAGGTTTGCGAGTCCCTTAGACCTGAGCAGCAGATTTTGTTGAGATATCATCTGAATGAAGGAAAGTTGGAGTGACCTGACACATACAGGGTCACTTATTTCCCACACTGATGAATGCCAGAGCAGGAAGGAGGTGGTGATCTTTTGTGTCGTGTTAGACGTCACCTGCTCTCCCTTGACCTTGGAATTTGGCTTTCACACAGCACCAAAAGTGGCTCTGATATCCACTAAGTATTGAGGACTCTTTGAAGATCCACACAGAGTTTGTCTGAGTTGGTATCTCCAGGCACAACACAAATGTCTAATGAAAGTCAGAAGTGCAGTCTCCTCCTAAGAGAATGCCAACACACAAGCACTGCTGAGGTGGTGGAACACAGCTGTAAGATTATTCAAACTGCTGCACCACAGGTAGATATTCCCCATGAGCACAATTGTATGGAATTTTATTTTGCTTTAATTTGCCTTTTTCTATCACATTATTCTAAGTATTTTTCCTACATGTATTCACAACATAATACAGTATAAGCAGTGGCATGCAGTCATCATTTTAAAGTGAATATGGTTCAGGTTCAGACATTTTGGCAAACTCTTAAGATTTGAAATCAGACCTGTGTCTTTACTTCTATCATCAACTGAACAAGAGATACAACTTTAGTGTCTCAAATCGATGCTTGGTTTCCTACGGAAGGAGAACTATACCCTTGGTGTTTTCATCTACTTTTCAGCTGCTTTCTTAGAAATAAAAGGAAACTTGGATATTTTTTGTACTCCTTTGAAAATGCAAAACAGCTTTAGCTAACTGTCTATATTTACCTTGCTTACCTCTACCTCCTGCAAGCTGCAATATATCAGGGAAGCAGTTGCAATGGAGAAAGGTCCTGAAGGCACAGTATTGGATGTGCTATTTGTGATGCTGGTTCTTTGCAAAGGAAGATAACATTAAGATGACTTTTCCATTGCTGTGTCTGTCTTTAGACATCAGCTAATAAGGCTGATGTGATAAGCTGTGTCCAGAGAAATGATGGCTATGGCTGGGGAAGGGTTTGTTTGGAGCAGGTGGCATTCAGTCATTCTCAGCAACACCAGACGAAGACAGGAATAGAAAAACAGCTATAACTTAAAATCTGACTGCACTGTCAATGACAATGTTATAGAAAAGCATGGAAACAGACTTTAATCAACTGCTCTACAGCTTAGTGAACATAGGGGTTAGCAAATCTCACGCTGAATTTGATTTTGCTATGGCTGCACAGATAATGCTTAGCACTGGGGGTCTATAACACACCTCAGTCTGAGGTGTAGAGCACACTGCACATGCTGGCTCAGGTATGCCAGGATCACACCAAGCCAAAGATGTGTAAAAGCACAAACTGCATTCTCCCTGGCTGGAATTCTGGAAAGTACCCTGGGCAGGTGGCATTATTTCATTCTTGAACAGATCTAATTTTTCTTGTGATAACTGTGGGTGGTTTTGCTGTCGTTTTAAACTTTTATGACATGTCAAATCTTCCATACAACCCTGAACTTCAGCACAATTAACTATCAGCGTATATGCAAATTTCATTGGCTGTTAGAGGGCATAAGTCTCTATACGAAATTAACTATATTCTAATACAGTTTGCCCTTTTTGTCTTTCCCTCTTTCTTTCTAATTCTGACAGCATTTTCCAGAAATTCCATTAATGAAAGACTATGAGTCACTAATTACAAAATTATGTCATTGAAACCGTAGTTCAAAATCTATAAAAGTTAATAAAGCCTCTCTAATGGTATAAGTTATATCAATTTATAAGCATAATTAAAAGTACAACTGAAACGAACCAATTTGTCACCTTTTGAAGAACTTCCAAGTCACTTCTGATTTCTTTTAATGTGGTAAATAAAGTACCAAATTACATGATAGACACCAAGACACAGAGATAAAATCCTAAGGATGAGATCCTCAGCCAGTGGTGTCAGTGCTATAGGATTCAGATAGTTTTATGCCCATGGGTGTTTAAAGCTTATAAGATTTACCACTGTATCGCCATTCCTTTCCTGTTTGTTAATATCTGTGGGCACCACTGGAAAAAAATAATGAAAACACAAAAGAGAACAGGGTCTTGACTGGGATTAGATGATGCAGACAACTCTAATTGGTACCGACTTCCCTCAGGGTAGTGATGAGTAAAACTTGAGCCCAGTGCTTGCTCTGAAATGTCATAAAAGAGAGAGATATTCTGCTGTACTTGTGGTTGAACACTGTTGATTTAATTACGGCAAAAAGTGATTGGGAAATATTTTCAAGAGAGATTAGTCTCCCGTTGTCAGCTGTCATTGAGATGGATAGAACTCAGGCTTGCTCTTGAGGCAGCAGTTATGAGCTGGTTTGCTGGTGGCTGAGACAATAGGCTGCATATTTTTAAATTGCATCAAGAAGGACCTATTATTTAGGACTCCTTATTACTGTCAGTGTCACAACATCTTGCATTATTCAGAGAGAGCACTGCTTCCATCCGTCAGTCTCCCCTTTGCTGTCAAAGATGCAAATACAAGCTCTCATTGCTTAGGGGAAATTTGTAGTATAAAAGGAAAGGAAGAAAGATGCCAGGAAAAGTTAAATGATATAGGAAGAAAATCCTCAGGGGGAAGAGCAACTGGAGCTTTGAATTTTTATACTTGCTACCTCATGAGAAAGAAAGGAAGAAAGAAAGGAAGAAAGGAAGAAAGGAAGAGAGAAAGAGAGAAAGAAAAAAAAAAGAAAAAGAAAAAGATGAAGAGAACATTTCCTTTTAGAAAGTGCTAGAGAATTTACATCTGTGTAAATGGATGACATTTACGGATGTCTGTTTCAATCTAAAGTTGGGATGCTAGAAATTGGGCTGGATGCGTCTCAGAGAAATAAAAAAAAAAGGGAAATTATTCCTATAAAGACCAATGATTCAGATTGTGAAAACAAAGGCAAGTTCAAATAGGTTAAGAGGGGGATGTAAAAATAAATTATATGGCAGTTGAGCACATTTTAGAACACAGTAATAGGGAATATAGCTGGTCAGACTTTTGTAATGCCTTTTTTCACTAAAACTGTTAGTTTATTGAAGCAAGATTTTATGGGGGTAAAGATTGGTAACAGAGACACTTTAACTCATCAGTTGTTTTAGAAAGGGTTTCAGAAATAGTTTCAGTATTGCTTCAATTCTTTTTCAACACAATTTTCCAGTTTAAAATTAGTTTTATTACGAAAATGAAGAAAACTTTGTGTCTTTTAAAATTTTTGTGATTAAAGTAATGCATTTCAAGATAGTGTTGGACTAAGTTTTCTTCTATGCCCCAAAGCATTTGAAAATATATCCTTTCAGTCTTGAACATTTTTGAAATTGCTAATCTTCATCCTACTTAGAGATGAAAACATTTTGAAGTATTTGTGTGTCACAGAAACACATTTCCTGTGAAACTAAAGCGCAATAATTCTCTCTCTGCTACACACGCATCTGCCATTCTCATGGAAGAAGCTTCATTTAGAGGAATCCAGTGGCCTATCCAAACAAGCCCTCTGTGACTTGAAAGTGAAAAGCGAGAGATTTAAATCACAAAGATCAGACCAGGTCTACAGATTCTGTGCAATGTTCCCTGAGCTCGGAGCACAGAAATGCTGCCATTGTAAGGCCAGTCACAGGATATAAGGAAGCCAGGGTACTTCCTGATCTACTTCATGCTGTCCCTTCAGAATCTGCATGTGTGGAGGGCTTCCTTCCATTTTTACCATCAGAGTTATGGAGAGGAGCCCAAGTTCTACGTTTGAGGTGGGACTTGGGCAAGTGCTGCCCTGAGGGGAAGGGTTGCAAGTGCAGCGTGGCTGTTGACTGAGCTGTTTTCTGTGATGCTGCTGACAGCACTGTTTGAAAAATATTTTAATTATGAAAAGTAATCATAAAATGTCATTCCGGTATTTTTAATTTGGGAAATCTTAGTGAAAAAAATCAATTCCTGGGTGGTTTTCAAGGAAACACTGCAGCCTGAGCAAATTAAAATAAAACAAAGTGTGGCCTGTGTAGGGTGTCTTTAAGGGAATTCTGTATCACTGTGCCTGACTGTTGCTATCATGTTAGCTTGAGAAATGCATTTTCCATCTATTAGTCTGAAAACTCTTTCAGCCAGGGAAGGGACAGAATTCCTTAAAAGAAATTTATTGTATTTCAGGGGTTGCTGCCGAATTTCAGCTTATTTTGCAGGGAGAAAATGGGAATAGATTCAACAGGAATAGAAAAGCTATTAGGGAAGAGACCAAGCTGAAGTGTATTTCATTTTCATTAGTGCAAAGACTTTCCATCTCCTTTACCCTGCGCTCTCACCATATGCACAATGAAAAACAAAGGGTTCAATTTGCTCTACAGCACGGGTAGAATTGAACTAATTGATTAACAGCAATTTCCCCCATCACATAAATGGAGCCATGTGATTTCTGACATGGACAGAAACAAAGCTCAGAAGCTGCTAAGGATACTGGTTTTGAATACAGACAGGAAGGAACCAAGGACAGGAGTCTCAACACAAATGAAGCTCCTGGGCAAACCATTACTGTGAGCCTGCAGAGGCTTCTTTCAGCTCTTAAACAGCTAGCTCCTTCTTCATGACAGTCTGAATTGAGTCCAAGCAGCTGTCCAAGGTAACAGAGCAAGGCTTGAGCACAGGCAGCAGGGCACCTAGGAGAGGAAAATGATCTCCTGGCCCTGAAACTCCCTTGCCACAAAGCAAGCTACTTCTGCACTTTCATTTGCACAGAGACTTGGTCCAGGCTCCCGGTTCACAACATTTTGTTCTTTTACTGAAATTCTATCCCCTTAATAATGCAGAGCCCACGGGCCTTGAGCTCTTTCCCTCCTCACCCATCCTCCTTTTGGCGACCCTCAGTAAAAACACACTTCTGAAGAGTGTTTTAAATTTTTCGTGGTTTTTTTGTCTTTCATTTTGCAGAGAGACCTTGCTTTCTTCCTTGAATTCTCCTTTGCCACTCTGGGTAATGTATTTGTATCCCGCAGTAAATACGACCATGGAAGAACGAGATCAGCTATGCAAATTATCTTGGAAGAAGTACAGTGTTGGGTGTTTATATGCTAGAAAAGAAGTCAGTAACGTCCCTTAAGATAAAACAAATACGCTTCAGCCATATTTTTAGGCCAAAGAAGAGAGAAGAAAATATAAAAATGAGGAGTGTCTGGTCCAGTTTTTAGACATTGCTAAGTTGATTGTTTGCATGGTTGTGTCAGCTAAGAGTGCTCTTGGGCATTTCCTTTGACTCACCCTGTGTAAATTCAGATCTTTGGCAGTGCTGTCTGGAGGTCTCTCTCTTCTCTGACTACAGAATCAGCCTAAGATGACTTCTCTGCTCTTTTAGTGGCCTAGTGTTTGCCAGTAGTATTCCTCTGGATCTCTTTTGCTGTTTTTTTCCCCACACAAATGAGCAAATAAGGTTACAAGTAGATTGCTTTCTCATGGGATAGCATATGAAAGCTCCACCAGAGGAGGGGCAGACCTGATCACCTGCAAGAACATTTAGAATAGTTGCCATAACCCTATGGAATAATCTTTCCATAGATAAAAATTTTATAAAATAAAGAAATCTGTAGTAAAGAATTTGCAGGCCAAAGGTGCAAGCCTTCTGTTGCTTTGGCATAGAATCATCACCTACACTTAAAAGACTAGGAAATGAGTAAGAACATGACACAAAAAGGAGAAGAAAAATCCACAGTTTGTGCAAAACATTAAAAATTGTGGCAAGGAATGGAGGCTGACAGAAAGTAGAGGGTCAAAAGTGCAAAGAAAGGTAGGAAAGGGAACCCGTAAGTTAAGGTAGATATTAAGGAGCAAGACACAGGAGGTTTAAATAATGGTAGTTGAACAAAAATGTTTAAATACTTTCTCAGAAGAATGCTACTAGATGAATAGAGATACGTATGGGTAGGTTATTGAAAGTAGTCCTTTGGGTAAAAATCCAAACCTTTGAAAGCTATTTTGTTGGTATTGCTTGTAAACGGTCTTTTAGGAGAAGGAAGAGAATCTCTCCAGACCCTGCTTTAGCAGGAATACCAAAACACTGGTCCTTTGCTTCCGACTCTTGAGCTAGCAGAATTTCAGTATTGCTGTATTTGTGTGGAATGGTTTCCAAAATATTTCCCTGAGGCTAGCGTAGTCAAGATGGTTTACCCACGCAGGAGGAGATTTTGCACCTGTATGTTCTCTCCCATGCTCCATTTCTTTTATGCTCTCAAAGCTTCCTGGTGTTTGCCTAAAGATAATTCATCCCTTCCCACCTCATAGGCAAGAGTTTTCCAATTGCACTTTAATTGCCTCAGTGTTAATCCCTGTTTAATAGCGTTAAATTTTGCAGCAAATTAAAACCTAATTTCTGAGTTTGAACTGCGTCATGTTGTGCGAGTTCCATCTTGACATTATGATGTGCCCAGCTGCCCGCACGATACTTCATATCCTGAGGAGCCTTTCATGGCTGTTTCAACGCAACAAAGCACTGGTGTTAATCCTCTGCAATTTCCAAACCAGAAACTGCGAAGAGCAAAAGCGGAATACTTTCCACAAAAGTTTTTTGTGAAAATAATTGGACTGAAAGTTATTGCGTGGCGGGAGAGGCTGAAATCCTCGTAGAGGCTGACAGAGATGCTCTTGGAGAGCAAATTTTCCTCACAGTCCCCACTTGTTATCGGGTGAACCTACCAGTCGCTGGCCTCCCTGTTGAGCCCACAAAGACTGGAGGTAGGAAGGGAAGGGATGAAGAAAGGAACTTCTGTTCACCCTAAGTCAGAGGGCTGAAAGCCCTTATTGTTTCCAAGTATTTGGTAAAAAATTCTGGGAACAAAACCAGAAAAATGTTCACATTTCAGGCATATGTGGGACGGTGAAATGTGTAGGCTCTCCTCTTGCTGTTTTTGTTTTTGGCTACAAAACCAGCCCAAAGGATATGCAGAATGAGCAAAAACCCAGTAAATAGCTTTAATGAAAGGGCTCTACCTAGGGCAGAGGGCAATGGAGCTGACAGAGATCTTCAGGCTGTCTTTTGATTGCTATGTGTACTTCATTGAGTGCCACATCATGTGCATGTTGTGTGTGTTCTGAGGCACACAATACGAATTTACCACTAGCAAGTGACAGTTCTGAGCATAAATAAAGCATTTCATTGATCGTGGGATGACTGTGGGTGGACTTGTGGCAGATCATGTCCAAGCCACTGCAAACACAACAGCAGTGGCAAACCATTTCTCTGCCATTCACAGCTCCTTTCAGAACTATTTTACCACTCAGGCACTGTGGGCTGTTACTGCAGGCTAAAGATAGGCCTCCTTACCTCCTCACTCAGTTCATGTGCTGACAGAGAACTCTTTCTCTCTTTTTTTTCCCTATTGGGACGGAAGAAGGATGCAATTGAAACTGCTACACTGACTGCTCTGCTTGGAGGGCTGTCTTCTGAGAGAGCTTTTTTTCCTGAATGCTGCTGTATCTTAAAGTGGTTTCACAAGTGGTTGGGTGAATGCAGAATTGCATGTACTCTGGCAGCTGCCTCTAGAGGAGCCTGGATACAGTGTCACTAAGCATGGCTTGTGCTGCCCTTTCTGTGGTCCACAGTCTTCCGATACATGATTATTGAAAACAAAAAAGCCTTTTTTATTGTTTCTTTTTTTAGGTAGGATAACGCTACTATGAGAAGGGCCAAGTCTCACTAGGAAAAAGGGTGCTGCTTTACTTGGGACTCCCCCCAGCCAAACCCTCTCTTTTAGAGCTGGACTGGCAAAGGAGACCATGACCATTATGTCACGTCTTCCACTGTAAACCATTCCTTAGTTCCCTGGAAGCAAACGAGATACAGAATATTTTTTGCCCTGCACTCTGAATTAACGCGAGGTGTCCAGGTGCCAGTCTACTAGTTTGCACTTTCATAGACAATCCACGTCTCTCTTCAGAGGGGCGTTGTAAGGTAGATTTGGATCATGTTGATCAGAGCGGAAGGTCACTGATGGTATAATGATGGTCCAGTAGAAGCAAGCAGACTCAATTTCATGGTAAATTTTGCAACAGAGGAAAGCTGGTGTAGTAGAGTTTGCATTCATGTAGTACAATTCCTCTTGGCCACGCTGAGCACTACCACAACTGAAACCCCTCTAAGTAATGTGGGCAATGCATAAAGACTTAAAACTAGCAAGTCACAAAGTGAAATAATACTAATAATTCAAAAAGTCAAGTAGCAAAGACTGTAGAGGTCAATTAAGGAAACTACTTTCATATTGGATGGACATCTTGATCGCTGGCCCTCCAGCAATTTCTCTTGCTTGCACGGAGCAGTAGTAAAGGTAGAGATTTTAAGCAGCTTACTTAGGGTTTGATCCAAGTGTCACTAAAGTCAATGGATACCTTCACAGTGACTTCAGAGAGCTTTGCATCAGATGTTTAATTTCAGTCAAATCAGTACCTGTGCAGTGTTTGAAAAGCCATAGATGGTAAAATGAGAGAAAGAAAGAGAGAGACTGGAACTATCGTTTTACCAATTACCTAGAAAATCCAATTAAGCAGTGATTTAAAGAAGTGGAAAGCAGTGAAGTCAAATAATTTTATTTCCCTCAGTTAACAATAGCACATTAAGTCGTTAGGATGAAAATAATTGAAGAATCTAATACACTTTTCATTATGCGTGCTGTTTGCTTGTGCATGTTAACTTCAGCAGGGAAACCTGAGTGGTCCATTTTCTTTCCCTCAGCTCAAGATTGCAGGTTTGTGTATTTCAGTATGTTGGAGACATTATTTCTGAAAAGATAAATTATATCTATATCTCTATCTCTATCTATATCTACACGCACACACACATATACACATTTACATATACATATGTATTTATATACTCTCGAAAAACTCTTTTTTATAGATTTATAATAGAATTGCAAAATCATGTTTTGTTGGCCGAGCAAAAATTTTAATTCAGAATCTTACAGTAATATGTTAATTATCCTGGCTCATATATATGACTCTATTCAGTCTTAATTTAGCTTGAAGATTCAAGTATTCTCTCTCCTATTTCACGTATTGCTTCTGATTAAGGCCTAACAATAGCAGGCACAACTTTGTTATGCAATTTTCACCTTGACCTCACAATTTGTGTGCTGTTTTGTTTCTTTATTTATGAGATGTTCAAACTTTAAAAACCGTGATTTAATGAAAGGATGTGTATCTTCCTGTGGGATTACCACATAGTTACGGTTGCCATATTCTCTTTACCCTTGTAGGACATATCAAATGTAACCACCCTGAGATGGTGCTGCCTAGAAGGTCAAGAGTTAGTATAACAATTAGGTGCATTACAGTTTCTGACTCATTTTTAGTCTCTTCCTATTAATGCTGAGAGCATGCACAGATTATGTACTTTAAATCTTTCTGCATTTCTTTTTGCAGTAATATCTTCGCAGATGTGGAAAATGTTAGTATGTAGGTCTTACTCCTGGCTTTATCATATCAAACGCGTTGGTTTTGGTTTTGATTATTTAAAAAATAAAACTGAAACATACTAATTGAAAATATGCAAACAGTATTAAGATACTTAAGATATTGCATATTATTTACTGCAATGGAATTCTTGAAACTTTTCTTGAATTTGCCAAGAGCACAACAGATGATTTGGTGGTTCTTTTGTAGAAGATAATGATATCATGAGCAAAAAGAAAGGAAAGCAGAAACCATAGACCTCTATATGTGAAAAAGTTTCCACTGTCATTTCATGTTACAGAAGAAGGTGAATCTTGAATTCAGGGCTTAGCAAGTCATTTGAGGAATGTGTAACCATTTTATTAAAACATCAGCATTGCACTTACAGGAGACCAGATTCTGAAGACGTACCACAGTATGACTGGGACACACATAATCCATTCCCAAACTTGCCTCACTCCTCAGCCAGTGGAACTGGCATGGTTTATGTAGCCAAGGGTCTAACCTACATCGTGGGCTCATATACTGTGTTTGTGTATATCCCTGTGGACATTATATGTGCTGTGTCCATGCACTGGCATTGCGCATATCCTCCTTAATTCACTCCTTGATTCCTATGGAACAGGATTCTCCACGCATCTTTTACATCGTGCAACACCAGACCGAACGTGGAGTGCATAGGATGGCACTCAGTCAAGCACGGCAACTTGGGTTTTACCAGCCAAACAATGAAACAGTGGGTGCCAGCCCAGTTTAAAAGGAATGAGACCAGACTAAGGAAGTACTGGCAGACAGATTTCAGGAGACTCTATGAATATATTTCAAGAGCAGTGAAAACTGTGTCCTGTTTCCCCGTACCCTGGGAAATCCACAGCTGAAATAAAGCTAAAGGTAGTTGTTTAAAAATAAAAGGATACAGGTGAGGAACTAAGGCGTAGGGCTCTGCATTTTGTAGGCTTCATGATCAGTTTTATGAAGGCTTCAGGAGTAATATGGCCCTTCTTATATCCAAAGGCCTTAAGAGTTAAAGGTAAAATTTTGTAGAGGCTAATGGAGAATGGTATGATTAAAAATTATCTGAATGAAGCTCTGAGTACTCTCAGCTCCTAGAAATCGGTCTAATATACCACACCCTCAAGGCATTATGAGAGTATAGCAGCATGATGGTCCAAGACTCTGGAAAATGCATGGTTTGCAAACAGAAGCAAAAGAGAATCGGAGTCTCAAAGTTTGCATTGTGATACCCATGCACGTGCCCTAAAACATGGATTTTAGCTAAGTGTCTTGTTTGTATTTTTCACCCTTTCACTTCTGACTTGTATAAGAGTTTTCTAACCCACTTAAGTGTTCTAATTAAATTGTAAGAAAGTTTAAAAAATTCATCATGACAGGATGTACCATGCACACATTTATTGTAAATTTGGTGTATTTCTGTCTGGAGCAAACGAAAGGTCTTCACAAAACATTAGTGTTGTGGAGACTAGGCTCAAACTTGCAGAATACATGTGATACACATGTAACTTTTTTTCAAGGTATAAAGGAGACTAATTTTTTTCTTTTTTTTTGGTTCCATTAGTAGATTCCAGATTGTAGTTGTCAGTCTTGGCTCTTTGGTATTGTCTAAATCTAGTTGCAATTAAGTAAAAATGTGATTTCCAAAACACTTTGTAGCAGAATCATATGGCCTTTTGCTCAGCCAAGTGTGCACTTGAGGAGAAGAAAACAGAGAAGTGCCTTCAGCCCAAGGACATGGAAAGTGTAACCCTTCAAATTGACTATCGATAATTAAGGTCTTTGATGCTTTGAATCATTTAGATAATAAGATTGCTTTGAAGTAAATAAATAACAAATTAGAATTTGTGGTAGTCACAGGTGTTTGGCACGACTGCTTGTAATCAAAAGCAAAATGAATGCATTTTACTCTGTGTAATTAGAAAAAGAAATGAAGTTTATATGCAAATTGTAAAGCACTTTACTAAGAGATAGCCGGTCAGACGGCTTTTTGTAATTTAAACTTTCATTTATGGGGAGAATTTGCAAAGTATCCATTTTCAATGCAATTTCAGTGCAGCTGCTTGAACCATCTTAGTCTTCCTAAGAGAGAAATTCAAACATCACTGGTACCATGCCAATCTTGTTACAGCACAATAAGGACAACATATGCGTTTTTAAACTTGCCTTTCTTTCCCCACCTCTGAAATGATAGCAAACAAAAAAACTCCTGAATGTGAGGTGAAATTCCTTGATGCCAGTGAATAAGTAAATAAATAAACATTGAGAGATAAATAAGAAAGAAAAAACATCTGCTGATATGTTTCAAGCATTTTTTGAGATTGAAAGTTAATAGTGAAGAACAATGAGGGCTTTTCACCAATCTTCCACAGTCAAGGGAGTATTTCCTCACTGGCTGGCATTGCCAAAGCATCTCAAACCTTTCCATTTGGAGTACTGATGTCACCTTCAAAGGTCATGACTGGCAGAGAATGCCTGAGGAAGAAATTGCTTGGAGTGGGTATGCCAAGAAAAAACGGATGCAAGAGTCTTAATAGCGAGATGGGATTTGTTGTGAAGGGGCACGAGACAACAGATAGATTAGTCCAAGGAAATATGAGACAGTGGGATAAACGGGAAGAGCGTGGAAGCACCAAGAGAAATACAGATTCAGACACAGAAGCTGAGAGGAGGATTCAGAATAGGCATGTGGAGAATGGAAAGTCTAAGACAGAGGAGAACAGAGGAGGCAATGCATGAAGCCATGATGAAATTGGTTTTTCCAAGGTTTACTCTTCAAAACGAGGTCTGTAAACTTCAAGATATTGTGGCTGAGAAACACAACTGACATAGCTGACAAAATTAGCTGATAAAACTAAGATTTTATTTTTTTTAATGTTGAACCATTGCCTAACCAGTCTTGAAGATATCTTCCTAGTGTTCAAATATATTATCTTTGTAACCTATCTGAAAGAGAAAGATGGAAGAAATGGGTTTTCTACAGCATTTCTCCTATCCTCTGAATAGTTAGACAGCAGTGGCTGCAAATCTGTGATTGTGAGTGTTAAATCACACTCTAAATTCTCTTTGAGTCTCACTTCTTGTCCTATATTGTTCATATTGCCTTAGTTATTGGCAGAATTTCTTGTCTTTTGAAGAAAAAAAAAAAAGACCCAAATTCTGATTTAGTGATACCAATCATGCTTTTTGTAAATACTTTCAGGAACCTCCTACTTGAAAAGTAATGTACTATTAAAGTGTCTTAAATGCTCACCTCCTATATCCTTGCTGTGTTTTAACCCCAGCCAGCAGCCAAGCCCCACTCAGCCCCTCACTCACTCCCCCAGCAGAGAAACTGGGGAGAGAACTGGAAGAGGAGATGTTAGAAAACACATGGGCCGAGACAAAAACTGTTTATTGGGGAAAGCAAAACACACACACACACAAGCAAAGCAAAACAAGGAATTAATTCACTGCTTCCCATGCCTGACAGGTGTTCAACCATCTCCCCATTGCAGGTAACAGTGACTTGGGAAGATAAACACCATCACTTCAAGGGTTCCACCCTTCCTTCTTCTTCCCCACACTTTCTACACTGAGAATTACGTCATACAGTCTGGAATATCCCTTTGGTCACCTGTCCTGGCTCTGTCTACTCCCAGACACCCCCAAATTCCTCACCAGCACGGCAGTATGAAACGCAGAAAAGGCCTTGGCTCAGTACAAGCTCTNGAATTAATTCACTGCTTCCCATGCCTGACAGGTGTTCAACCATCTCCCCATTGCAGGTAACAGTGACTTGGGAAGATAAACACCATCACTTCAAGGGTTCCACCCTTCCTTCTTCTTCCCCACACTTTCTACACTGAGAATTACGTCATACAGTCTGGAATATCCCTTTGGTCACCTGTCCTGGCTCTGTCTACTCCCAGACACCCCCAAATTCCTCACCAGCACGGCAGTATGAAACGCAGAAAAGGCCTTGGCTCAGTACAAGCTCTACTCAACAATAACAAAAACATCTCTCTGTTTTCAACTGTGTGTTCAGCACAAACGCTAAACACGGCCTCACACCGGCCACTGGGAAGAAAATTAACTCTATCCCAGCTGAAAGCAGCTCTATATCCTGGTGTCCTGGGGTGACTGTATGATACCGTATGCCCTGTCCCCTGCTCTCTGCCCAGATGTGAATCCTGTGCCTTTCTGTACCTTTAACAAACAAGGGGGACAGCCGGTGGAATTCTTCCGGCGGTTTGCGTTCCAAACAGAGGTAATGTGTTCTGCTGCTACCGAGCCAAGGAAAGCATCTTCCTGGTTTTTCCCCCTCAGCTCTGAGCTCTCTGCAGCAGGGAAGAAAGTGGTATTCTCCTTTTTTTTAGCTAGTTTTTTGTTCATTAGCTAAAGCACGGAGCCCTGGGACTTTGGTGGCTTCTTCTTGTCTTCTGGACTGTTCAGCCACACCAGAACATCATCCAGGAGACCCTACACCCCAGCCTGGAGGGGCCCACACCGAACCCCAGCTCTGGAGAGGAGAGGGCCACACCCACAGAGGACTCTGAAATCTACCCAGGTTCTCTCCACAGCGAGAGGTTTTATTATTAAGCATTATATTCTTCTTCTCCGTGCATGCGTTCAGTTTACTTCTTAAATAAATAGGTTTTTTTTTTTACTTTTTCCTCTGAGGAATTTCTTCCTGAACCTGTGGGGGAAGAGTGGCTGACACCTCTTAATTATGCCTAGCACAGGTTCTGTGGTGCTGGGTGTTAAAGCTGCTGCGTGTTCCACAGAACCCCTTCACTGAGGGGTCCCGGGCGGGGCCAGACCCCTGCTAGCCAGCTGTTCCCCACCCAGGGCGGTGAAAGCCATCCACCACCCTGCGTTGGTTCAGGCACTCCCAGAGGTGGAGAAGTGGCTCCTGGCCCAGACAACCGTAGGTTTTATTATGTAGATCCCCAGGGAAGAGGAAGGACCCACATGGTGTCCCAGGAACCAAGAGGGCAAACTTCTGTTTGGCTGGGGGTTATAAGGGGGTCCCGAAAGGGTGAGGTAATACAAAACAGCCACTGGGAAGAGAGGGAGAAAGGGGCGGGTAATACAAAACCAACCGATGGGAGCAGAGGGGCAGGAATGGGGGCTTTGGTTACATCTTGCAGGGGTACATGAATATTCATAGAGTGGATGGGCGAGGCTTCTTACAACAAACCTGGAGGGGGCTTTCTTGGACCAAACCATGGTCCCTTGGTCTTTTGATCCCCCTGCTACCAGCTCATTGCAACAGACACCTGCCTTCTTTGGAGGAGACGTTCCTTCCAGAGCGTTTCCCTTAATTTGTCTCAAACCGGGACACCTGGTCAATAGGAAGGTGAATATGAGTGAGCACTGTGCTGTGACAGCCAAAAGGGACAATTACATCCTGAGGAGTGTCAGGCACAGCATTGTGAGCCAGCTGAAGGATGGGATTGTCCCACTCTACTCTGTGCTGATGTGGCTTCATCTCAAGTTCTATGTGCTGTTTTGGGCACTGTGATATAAGGATATTAAGCTATTAGAAAGGATCAGAAGGAGAGCTACAACAATGGTGAGGGGTCTGGAGGAGAAGCCATAGGAGGAGCAGCTGAGGTCGCTTGGCTTGTTCATCCTGGAGGTGACGGTTTACTCTTGAGAGGAAGTGGTGGGACAGGCACCCATCCCTTCTCTGCAGTGACCAGTGACAGGACATGAGGGAATGGCATGAAGCTGTGACAGGGGAGATTTAAATTACATGTTAGGACGTGGTTCTTCACCCAGAGGGTGGTTGGACACAGGAACAGGCTTCCCAGCGAGGTGGTTACAACACCAAACGTGACAGAGTTCAAGAAGCATTTGCACAAAGGTCTCAGGCACATCGATTATCCCTTGTGAGTCCCTTCCATCTTAGGATATTCTATGGTTCCATGATGCACTCTTTCCCCTACATTTTACAGCAGCTGACCTTTTCCTTTTATATGGCATCTATTTTCTTGATTAATATTACAATGCATCACCTTTATGAGCAGTTATGCCACCTCTCTTTCAACAGGCTTTTGTTGGAAGTGACTTCTATGACTAATAATCATTTCCCACAGAATTCAGCCCCAGCTAGTAACCTTGCTTATTAAGAATAAAAAAAATTGCATCTGTAAGCTTTTGCATAATTAACCCGTACACATTTCTTAGGGGGAATAACTACCAGATTATTTATATCACAGTAGGAAAAATGATTCAGAGATGCCTAAGAATTCTTCTTACAAAACTTTAATATTCATTACAGTTTAACATCTTCTTTGTGGCAGTCTAAACTGTCATGATTTGTACTAGCTGTGAAGTATTCCTTTTCATAATACCCTTGCTACTGACCAATTCTTTGGCTACAGAAAATTCTTGATGTGTAGCATTAGGTATCTACTATTGTTGTATCATTGTGGTGATTAGAGGAAATCCTAAAGCCACAAGTGTAGAGATGCCAGCTGTAGTGAGCTGGCCAGATTTTAGTGGAGAGAGCTGCAGAGTTTTCTATTCAAGTGTTTGCTGTGCCAGTTCCTTGCAGCGTTTCTGTTCTCTTTTTTGTTGTTATAATCTGGTGCTGCTGTCAAGCAGGTTCCATGTTCCAGCCTAGCAGTGATTTCATTAGTGACAGGTGAAATGATCAAGAAGTACCATCTTTGTCCTCCTCCCTCTTCAGCAGGTATTTAGACCTTCACAGCTGCAAGTGAGAAAACAGATCCTCTTTTCCTGGAACTGCAGAGGGTATTCTGTTGGTCGACATTTCTGGTATAGAGTTATTTCTGTTGCATTGTGCTCTGCTCATCTGTTGCCCCCTTACTTGGCATTCTTGTCTAAAAGCTTTTTAAAGGCAGGTTCATAATTCTGTTTATATTTTGCTTAACAGAAAGGGGGTCCTGGTCATGTCTGGAGATCTCAGCCATTATCACCATAAAATAAACATTAAAAAGCCATGGTAAATACATAAGCATGTCTCATTCCATCTGAAATAGAGGAGTGGAACACAAACTTTAGATGATTTCTTTATGATGCACTGTAATGTAGCCTTCTTAAATTCAGTAACTCAGCACAGAGAACCTTCACCAAAATCTCTACAGACCGGGAAATTAGTTTTACATCTATATGCCTTGAAAATCAGGCATGAGACTTCTTGAAAAGGACGGGATTTAAAACAACATATTTATTCTTGACAATTAATGTTCCCAGATATCGTTTCTTTTACAAGTTTTTGTTCAGTGAAAGACAAGCATGAGAAAAATAATAGCAGCTATGACACACAGGTAGAGATGAATATGTCCATAAATACCTGCTTTTGGAAACTGCATGACACTTCATACTTTACACAATGTCAGACCCCACGTGATCAACAAGAGCCATCAAATTCTCACTCATGTTTATGCAATTATTCAAGTCGTATGTTCAAAGGAGATGAGGGAAATCTTTAAACAGAGAAACTTTATTCACAAAATGATTATAGCACAATATTAGCATTATTTGAATGCCCAGGCTCCAAAGCCTAGGAGAAGGAAATACCCAGACAGTTCAGCCTACAAAGTGCTGCACGCTCCTTTCTCCCTTTGTCTCCAGCTGTAGATGAGGACATTCATTATTTCCATGTGTCAAGCGCAGAAATTGATTGCAAATTAGAGGCACATGCTTTTACTAAAGACAGGAACTGAATTATGATTAGATTGTAGCTCCAAATTACACCAGTATATGAAAATATATAAACTGCAGGGGAACGCAGCTCCAGATGAATTTGTCCTTTTTATCTCACAAATGAAAGCTATTCTTTATCCAACAAAAAACCTAGAAATAGACAGTATTCAAAAAATCACGAAGTTGATGCAACACTTCATCTCGTTATTTGTCACTAAAAATGTCTTTTAAACATTTTATCTTTTCTCATTCATCTAGATAGTCTTTTTTTCCCTCTATTTTTTACTAACGGGATCTTCCTAAGTATGGGAAAAAACTAAAAAAAAAACCACCAAAAAACCCCCCAAAAAACCACCAAACAACCAAACAAAAAAGGGGGGTGAGGGGAGAGAGAGAGGGAGGGAGGGGGAGAGAGAGAGAGAGAGAGAGAACAAACCATCATTCAGTTTCAATGCCTCATTCAATTCGAAAGCTCCATTTCTTTTATCAAGAGAAGCTGATATTTTTAAAATTCTGTGTTGAAAGGTGTGGAGATTTCTTTTCACCCTTTTATTTCAGTCTGTGAGTTGCATGTCCTTTTGAAAGAGCTTCCAGGTTCTCTAGCTGAAAGAGGCAATCATATGCCTGAGGACATACACAATAGGAAATGACAATGGAGCATTTTACTTCTTATTTGTTGAAGAAAAAACAGTAACTATGACACCAACTTGGAAATAAGAAGAGACTTTCTTTAATTGGCAGAGTTCTGCATGCACCTTGTTGGAAAGAAACTAGTCTGGCACAATTCTGTTTCAGTAGTAAAAAGCCCATTCTCTCCACACCCAGAGGAACCTGGACTTCATTCCTATTTAATACTGAGGGAAGGAATTTTGTTTGAGATCCAGTACTCCTTTCAGTTTCTGTTCCAGAATAATAATCATTGGCTGAGTCTACCAGGACTGGCTTACAGGAAACTCAGATTTTCTCCTAAGCTTTGTCACAAGACTTTTCTATGAGATCTTAGTCCCTTTCTTATATTGCAATCTCCAAAAAACCTCCAAAACAAACAAACAAACAAACCAACCAATCAACCAAAAAACACAACACCCCCCCCGCCCCATCAAAAAAAAACCCAAACCAACAACAAGCAAACCAAAAAACCACACAACAGCAGGGTACCTACCAAATTACTACATTACTTTGAGATTCTTGGAAGAATGATGTTAATAAAAGCAGGTAAGTAAACTAGGAAATATTTTTAATGAGATCAAAATTTGATACAGGAAAACACTAATAAGAAAGAACTCTATAACTTAGCTGACTGATGAGAAATGTCTTCTAAAACAGTCCAGTTTTTTTCTGAAATTACAAATAGCAATATTTTTCTTTGGCAGTTGTCAGTATGAAATATGCATCACTTTATATTCCACCCAAATTCTCCCTATTTTGACTTTCATGTGACTGGAACAGGAAATGTCTTTGAAATCTTGATTTTTTTTTTTTCAGAACTTAAGTTCTGTCTTTTTAAATGGCTTTTAAATTTTAATTTTTAATTATTACTAGGGACAGCTTTTCAGAGTAAAAGAGAAACCTGATAAGACTCTTGAGAATCCAGTTTCACTCTGGGCTAAAGAGAGATCAGACTGTCAGTCTCATGCTTTGCCTGTCTGGTGTGGGCTGATATCAATGAGTGTATCCTTTGGTTTAACAGGAAATTATTCTCCTGGTCTCTGCTGGCAGGTAGAGATGGCACAGAAACCACCACTCTCTGATTACTTTCAACATTTTTTTCTGAAAAAAAGACCATGATAGGGTTTTTTGCTTAGTGTTTTGTCAAGTTTCTATGGATAAAAAAGGAGACTTATACTCCTGAAGCCACATTTAATGCATCTCTTCTGCTGTACAGGGCGGAATGAAATACATCACTTTGGCTTCCATCAGCTCGCCTAGGCAATTCTAATTTCCTCTTTTTCTCAACTCTTTCTTTAAAAGCAACCCAGGTAGCAAGCTCCTGTCTACCAGCTCTCTGGAAAGACAGTATGAGCAGATGCATCCAGCTGCAATAGTCAGAAATCTTATTTCCTTTATACCTGCAGGAATACAATCCTTTTTTTTTNNTTTTTTTCTTTTTTCTTTTTTGAAGGCTCTGTGCATCTGTGCAGGGATGGGTGAATTTTGTTAGCAGATGGAAAGTCACAGGTGGTTTTGCATGGAAACATAATTAAATTGCACTGATTAAATTAAATGTCTGACAAATATATGGCCTACTCATCCCACCATGAATGGGGCAGATAAAGTGCAGCTCCAGCAGCAACTATTTGCCTTTGGAAAGGGAAATTAATCTGGAGTGAACTCACTTGATGCTTCCTGACTCTGAATCCTTCATCAAAATTATTCCTCCATCAGCTTGGCATGAGAAAGCAAATCATTCACAATTAACAGACTTGCCTTTTTGAAAAAAAATTTATTAGCATTTCCACCAGTCATAGAGCTGCTGATGCCAGAGAACACCTTTCTTATACCCCACAAAATTGCCTCATACGTGCTTGGGAAGATCATGCTGATCAAAAATAATTAAGAAGGAAGGAGAGTTATTAAAGCTGAAGGCAGCTATCTAATTGCAAATACTGAGTAGCATAATCTTTACCACAATATGAGGGAACACACTGTAGCTGTTGCTTCATTCTGTTCCATCTCTGAACTCAATTTGCACACAACAAAAACCTAAGTGTAGTCTAAATAATCTGGGGACAAGGACTTTGGTGTCTGTTACTGATGTTTGCAGAGAAGACAGTTTGCCAGATTATCTGTCATGAAAAGTGAATCAGTAATAAATACCAGTAAAGGTCTGATACAGCAAGGTTTTCGAACATCCACAACACTGCATGGTTTCAAAGGCACTGTCTCTGTTTATTTATGCATTTAGGAACTGCTCAGAGCTCAATGTAAGGAGTTGACAAACCCCTGCAGATCATTTTGCATCGGTTGGACCGGTAAAGTAAAATCAAATCTTTGTAGGACCGGGACTTGTTTAATTAACTGATGTCCAAGGAGAACCTCAAACAGAAATCAGTATAAAAATTCTCTGAGGAGCTTCATTCATGTGACATGGGCCAGTATAAAAGCTTTCCTCCAAAATGACAGAACTGAGCTACAACTACTCAAGTATCTTCAATCACCTGACTTGGGTTAGAAACCACCTAAGAGGAGATACATTATGGGAGATTGTTTTCTTTCTTTCCAGATGGAAAAAATGAAAGACGTTTTCCCAAGAATTCCATTCCTTCATTCTTGTTTGTTCAGCAAAACATCACATTTTAGTACAAAAGGTTTAGAATTAAGTTTGCTTTCAATATTTTGAAAACTTTGAGACTTTTTCTGTTCTTTGGCATTTCCTTGGCAGAAATTAACATGAGGGGAAAAAAAAAAAAAAGAGGTAGATTACAAGAAACTCACAGAATTACACAGCTACTTAAGGCCTTCATCTGCAGGGCTGTGAATTCTGCAGGATTGTTTCAGCTACATTCTCTTAATTGTACCTCAGTGAAGAAAATGCATAAAGAGAGAGGACATTACAAAATAGATGGTGTGCTCTCTGACAGAGTTTAGTTTAAGTGCATGGGTCAAAAGATGTGTCCTTAGTTTCTCTCAAACATTCGCATGCATGGTCAGTGCTCGTCCTGATCTGCTGAGCAGATATTGAGGCCGAACTATTAAGTTATTTTTTAGGATTCTTACTTCAAACAGTAAGTTTTGCACAAAACCAACATGGGATCCCAGTGTGGAGCTTTTTCCCCATCAAGAAAGAGCATTACTATTGCATGTGTGAAAGACAATTTTTGGGGCTGAGCAAGTTAAAAATAATTTGGGTCTTGTTTTGTGTAAATAACAGCAAATTTGGTTAAAAACAAAGTGTAAATTATTCAAATTCTTCTTCCTTGGGCACAAATACACGTAAGTGTGTGTGAGCATACTAGATTTTTCTAGGCTACTCTAGGGATGTTTGTTATGTGACCGGTATGACATTTTGTTTGTAGGCTGTTGCAGTCGTTCAGAATCCCCAGCAAACACTTAAAGAGCAGAAGGCTTCCATGTTTTAGTGGAAGAGAATATGACATTTCCCATCCTGTAGCTGGAAGAATTCCTTCTCTTTTCCCAGGAGAAGAAACACACTCTTCAGAATAATCTCCCACTTGGAATAGCCATGAACACTGAAAGCTATCTTATGATAAATCACACAAAGCTAGTCAGCTGATTAAAGATCTCATAGGTTGAAAACAACTCACTTTTGATGCTGTCTCCAAGAATTCACCTACACAGACAGCTTATTCGGGTTCTGAGGTAGCGTTAGCAGCCAAGAAATCTGGCGTTCACATGATTTCAAATCTACTTAAATCAAAATAAAACACATTTAAGCAGTGTATGGCCTGGGCGAGAGCTCACATCATGGAACAGAACTTGTTTTTTAAGATATGTGAGTGCAAAGGGACAGGATCAAGGCTTCAGCTTTTGGCCAGGCCTGAGGAACCACTCCTCTTGCGGTAGCTTTCAGCTGTGTGAGCGTTCCCAGTATGGTTCAGTGCAAAGCCAAAATGGCAGAGCTGGTAATGGCTTGAAAGTGTGACAGACAAGAAGTGTTCTTCATGCCTTTCACAGCTGAGAGACACTTCAGCAGATCTCCATCCACCTCTAAAGTTATTAGAGACTGGCTTCGAGTTGAGGCTCAATAGCAAGGCACTAATATTTAGTTGATAATGGTAGTGCTAAATGCTGAGGTGAGTGTCTGAGGGGATGCTTTTCTTTGTGAACTCATCAGCTCCAGGGAAACCAGAGATGAAGGATGATAGACAAGGAATGCTTACCCAGACAGACACTGATTTCTCGTCTGTCATGACAAGCACCAGTCTCAGCTGTAGGGAAGGAAGCAGACTGCAGCAACCAAAGCTCCTCAGCCCGGTAACCATAGCACTTGTATGTGGTACTAGCTTCTGCAGAGGTAGTCAACCAGTTATTACCTAACAAAAGCCTGCTTGACCCTCAGATTGCCTCCATGTTACAGGACTTCAAGCCTGAAACTTCAGCTACATATGCAAGTGGTCACAGTGCGCAGAGTTCTCAGAAAGCCTTCATGCCAGTGACAAGTCACGCAGGAATCTTCTAACAAAGCCAGGGGCATAGACATGGAGACAGCTACTTTCTATACCAACAAATTTCTCCAGGGTAGAAAAGTAATTTCAGTTTTCAATCCCTTTCTTCTTGCAGAAAGTCCCAGATGCATGTCAAATAGCGTAGAAACCTTGCACAGTCCACCGCCCTCCATCAGAAGCTAAGCTGAGACTAACATCTGAACAAGGTCTGTGAGTTGGAACCCCACAGAGGCTTTCAAACCAGAAGACAGAGGCTTTAACTTTGAAGCTGTCCACACTCCCTCTTATTGGGATGCTCCTTTTGCTTGGAATTATCTTCAAAGTTAAAATAACTAGGGGATTGTGATATGTGATAATACAGGAAAGAGAGTCAGAGATGTTTCTGTGAATGTTGCAAACGCAGGACTGTGTTAAGGAAACTTTCCTGTCTGACCATCCAAGAGCCACTCTGCCAGTCACACTTCCACAATCAGAGACTTTTACTGCCGGGACTGAAGCGCCTTCGCAGCGTGTGGCTCCAGTGACCCAACGGGTGCCCCACTTGACCTCCTACACACCCCACCCTCAGTCAGACAAGGTTTCCTTATGAGCTCAACCCCGGGTTTCTCATAACAGAGTATCAGACCTCTGGATCCTTAAAATAATTGAATCTTGGTGCAACAACAAAAAATCGACTTGAGGCAGGTGCCTCAGAAAGGACCCTGAACAAAAGATTACCAGGGTTTTTATACTCTCACAGTTTAAGCCCTTGAAAGTCTGTGGTCCTTGGCTCCTGCTGTGTCTCTGAGTGTGCCCCTCACCTGGCTGGGCCACAGCTCCCCGTGCCCTTTGTTATGCAGAGGGTCAGCACCAGTTCATGGCCCCTTGCCTCGGGCTCCTCCCACCCAGAGCTCAACCTGCAGCTCCCCCTGCAAACCGAGCCGCCTGCGCTGAATGGACTCCTCAGCTCTTAACACGAAAATTCCAGGTACTGCCAACCTTACCATTGCAGGATTTCCTTCACAGATTTCACAGCAGATGTTCTGAAACTTTGCAGGGTTTATTTTCAGATGGAGCAGGGTGGGGGGGAGGAGTGCAAAGCTCTCAAATGCAGTCCCCTCAAACCTGTTTTCCAGTCTGCACTGCTGTTCAAGTCACCTGTACTCACAACTGCTCTCTGATAACGATTAGAAACATTCGTCAAGTGGATATTTGTTCACTCTAGTGTATGGAAAGTAACAGTTCCATATTCATCACTAAACATGAATATTTATTATACACCATTTTATTATTTCAATCATCTAATAGAGAGATAGGAATAAACTTCTGTGTCTTAGGTGTACAATGCACACTTTGTATAAAGTATAGGAAATGATGAAGGTTAATTGATCATAAACATCTTCAGACCAAAACATTTCTGACAGTGATATGGTGAATTGTACCCTCTGCCATTTTATTAAATATGTTTACACAGCCAAAATGAAAATCAAAGCTGCTGACTATATGGATCACATTTTTGAATTCGTTGGGACTCCTTTTGGATCACACTTTACTGTTTGATGTGTTTCATCACTTGCTCTACCCAAAATTGAGAGATAGAGCTAGTACTAATTACTTTACAATCAGAATTGATGCCCCAGACCAGGGCATCAGGCAAGTTCCTGATGACAGCTGACATCCAGCTGGAAAGTCTGTTCATAGTTTGGGGTCCCAGACCAGAGACTCCATGGTCAGGAATAGTCTTGGCCATGGTGGGAGCTGTACCTCAGGCAGGGACCAAGTTCAAGAGCTTCTGCCTGGAATCAGCTCCTGTGAGTCAGCCCTTGTAAGCCTCCCCCTGGAGCTGTCAGGGAGCTTCTCCCAGCATCACCAGAAGGAAGAGGTACTGCCCCAGCTGCTCTGTGCCGAAGCTGGCTCTGAGCTCAGGCAGACAAAACCCCAGGGTGGGGTAGGATTTGCTCAGGGTCCCTCCAGCACAGTTTTTTATATGCAAACATGGTACTGTTGTGAAGGATTCAGCACTCCAGCTAGATATCTTTATCTGCTTCCAGCCCACTGCAAATGTGAACTGAATTACTTGGCAGTTGCAGAAGAGTAGGGGGTGTGTGAGGAATCAATTAAGACGAGTCAGCTGAGAAGAGGTAATTTGTTACGACATGGTAACTTGGTTGTTTGTAATTGTTAGTAGCTTTCGTGAAGATTTTTGACTTCCAAAGGGTTAACCACTTCCTAGTGTCTTATTGTCTTCTAATGAGGAAGAACGGACAAATGGGGGAGCATTTAGCTTTCCAGATTCATTGCTTAATTTTCTGAGTGTTGAGTAATTCGGCTCAATTGCCCGAGACAAAGAAATGTCAACAGATTGCTTTTATTTCATTAAAATCTGCTATTGGAAATAACCTTGCAGAAGTTTTTTTTTTTTCTTGGAAAACAATGCAGAATTAGCTGGAGATGTTTTATATTTTTCCAGTTCTTCATGCATTGGCTATTACAACTTTATGCTATTGACTGGATACAAATTAGTCCAGTGGTCTGATCCAGTGTGAAAGTATGTTTCATCTAAAACAGAGGAAAAAAGTGTGGCAAACAAATGAAATTGATTTATTTCAAATGTCCCTAGTCCTGGAAAAAACCCCAATGAAACTATTTCATTAAATAATTTCTCAAAAATGTGCCTCGAACTAGTATTGGATGAGTGGTTTTCAGAATTACAACTTGTATTTTCACTTTCATCCAAAAATAAATGTCACAAAATTTCCAAGTCCATTATTGCACTGAGCTCTCTGTAATAATGGCATGGTTTAGTCTATGACACATATTGACCTTTGTAAGTTGCTTACCGCTTTGGTTTTTCCTTTTTGATTAATTTTAGTAACTATTTTGATAAGTGCTATGGATTAATAGGTACCGTGATCCCAGAAGTCAGAGGTCTCTGATTTTTACCATTTCTGTCACTTACTTGTTTTGAGATTGAAGTTCTCAGTGTTTCAGTGCCTTCCATTTTCCTCCTCTAAAATAGGATGGAATTATTTTAAATCTATAGTGATGAAATAATGAATGCTTGCACAGAGATTTGAGAATATAAAGTGCTCTATAAATACCAAGCATTATTATTACCAGTCTATAATGGAAGAATGCAATCCTGGAAGGGAACCAACAATGAATTCAAAGCTGAGGGATTAAAACTAATGATTTCAGAGGAAAGAGCAAATTTAGCCTGAGACGTGTGTGTTGTATAAACACATTTTGAGAGACCTCAGACTACCTTCAAATGTTGCCCTGTCACCACAGTGGAGCAGGTAATGCCATTATTTTAGGTACTTTTGCTTTTTCAAACAGAAGGTGCTCAATTTCAGTCTACGGTGACCTCCACAATAGTTGCAATACCAGAACAATATTAATGTGTTCCAATTATATTTTATTTTTTTATGGCTTTTTTTTATTGAGGTTAGCCCGAGATGCAGATTTTGAGAGTTTAAATACGATACAGTTGCTGATAGTTAACCAACAATGTCTAGAGTTGTGATCCAATTTCTCTACTCATTTGCCACCAAAGTCAGGAAGCATAAACTTATGAAGCATGATCTAAAGTGTTATAAACTTGGAACTCTGTTGCTGTAGAAGTCCAAAACTGATCTAGCTCAAGCAGCTCTGAATAGAGCAGGCCTGTATTTATTAGTTTCAGGACATAGTGCTGGGGGAAGGAGTTGCTTCCATAATTATCAGGCTCCTGTGCAAATTAAGTTTTTTGTAATGCTTTCTGCAATTTTGAATTACCTGCTAGAAGGCTCACTAAAAAACCAGGCAGAAGTGTTTGGGTTTAACAGCAGTGCACCGAGCAAATGAAGTATCCTTCCATACACTGCAGCAGGGAGTGTGCTGTGTGTGGGGTTTCTGAGGCAGCAGGAACTGACTTTATCCAGCAGCAGGGAGAGGTAAAATATGTGAGTATAGGCACGCAGCAATGCTCCTCTCAGCTCTTTGTCATAACATATTATTACACTTAATTTTATCGAGCCGTGGGAAGAAAATCCAGTTCCAGGGTGTCAGAGGTTGTAATCTGGAGAATCAATTTCAGATCGGAAATAAGTGCATAGGTTCTATGCCAGAAAGAGAGGACAGCTTGGAAGAAGAGAGTTGTGGAGTGCCTTAGGTGGAAGTTTGGAAGCGGGCAAAGGACACAGACTGGTGGCATCCTGTGAGTAGCAATCGTGGTGTGGTGGTTTGGTGGATTAATTCACCTGCACCCTTCTCTTGCTCATGACTCAGACATTCTTTGGGGAGTGGATTCATGAATGCTGAGAGGGAGAGCATTTTCATAGGAATGATTTATTGCAGAAACCTAATTCTTCTGAGGAAGATTATGATTTATATCTCACAGTCCTTAAAACCTTCTAGAGAAGTAGGATTTGACACACATTTGAGTGTTTCCTTCTGACTGACCTGAGATGGTGCCCTCAATTTGACTGGATTTTATCATGATGCACATGTCCTTACACAGCCCAAGTGAGCACAGAGACTTTTGCAGTATAAACAGCAATAACATGAGAGAAAAACAGATTTTTAACAACTTGTGATGTCCACATTATAAGAAATTGAGATGAGGGTTTTATTTTTAAAAAATAATGTATGCTTTTTAGTCTTACAGCATACCTTTATAATATAGAGAGCAGAAATACTAAATTAAGTGAGAACTGGTTGGAAACTTCCAGAGAGTACTGAAAAGTTTTCACTTCGCATTGAATAATTAAGTTTCATCTGAAACTAAGGCTTGAACCATAATTCCTGATATTATAATCACTAGGATATATAGGCAATTTTGCACCCTTCTTTTCTTACTCTCTTGGGCTCAGTTAATTAATATTCATGTAAAACACAGCTACTCTAGCGGAGAGGATTGAAAAAAAAAAACCTATTGCATAATAACAAATGTGTTTGAAGGTAATTTATTCAGCTTCTTTGTGTGGAAACGAGGATCAAATCCTGTTCAACATGAGGCAAAAGAGAGCTAGAATTTGCTAACTAAGTTGTACAATCACTAAAAGCAATTCTGCAGCATGACTTCCTCAGTTAAGACTTTTTTTCCTCGGGAAACCTAGGCTGTAATTAACGGTATAGTAAATCTATTTTTTAACCTTCCTAGTGCCAGATTAAAGTAATGTGTCATCTGGCCTCCTTTAGCCATTGGAAAATCGGCATAAAATCCCTTGATCCTGTCTGATTTGAAAGCAATGCACTTGTCAGCCTACACCTGATCCAGACACGTCATATTCTCCCAGGTGAGTGGTGCAGCAAAACACTGGTAAAATATTTAGTTATCACAGATAAACAAGATATCCTGAAATTTTGAAATTCCAGAAATGCCCATGGAATGGTAAAAGGATGAGCCATCCATCCTCGGAATATGCTGAAACGCTGAGACCCTCAAGACAATGGAATATTGTCCTTACATTGCCAGTTATTCTTAGGGTATCAACAGGATAAGTGACAATTCAGACTGTTCTCTTTCAATGCAGTCCTTTCTGTTCCCCATGATAAAGTGCTAACGATGCAGGATTCTTTTGACAAGAGATGGGTTTAAAGTTAGTTTGTTACTTGCATTGTACCAACAGTGTTGATGAGCATGTTGCCACCAATAATGTCTTTTTTTAAGGTTTTCTCAAGGTTTCACACACATCTTATTCTAACCAGTTTTTGCCTGTCAATGAGCACTGGGCAGAAAATGAAATATCTGTGCTCCTGAAAATCTTATCCCAGCAACAGGTTCTGCTTGGTAAAGATAACTTGAGCATCATCAATGGACAAATAGTGGACAGCAGAGCTGCATCTGCATTATGGTCTTTATCTTTGAACATATAATATAAAAACAGTAAAGCTAAGGAGGCCTATAATGCCCAGAAGTAATTTGTTTCATCTCTCAGCTGTCTTCCTAACATGTATTCCTTAAACGCATTTTAAAACTCAAAAAAATGCAGAATTTTTTGCTGTAGCAAACAGGTCAAAATCCAGTACTCCAATTTAAGTAAAATGAAGTTTTTATTTACTAAGTGGGGCATTTTCAAGCCTCATCCCGAATTTTCACCTTTGTCAGATCTGTAGACATCGTAAGAAAGAGCTGCAAACTACACTGAAGGAAGACCTTTGCACGAAGTCCCACTCTGTGTTTGTTCCAGGAAGTGAGAAGCCTCAAAAGAGCTGTTGAATCAAGCTCAGAGTCATGATGAGGAAAGGAAAAAAAATCATTAAAGATAAAATATGTTCCTTTTTAAGAACCCAAGCTAGCTACTGCTGCTCTGGAATTTAGTGTTCCTGACAGTGGCAGCTACAGTACCCCCTAAAGAAACAGAATTGCACTTTTTTGTGCAGCTAAATAATTTCAAAGAAAGAACATTAGTTCCTCCACTAATCTTCCACCTCAGAAACACTTCTGAAATGTTATATATGATGTCAGTAATCTCCTAAACCAGCAGGAATTCAGTGGCTGAATATCTGTAACCTTTAGCTCTGAATCTTTTAATTACACCTTTACCTCTAGCTATTTATCAGATTTACAAATTTCCCAGTATAGGCTGAGACTCCTGGAGTTTGCAGGGCCGCTTAGAGTGAAGTACATTTTGTGACTGGCACTGAGGTCTATCTGTCTCGTTTACTTCTGTGAGAAATAAAGACAACTCTCGGTTTTAATTAAAAAAAAAAATTGATTTATTAAAGAAAAAAAGAAATTTAAAATAAAATTTATACAAGCCGAATTAAATAAAAAAGAAAATCAACAAAAATCTGGGAACGCAGGATCAGAGACCCTTGTGGCCAGTAAGGCTATTTGCACAAGGCAGAGGTCTGCAACGCTGGGCCTGCTCAGAGCAAAAATATTTTAAAATGTCTCTATCAGAGACAAAGAGCCAGTTACCACAGCGTTGGACCTTTTACCCCAGCTAATCCGAAGAA
>VZTA01025022.1:0-78650 GCA_013398855.1 Mohoua ochrocephala | reverse complement strand
TCGCCTGCTGCCAGGGGACAGCTTTCAGTTGGAAAGTGGCGGGAAAACACCTCATTAAAATTCCAGGTTGCCATGGAGCCCAGGTGCAGAATAACGGCTGCTGGGGGGGTGGCTCTTCACAAAGTCCTGTTTCCCTCATGAAACCCTGAACTGAAACAGAACTTAACACACTTCATATTAACAAATAAACTCTTAATCATAAATTAACTTAACTCAAAACAACCTTAGAACTTCTCTAAATAACAAGAGGACAGTGGGACAAGTCAAATAAAAATGCTTTACAAACATATTATGTCCTGCTAGTGCAGGACTCAAACTTAAATTAGAAATGGCATGCAATGCCAACTCAACCTTTTTTTCTCCCAAGGGAAGGGTAAAATGTGCCTCTTCTCGAAAGTAAATATAATGACAGGCAACAGAATATTATAATGTCTCTGGGATTAAATTAGTAGGGTGAACTTAAAATTGTAGTCACTGAGGGGGGAACAGAAATTTAATCAGGAACAACACAGAAACCTCTCACTTACAAACATTCAACAGTTAACATCTAACCTCATCAAAAAAACTTCATAACTTCACAGAAATCTTAATAACTTATAAATATACAACCACTAACAATTAACCATTTGTGAACTTAACAAACTCTATCCTGGTCACATGCAAAAGCCAATTCTTAATTTTATAAATGACACTTCACAGGCCTATCCCACAGCAAGCGCTCTTGCTGCCTTAGCAATTCTAGCAACAAGCAAAGAGGCACCTCCAAGCTTTAGATGGCATGAATCACATTGTGCCTTCAGTATAAAAAGCCCCAAAAGTTTGCAACAATAAAGAAACATCGAGGCCAGGAAGTTGATGGCATTTCTCCCAAGCATGTTGAATGTCCAGCTTTAGATTAGACAAAGGACAGTTTTCTGACTCATCTCCTGATGGAATAATGGGGGGGAAAACAAAAAAAGGCACTAGATGCAGCCCTTCTTAGCTCAGAATGTGTAATTTTCTCTGTGCAACGATGTCTTGGCATAGACTATATCATATATTTTCCTGTGTGTAACTCTCCAGTGCTAATCCTTCCCTCATGACAGCATGGCTCACAGGAGCAGCCCTTCTTTTGGTTCTTAATACCCTCTGGTAGCTCTCCACAGCTGTGTGTGTGAAGGGGAAAGCAGGACTAGATGACCTCCAGAGGCCCCTTCCAAGCTAAATTATTCCATATTTCTATGCAGAAAGATAAATTAATTTTCTAAATCATTCCACACTGGTGATGAAAGGTATCTTGGGAACTTTCTATATGAAAGAGGTAAAAGAAATTTAATGAATTGTTATTGTTATTATTATTATTACTGCTGGTATTAATCTTGTATGAGAGGAGATTTCTGGTAAATATAGAGAAAGAATATCAGGGAATCCATTTGCAATGCAGCAACTCCATGCAAATGCCAGCCTGTGTGCAGAAGCATAACAAAAAATATTTTTGCAAAAATAACAATCTGACAGTAACATGCTGCTGCCAAGCTGCCACTTCTCTCCATGAATTAATCTTTTATTTCCTCGCTGGATTTACCATAGGTGTTATATTGGGAATACACTTATGATTGAATTGAGATCCTTTTAGTCTCATTCCTCATGCCACAACATAATAAACACTTTTATTGCCCAAATTTCCTTGGTGTGTATATTATTAGGAATCATAGAATTTGTCTTATACCTGACTGCAGGAAATCAGTAAGAAGAAATGCATTTTAAAGGTAAAGGGGCCTGGAGGATTTTCACACAACCAACCAATGAATATATTAAGTGCTGTCATAGTAAATAAATAAATAAATGAATGAATAAAGTAATGAATATTTGCCAGTCTCTGTTGCCTTAAAAATGAAAATAACTGCATTTTCATTTTTATGTTCTCTCCAAATATTGTCCTAGAATAACTCAACTCTTACTTCATTAGAAAAGCTTTGATTAGCTTTGATTCTGACTGATAGAAAGAACTATTTGAATCAAACAGAAATAGGAGCTTGGAAATACTCCAGAAAACAGCACGGGTTTTATGTCAAGGAAAAGACCACGCTGTATTTTGAAAGAATCTAAAGCATTTTCTTAGGATTTTACCCATTAAATATGGGGTGTTTTGAAAAGCAGAGTCAGATCAGTGTACTCTTCAAGTTTCTCTAGAAGGTGTTAAAATTTTACTCCATGAGTGGGAGACTGTGTCAGCTGGACTTCCCAATTTTTTTTCAGCATTAAGTTTATTAGTATCTTAATTTTTCATGACATTATATTAGGCTGCCAAAAAATTGGACTATCTTACCTTCTCCTACTTGCCATGTTTATTCAATGTATAACAGCTCTTTCCATTTACTAACCAAAACGAATGTTCCTTTTCTTTGTTCTCCTACCCTCTGCCCCACAGAATTCTTTTTCACATGTTGCAACAGTTTAGAAAAGAAATTCTGACTTACATATTTACTACTCTGAATGAAATAAGAGTGTTAAAGAATCATGAAAATTTAATGCTTTCTGTGGTAAATATCACCAGTACTGCCAGGAATTCAGGCACTTACAAATGATGAGAAAATACTTTTACAGCGCCAAAAATAAGTCTGTCTCTTTGAAAGGATGTAAGAGAGAGGTGAGAGACACGCCTTGTTTTTGTCTCTGTGTCTTGTGAATCGTATCTGACTGGCTGAGATTTCCAGTAAAATTTAATAATGGAAGGAAGTTGTGATGTTGCTTCAGTACGTGAAATTACACAACATTAAGCCTAAAACTGGCTTTATTCTTTATAAAAGAATAACACCAGAAGTTGTAAAAAGTTACTGTCCCTGGAACACTTTTTCCTGTCCCAGCATTGCTTCCTTGACGTCCATGTGTGCCCCTGCAGAAACGTGGTGCTGCATTGTAGAGACAAACTTGTGAAGGGACCCTAACCAGCTGCATTGCTGTGTAGCTGAACGACAGTCGGCCTGTGCCAAGTGAGCACATTGGGACTGGGGGCAGAGTGAGGGGTGCTTCCACCAGTTGTCCATCTGAAACAGCTTGAGAGACAAGGCTGGTGAAGAAGGAAGGGGAGGAAGATATGTTGCGGTGGCTCAGCCCTCTGGGGGGCTGCGGAGCCCTCCTGTACATCGAGCTTTTCCCCTTTCCTTGCAGTGGTGGGAGCAGTCCAAGGGGAAGAAGTCACAGGGATAGTGCTTTCTCTCCCTCTCCCTTGTATTTGGGGTGATTTCCCGGCATCCCCCTGTTTATTAAGTTCAAGCTGAATATGCACTTTCTTATGTTAAATATGTATTCCCTCGTTGACTATGTACTATGTTCTGGAACCTTCGGTTACCCTCGATGTCCCACTGGTTCATCCCTTCCTAGTCCCTCCTCCCTCCCTTCCTGTTTGGTACCCTGGCTGTCCCTCAGATGTTTGCTGTTCCCTGATTAGTTATCGTGGTCCCTTTTTTAACCCTGGACCCTCCTTGATTTTTTGTTCTTTTGCCTCTGGAATCTCCAGAATAAACTTGATGCTTCTGAAATCTATGCAAAGGACTCTTCCCTCTCCTTTACCTCCGGTGCCTTCCCCATCCAACACCTCTGCGAGCCCCCTTCCCCACTCGGGAAGGACAGCACAGCAATAACAGCAGCCAGCTCCTGTCAGCAGTGGCCGGCCCCTGTGGCCAGGGATGCTGCAGGACAGCCTCAGATTCCCTCCAAGAGGGGTGGCTCCAGGGGAGCCGACACGGCGAAGATACTCCAGTTGCCAGAGCAGGGATTTCTCCTCAGCCTGTGGTGAAGACCGTGGTGAGGCAGCTGTGCACCTGCAGCCCGCGGAGGTCCGTGGTGGAGCTGGCAGGTGTGTCCAAAGGAAGCTGTGACTCTGTGGGAAGCCCACAGTGGAGCAGATTTCCTGGCAGGACATGTGAGCCCTTGGGGGACCCACACTGTGTGCTACGGAATGGGCCCATGGTGCAGCAGTTCATGAAGAACTGCAGCCCATGGGAAGGACTAATGTTGAAGAAGTTCACAGAAGCCTGTTTCCCATGGGAGGGACCCCATGCTGGAGCTGGGAAAGCAGAAACAACATGTGAGGAGTTGACCATAAACCTTATTCCCTGTACCCCTGCACTGCTGATGGGGAGAAGGTAGACAAACAGGACTAAAGTTGAGTCTGGGAAGGAGAGTGGGGTGGGGGGAAGGTATTTTTAAGATTTATTTCTCATTATTCTACTCTGATTTGGTTGGTAATAAATATAATTTATTTCCTGAAGTCCAATCTGTTTATTCTGTGACAGTAATTGGTGAATGATATCTCCCTGCCCTTATCTCAACCTATGAGCCTTTTGTAGTTTCTCTACCTCATCCTGCTGAGCAGGATAGCGACAGAATGGCTTTAGTGGACACCTGGTGTCCAGCCAAGGTCAAACCATCACATCAGGTATCTGTTAATTTCTGTCACAGACTTTAGTTCTATTTCCTGTTTTAAAATCTGAGTTTTCTGAGAAATCTGTCACTTTTCAAAGTGAATTTCTTGTTGTTTTATAACAAAATTGCATTTTTAAATGCATTTCTACTTTGGTGTGAACACCAGGATTAAGCATTTTGCGTATTCAGCAACAAAAATCTCCCCCTAGGCCTTAAATGTGGATTATTTTCCTGTGAACACCGCTATCATGATATTCTCATTCAGTTATTTGATTGGAAGAGCTCAATGGCAAATGCAAAGGCATACATAACACAGCATAGATAACACCATGTCACAGCTCAAAAGTCTGTTAATTTCACACACATATCGCCTCTCTTACCAAATATCTCCTTCAGAAAAAGAAATACACGGCAGTTCCCCACACTGAAATAAAACTTCTCCTAACTGAAACCATTTGCAAAGGGAAACTAATGCTACCATCTAGAAAGGCTTCACAGTAAAATGAATATTGTTCTGAAGGGCACCTTATCTAGATAGGTTGGAGGCCGGGAAGAGAAAAAAAAACAAGTAAAAAATTAAACCATGAGTGAAGCAAGAGCAGCAACAGAAAGGCTGTTTAAATGCATGCTATGGCACCTTTTCTTCCTCTTCAGTGATGTGAATGGTTTGTCTTACGTGCCTAGGGAATATTCTCCTCTTTCTCCACTGCTAATTACTACATTAATACACTTAAAATGTTTAGAGGGGAGGAGGGGGAAGCTGCTTGAGATTATTTTCAAGCAAGTCTTTTAATTCAGATGCTCCGTTCTCTTCCAAGATCCATCTTTCCTGCTCGCACTTCCTCTCCTCAATGTGGGCCTTTGCTGAGCGTGCAAAAGGCAGAGAAGCTGCAGATTTACAGCGCATTTAATTCTCAAGCAAGTGGGGATCGATATGCAGGACACAAGGTCTGCCCTACCCTGATAACTGTAAACCTTCCATCTATCACTGGACACCTCAGGGAAACTCACAAATCACAGAGCACTTGCTTATCCCCTCCTGGATTCTTCTCGATTCCTTGTTTAAGCTCAGCTGAGTACTCTGTGTGACTCTCCAGCTGCTGTCCTACTTAGGACTTAATGAGAAACCAGGAGAAACAAAGGAGACTTTGTCTTCCTTCGGTGAGTCTGGTAACACTTCGGTGGGCTTTGAGAAGGCTCAGTGGTCGGTTTTTTTCTTGTTTGTGCCTCTGTGCAGAAAGCCAACGTTTTCAGGCATGACTAGGGTCAGAACGGTTACTGTGCTCTAATGATCCAGGAAGTGGATTAATGTGCCCAAACTGCCTTTTTGACCCAGTGGTGAATTCCCAGTATGGTCCAGCAGCCGTTACTGAAACTTCAGGCTGTAGCTGCCCACCTGAGGGCAACCTTGGGAGACTGAAGGAAAGCTTCCTGCTCCAAATGGAACCGTGGCGCAAAAGATCTTCCAAAGGAGGGAATGAGATCCATGATGAATGCTACAAAAAGTATTTGAAAACATTCACTGAGGCCCTGTCCTTGGCCTTGGGAGAAACCTCAAAACATCCATGGAGCTGCACTGAGCAGTAGTTCATTAAGTTAAAGGGAGACAAGAAGCTAAGTGCCATAACCAGGCAGGGAGGGGTAGTGGCACTGCCAGCTGGGGCCCAGACCCACAATGCAACAACGGGCAAGGGCAGAACACCCACCTCGTGCTGGGAGCCAGTGTACAAACAGGGCAGTAAAACCCCAGCAAGTCCTTAGTGAGGATGCAGATTAGAAGTTAAGCAAAAACCCTGGCTTGTAGGGTTTCTGTCAGCACCCTTCCAGCTCCACTTCACCTGAAGCTCTAGATTAGTTTTAATCCTAATCTGAGTGATTTCCTAGAGATGTAAGGTGCTTGTGGAGAATTTTTTTGCTACCTAGAAGCCCCTTTGCATCCCTGTTCCACCTGGAATTCTAGTCTCTTTCCCTCAAACCTCAAACTTTAACCTCAAATTTAGATCTGGACTAAGACTTAAATCATGAGAAAAGCTACGACCCAGAAGAAGTTGTTAGGGAGAGTTCCTGATGCAATCTAGTCCTGACTTTGGCAACAGCCTTGCAATTCCACTGCATCTATAAGTTTTGTCTTTATCTCACTGCTAATTCTAATATTAACCCAAAGGCTTCAGGTGAGCTGAAGCTTAATCCAAAACCTGCTTCCATAAACTAGAGGAAGAAGTCAGAGAGCATTATCAGTAGAGCTCACCCTTCTTCTGGCCTCCCTTTTTCAGTCTAACTCCAATGGTAACTCCAGGCTTTGTCTCTCTCTGACCCCTAGGCATAACCCTAAGGCTAATCCTATCCCTAAGCCTCAGGGTAGGATGAAAACAGCCATATTCTTGAGGAAGCCCCTGTCAGGAAAGAATTCTTGGGGAAGCCCACTTTCTTTTTTTGGTGCTTTGCAGCCCCACCTCCACCTAAGCTTTGTCTCCTGGCTCACTGCTCCCTAGACAGTTTTTATGACTTTCAGGAACTCTTCTCACTCATCCTTTCTGACTATTCCGATTTCATTCAGTATTTGTCCAACGCATTTCCCTATCCTGTTCCTCAGATAGATATCAAGTGTATCAGAGAGCAGCAGCAACCTAAGAACCCACATCTGCTCTTCAGTCTTCATCCTTACTGTAGCTGCCCATCTGTTCTCTTTCTCTCGCAACATGTGTGCTCCTGATGGATTCATCGATGATGCACTTATTTAATGCAATACCTTTGTCCTTTTATCAAGCACGTATGCAAATTGTGGCCATGAACATCACTCTGTTTGGTTAAAGAGACACTTACGGTGTCAATGAACTTGATATACATGCACAAGTGTTTGCACATCTGTAGAATCTTAATGACAGAGATCAGTATTTGATCCAAGGCAAGTTGAACCTTGGTTCTTAATTATGGGTTTTGTGCAGATATGACCCTACTATGATGCTGCAATCTAGATTCTTAAAGACTTATTGCTTGGATTCAGGTGCTAAAGTAACTGACCTTCAATTTTAACAAAGTCTATTTCCTTAATTTTTGTGATTGAAAGCTTGAATCCTTGGACTTTAAAAGTCATGATAACAGAAGATACATTAAGTACACCTTCTTTTTCTTCATTTCATTCTGTAGAAGCTAATAATTAGTAAATTATTCTCTTATTTGCAAATTCAGAGGTAGCAATATTGGAAGAGCCCATCAACATAAAAAGCTTATCATTAACGTATCTTTAATTCTTTGGGCTATAAACCTCCTAATAGAGTTCTTATATGCTTTTACCTTAATTACAGAAGTTCAGAGACAGTTTTCGTTTTGTCCTCTGGCACAAGGACGCGTGTTGGTAGTAAGGGTTTTCTTAATACTTGCAGGTGCCATTATGGAATGGATTCACTGCCCTTCTGACTTTGGTTCTGAGACACTAACTGATGAAGCTTTTATCTCTCTGAAAATAAAACACTGTTATATTTAATTTTGGTACTTTCTCTAACTGTCTGCTGGCAAGCCTCCGTACAGTCCATCCCTGTCCATTTAGGGAAAGCAAACTACTATTAGTCTAGATTGCTTTTTTAAATCCTCGTCTGGAACACACGCTCTGTTCACATTTTGAGGTCTCACCTGTCTAACTGCTTGGGAGAAAAAAAAAAGAGCTTTTATTTTCATTTCCCTTTATAAGCCACATAATTAATGTGATCAAAAAGATCACTAGTTACAGTTAGATTCAGTTATTCTTGAGGTTTTTCTCCTTTTAAAAAACGTTTTTTTCTTTGACCAATCAGGTTGAATTGATTCAGCTCTGTTTATTAGGTTTCTGGAAATGACACTATTTAGCATTTATTTCTTCAGTACTTTTAATCAGCTATAAGAAAGTTCAGAAGTTCTCAAACTTTTCTATTTGGTGCCTATCTAATTGAGTCAAACACAAGGTCATGTTGTCTTGGATTTTCTACATCATTTCTACCTAATTACTTTCCTTTAAAGGTGAAAAAACAAATGAAATTTCTTAGGAGGACTATTACTTTGCTAACCCTCATGCCAACAACTAGAAAAAAGGAAACATTTACTGAGAAGGAAGAAGAGATTCCTCCAAGAAATTTGTATAATTCCCATATTCTTTCTGCCAGAAGTCTAGATGAGATCAACTGGCTTTAAACAGGGAGAAGAACAGAAGGAAGATATTTGGTGAGTTTGCCAAGACTTGTAAAAACTATACAGACAACTGGTAAATACAGAATATGCCCCACAGTTAAAATGCACTCCATGTCCAGTTGATGACTGATAATGAATGGGAGAAGCCAGGAGGCCCTTATTTCTCAACACCTCTATCAGTGTGACCTGTGTGACGACACAGATTGCTCTGCAAAAAATGGTAGAGATTCCGATCAAAGGGATCTTGCAATACCAGAGGATTAGGCCAGCAGAAAATCCACAAAGCTCAAGAGAGAAAGTGAACATTTCTGTATGAGAGGCAGAAAACCCCCAAATGCATTGATGATACCAAATGGGATGCAAGTGACTGAATAGCAGCCCACAGACAGGACCCAGGTGTTAAGGTGAAAAACAAGCTGAGTATGAACCAGCAGTGTGAAAGGCAGCCACAGCTGTGGAAATGTTAGCAGAAATGTGACTAGCAGAAAGCAGGACTACATTACACCATGATGCTTAGAGGTAGCAACGTGACATTTAGGACAACCTAACCAATATTTGGTTCCCTAGTTCAAGAAAAATATTGAGAAACTGGACAGGATTCAGCAGAAAGCTGCTGAGACAATCAGGAATTATGAGAACACGGCAAATCACGAAATAAATTGTTCAATCTGGCAAAGAGAAGTCTGCAGGATCTTTAAGTATCTGAATGTGCATTTAAAAGTGGATGGAGCCAAACTACTTTTCTAGAGTGAAGTAGTGCAGTCGTGGCAGGTTCCTGAAAGAGGATTGTGGAGCCTTTGTCCTCAAAACTTTTTTAGACCCAGCTAGACAAAGCCATGTCTGAGCTGTTCTAGTGTTGGATATGGTCACATTTAAAGGGAAAGGCTGGATGAGAGGTTTGCAGAGGTCCCTTCCAGTCAGCATTTCTAATATTCTGTGTTTGGTCAGATAATTTGGATTGTGAGAAATGTACATTTTAAATGAATAACATGCAAAGTATACTAAATGACTTCTAAAACTGCAAGTCAGTTCATTTATATTGGCCTTAATTAAGATTATTCAGAAAGAATTTATAAACTATCAACACACTTACTTCCATTTTGCTAGGCTCACTAGAAATGAGTTAAACATTTCAAAACCTAGCCTGCGATTTAAAAGAGAAAGCACAGGGTTTGCACACAAGATGTACTGCAGGAGTAGTACTGCCAAGGTTTAAACTTATTGATGTGGAAGAAGAATGATCTGCATGATGAGAAAATGGGGATGGGGTTGCCGGATGCAGTTTGTCTCTATTAAGATTACAGGATGGACATTCAGATAGCCCTTAGGCTTAACTAACTCCTGGGGACTTCCAATGAAACTGAAGTTTCTAAATGCCACTCTTCCCTTTGAAATGCTAGCGTGGATTTCAGCTCCAGAATCCCTGAGCTCATTTTGTCAACATATTTGTAAGGAAAAAAAGTTACTTTAAATTTATTCTCCTTTGAAAAGTAATTGTCAAACACTATTAAAGAACATTGGAACTAAGCTGAGCCATGAGAAATAGTCCTGAAGAGCTGTTCTTCCAACTCCTCCCAAATAGACTGAAAAAGATATAGAATCATAGAAACTAAACTGACGTTCCATCTGCTACCCTCCAAAGAGAGAAAAAAAGATTTATTTCACCCAAAACTAGTGAGAGATTCACTCTTTTAAGCCTCTGGGAATAGAAGTAAGAAAGATTTTGAAAAGTTTAAAATTTCTTCTTCATCTTCTTAGGTTCTTGGAATTAAAACTCTATTTTTTTTTTTTTTTCCTTCTCTGAAACTTGAGAAAGATTCATACAATGTACATGTTTGTTCTTTCCATGAGAAATGGATTCCTTGTACATTTGATTTCTGGAAATGATGGAAATAAGTCCAAAATATTTCAAAACTTCTTTCATCCTCCTTCATTGCCTTTAAAATGTCTTTCATATTTCATCCACTTCTGTAACCTCTGTGGAACTACAGTGCATGGTCTTGCACCTGGGGTAAGGCAACCCTAATATCAGTACCAGTTGGGAGATGAAGGGATTAAAAGCAACCCCGCAGAGAAGGATACCGGGGTGCTGGTGGATAAAAATCCTGGACATGAGCCGGCCATGTGCATGACCATGCCAAGCCCAGAAAAAGAACCACATCCTTGGCTGCATCCAAAACAGCATGACCAGCATGCCAAGGGAGGTGATTCTTCCCTGTATTCCACTCTCATGAGTCCCCGCCTGGAGTATCGCATCTAGCTCAGGGGTCCTCAGTACAAGAAAGATGTGGACCTGTTGGAGTGGGTCCAAAGGAGTGCTACAGAAATGATCAGAGGAATGGAATGTTTTTCCTGTGAGGACAGGCTAGGAGAGTAGGGATTTTCAGCCTTGAGAAGAGAAAATTCTGGGGAGACCTTACTCTACTCTCTCAATACTTAAAGGGTGCTTGTAAGAAAGATGCAGACAAACATTTATCAGGTCCTGCTGTGATACAAGTGGTAATGGTTTTAAATTAAAAGAGGGTCAATTCTACCTAGGCATAAGCAAGAAATTTTTCACTTTGAGGGTGGTGAAACGCTGGAACAGGTTGTCCAGAGAGGTGGTAGATGCCCCATCACTGGCAACGTTTAAGGTCAGGCTGGATGGTGCTATGAGCAACCTGGTCTAGTGGAAGATGTCCCTGCTTATTGCTAAGGGTGTTGGCTATGATCCTATGATCCTAAATGCCAAGAAAAGGAACCCTCACCAGAGCATGGATTCATAAGACTAAGTACGGAGTACAGTCTTGACTAAAAGTAGGGAATATTAAACCTTCATTTGTGGAAATAAAATTCTGTTAGTTATCTTAAATACGTTCTGAATTCTGGTTTCCTAGACAGCATCTTTCCTGTCGTCACTTTTCTAAATACTCTTTGAGACGAGTGTCGGAAAAGTGCATTCAAAAACCGAATATGCATTCACAGTTCCAGTAGTTGCAGTCTAATAGGTTAAAAACTTAGATAATTTCAACAGCTTATGTTAGTAGTCTATGTTTAAATGTCTGATGCTACCAGGTTATGTGCAAATTCAAGTACTGCTCCCACCTGCATAATTTTGAATTCATTCCATGTTCAACAGTCATCCTTAGTAACTTTTTGTAGAATGAAGCCTTTATATTCTTTGATGGTGTAACTTCACTAGCACAGAAAATAAGCCTTATTCCACGTGGTTTTTGCAGAGGCTGAGCTGTGTGAATAGGAAAGATGAAGAGACAGAGGTTAGGTAAATAATTAACCTTTGAAAATAACTCTTGCTCTTGGAGTGTGCATATCAATATGATATAATTACCACATTTTATTCACTGTTGGCTGAAGATCACCACAGGTAATTTAAACAGCGAGCTCACATTTGCATAATGTGCAGGCAGCAGGTTCTTTTAAATCCTTGCTGAGAAGAGGCCAACATATTTGTGTATCTACTTGAGATGCACCAATTGCGTTTAATTTTCCTGATTGTGGGGATTTTTTTCCTCATTAATACGTTCTTATATTCTTTTAAAAGGTATTACTAATACTTTGACCTGAACTGAACTGATTGACTTCTGATCAGGTCAAATCTAGTCAGAATTGGAAGAAAACATTATCTACATTCTGGTAAGAATCTTAATGAAGTTTGGGTTATTGTTTGGATTATTGTTCAGCCTGTATCTGATTTTCTAGTCAGCTGCACAGGCTGGTTTTGAAAGTAAATTCCTTTTGAATGAGTCCAGATCAAACCTGGTTGTGTGTGGGGCACAGCTCAGCAGTCCAAGTGTGGAAGTTTGAAGACAATCACAAGACGGTTTCAAATACAAATAAATAGAAATGTTCTGAAAAGATTTTATTTTCCCCTTCAGTTACATGCAAAGGCAAGTGACTAAGAGACATTTTTATCATGAAGAAGCTGATGTCTGAGGAATTTGAGCTCCTCTGTAGTATGCCAGGGCCTGTCAGAATGGTAACTGGAGCAGGGAAAAGTTTTGTCTGCTTTTTCACAAGAGGAATTGATCCACTTCAGGTTAATTACGAGGAAGAATAGGAAAATAATTTTCAGGGCATAGAAATCCATTTCTGTTCCCAGGTCATTTTGTCACAGACAGTAAGTCTGTAAGCCAATGGTATAAATTTCACTTCAGATTTTAATTACGGTGAATTTTCTTAAGAAGCACCTCCGAGTGAATTGGAATTTTAAAAAATCCTCTTCATGCTGAGCCTTAACAAAAGAAACTGAGTTTATCTCACAGACTTCCTCAGCATTGTCAGACTCTTGAGCCTGTGAGACAGGCAGCAATACGTGAGAAATGATCCAACTGTAGAATACTTTGGTTTTTATTGCCTACCAGTGTGCACTGGCATCCTTCATTTGATTGACAAATAGTAAGATCCCTTTCTCCATAAAAGCTGTTTTGTTTTATTTATTTAGGTTTCAAGCCAATACTCCAGTTTCATCATGTGTTAGTGAGTGCTTGTAAGCAGTAAAGTGAATTTTGTGCATTTACTCTGACAAGGATGACATTATTAAGTGTCTGGAATTAGACCTTTAATATGGACAGGACTCATTTTATTTGTCCTGAAAATCATGTAAAATACAACAAATCTGCTGCTTTTGAAAGCATAAAATTGCCTTTATGTGGGGGTGAAGAGATTAAATATAACTCAAAAATAGGATAACTGGTCTCTAGTGAATTCCCATTCATCTGGCCTGCACAGATTCCTTTTGGCAGTTGATGCTCCTTGTAGATGCCTTTTGTTTATTGCCTATGGGTCTTCATTCTGTTGTCAAATGTTAAAATGTTCTTTTTTGTTAACTCTGATGGCCAGCAAGGGAGATTAAAGGTCTTTGTCATCTAAAAAGTAGCACAGTTCTCTGATCGTTATGCCCTGTGTCAAGCTGCCTGGATTATTTTGGCACTTCCTGTCCAGTGGGGTCAAAAATCTGTACTCTCCTTGGGATATGGACTGGTTTTTTAGGCGTGCTTATTTTGGCTGTGGTAATTTTCTTCACAGTGGCTGGTATGGGGCTGTGTTTTGACTTTGAACCAGGAACAGTGTTGATAATACAGAGATTTTTTTTTCATTGCTGAACAGGTCCCACACAGGGCCAAGGCCTTTTTTGCTTTTTGTACCGCCGTGCTGGTGAGGAAACTGGGTGTGCATAGGAGAGGGGACACAGCTGGGACAGGTGATCCAAACCCACCAAAGGGATATTTCACATCAAATGACATCGTGCTGGGGAAAAAAGAAAGAAGGGCGGGTTGTTTGGAGTGATGGCATTTGTCTTCCCACATCACTGGTACACATGATCAGGCCCTGCTCTCCTGGAGATGGCTGAACACCTAACTGTGTTGCCTTTTCCTGGTCTTAAAATTGAGAGCCAGACACGGCGAAAGGCAAAAGGGGTTTTTACCTCGGTGTTTATTTAGGATCCTTGGTGCCCCACACCATCCCAGTGGAGCACGCCAAAGTGCCCCCAGAATGCCCCCACCCCATAAATCGTGTGTACAACTCACAGGCCTTGCAAATGAGCACATCTATCAAAGAATGAATCCCCCATGCTGAGGAGTCTCCCCCTGGATGGGCCTGTCTCGGTTTCCAGGGTGTGTTCTAGAGAGGCCCTTGGTGTCTGGGGCTGTCTGACCCTCAGACGTGGCTCCCAGGATGTTTGGTCTCCTGGCTGAGCGGGACACGGGGTGTCAGACTGAGGGAGTTACAAGTGTGGGGGCTAAAAGCACTGAGGAGATATAAAAGCTGTATAAAAGGCTATATGAAGGGGTATAAAAGGGGTATATAAAAAAGGCAAAAAATCATCCTGGCATCACCTGCCCATGGGAAGCATTGAATGAATTCCTTGTTTTGATTTGCTTGCATGTGCATCTTTTGCTTTCCCTATCAAACTGTCTTTATCTCAACCCATGAGGACGAGATACACTTATTTGTAAAATTATTTTTCAATAAATAAGTCATTTACCTGTACAAAGCTGTACTGTTCTATAGCTAGAATTGGAATTGACCAGATAATAAAGTGAAATATTCTTTAAATGCATGCTAAATCTTACTCTGAGTTGTGAAGAAAAAAACCCTAGAAAAATACAACTTAATTCATAAGTAACTCTCATCTTTAGAAAAGGATATTTGACAATATTTAGATCACAGTGTTTTACACTCAGGGTTCTGAAATGTGATCGCAAGCAGTACTTATATGGTCCCCATGTGAACTGAAGATTCCCCTCCTGAGTTAATTTTAATTAGAAAAAAATGTTCTGATCCCCATATTTGCTTCCTGCAGCACAGTCAGGTGGTGCCTCATCCCTACACGACCTTGAATGGCATCTTCATTTCAGAAGTTGGAGGGAAGAGAAGTGGGATATTCTAATATCATGGTTTACCCCAGCCAGCAGCCAAGCCCCATGCAGCTGCTCACTCACGAGGGGATCCCATCAGCGGGATCTGGGAGAAAATTGGAAGGGTAAAAGCTGGAGAAGTCATGGGTTGAGATAAAGTCAGTTTCATAGGGAAAGCAAAAGCCACACACACAAGCAAATCAAAACAAGGGATTAATTCCCTGCTTCCCACGGGCAGGGAGGTGTTCAGCCATCTCCAGGAGAGCAGGGCCTGATCATGTGTACCAGTGATGTGGGAAGACAAACGCCATCACTCCCAACACGCTCCACATGGGAGCAATTTACCTTCCTCGCTACTACATAAAGTAACCCAAATAACATCGTCCTGGTTTAGACCTTCCTTGTCTTAAGAAAATATCAAATGCTGTCAGTTAGGGGAATACTTTCTCAAGATAATTTAAATTAACAGATTGTATTTCAGGAACCATAGAAGCGATGTGAACTTCCATATGGGACCCATGGCAAAAAGATAGCAGACCAATCCAAAATGTCATCTGTCTGCTCGCCTTAAGCTCTCTGATTGTATTTCTCTCTATCCCAAACTCAAATTTTCTGAAGGTGTAAGTAGGAGAAAGAGAGGTTACTTAGGAAAGAAGAAATGACTGAAAACCTGTAAGTCATTCTGGAAGGGATTTATTTACATAATCATACTTGTTAAGGGTAAAATAGAGCAAAATGCTGCCACAAGAGGAAAAAAAAGGTAAGAAAAGCCTGTAATTTCTAATACATAAGTGAACGTGTTTGTTCTGCATGTCACACGTGCTTTTAGATTCTCTAATGATCATTAGATTCTGCGTTTTTCAATTCAAAACAAAACAACATAAAGGCTACAGTAAACAAAACCTCACAGCAATTTAGGAATGATGTAATTCTTACTCTAATTACATGATTTTTAAAAATGTAATGCTAGGGCTGCAAACCAGGCTTGATATACTTTAAGTAGTTAGCTGGTGATTCCAGTTCAGGTGTCCTTGCAGTTTTCCAGCTTCATAGTGGACACTGCAGGAATTATTTTTGTTAGCAGAGCACCAGGAGTTTCAAAACCAGATTCAATGTTAATGTGGTAGTGCAGCAAAACCAAAAGGTGGTAGAAAACCTGTACTCCAGAAAACTTACAGTCACAAATGGAAAAAAAAAAAATATGGTGACAACTTAAAAAATTCCTTTTTTTTTTTTTTTCTTGAAGTGAAGGAGTCTTCCAGCTGAATGAATACCACTGCAGGAAGAAATGACATGGCTTATAAATGAAAGCCTTTCACACGCAAGTGAAAACCCATAATTTATTTTCTAATTTAAAATGTCTCTGCTTAGAATTTTTAATCTGAAAAATACTTAATTTTGAAAGAAAGTTAAAATAGCCCCCTAGAACTTTTGGCCAAAACAAAAATAATCATAACTAATCGCTCTTATCTTCTTTGAGGGAAAAAAAAAACAAACCCCTCACATGCTGGCTAGCTTTACTCATTAAGAAACAGTAAAGATAAAACAGCTTTGCCAGACAACACAAAGAGTCACTGGTAGAGATGGGTCTTAAACAAATCTCCTTAAAGTCCTCCTGTATAAAAATAAAGAGACAAAAAATGTTCTGTACAACCTTTCCAAGATCTTTCTGCTACTAGAGACAGTGCTTAAACAATTATCTTCCTCCCAGAAGAAGCTTCCTCAGCACTTTAAGGAAAAGTCAGGCATTTTTCAAAGATACTCTTAGTAGTCCTGATAATTTTTGGATGATTAAAGAATACCTGCCCAAGATTATGACTCTTAATATCTTTTAAAAGTACAAAGTTATTGCTGCATGGACAAGATCTACAATGTTTAAATAAACGATAAAAATACTCTAATCTTCTGCTTTAAAATTGTTTGTGATTTTATGTGAATTGTTGTTCCAGAAGGTACAGTGGACTGAAGTAGTTTAGAAAGCCTGCTCACACAGGTAGGTCTTTTTCAGTTTGACTGTCCCGTGTATAAATGCCATAGGAATGAAAAGCTTTGTGATAAACCAAGTTAACACTGTGGACACTGTTCAAAACATGACACCTTTATTTAATCACCATACATTTTTACAAATTTTGAAGTGTGAACAGCAGCTGGCAGAGAAGGGAGTGACTATTCTTTGTTTGTCTAAGACAAAAGTGTTTTTCTGTGTTGGTATCTAGAGCTTTGAGAAAGAAATAAAAAAGGTATTTCAAAAAAGGCCGAGGTAAGGATTATTCTATGCTTCATAATGTATTCCAAAGAGGGGGGCATGGAGGCACTGATTGTTGTATAGAACACACCACATAAATGTCAAAGTACTATCAAAGACCTTGTAATAACTGTGACTAAAAAGATGTGGCTTATAGATTGTGACATAATGTCCTTTCCTTTCATTTCTTCTTGAAAGAAGAATCTGGGGAAACTCAGAAAGCAGAACATGCATTCACTTTGCAAAAGCCTGTGTGCTCAGATGTGTCTGCCTGTACACTACAGATCTACTGCTCAAGGCTTAGAGGAAAAGAAGCGATCACAGAATATGGTGAAAAAAGACCAAGAAATACAAAATAAGACATTTTGCACACACTTATGCCAGCGAACCTGAAGAGGGAGAGAAAGAAATTTTACTAAAGAACATTCCATTTGACTTGGACTGAAGAATGGCTTTTGAGGTTAACTTTAGCTAGAGCTGTGTATTGATAAAGGGGACTAAAGGACTGGTTATACCTGCTTGTGTCCTTTTCAACTGGCTGATTTCTTTGGGATTTGGAAGACCATTGTTCCTTTCTGTTTCAGTAGACAGATGGACAGTGGAAGGAATGCAAAGAATACATTGCACTTTGACTTCAGCATGCCCCTCTCAAAGGTAGATTGGAGGGTCAAAAGGATGGAAATCATCCAGCAGTCCAAGAAATGAAATATGGTCTGTTGACTTGGGCATATGGAAGAGCCTTTCCCTTCAGGAGTAAGGGAAGATCATGCGGGAGAGCGACAATTTTTAATTCTGTAGTCGTTTCTCTGATTTCTTTTCAGGTTGCACAAAAGCACTAAGCAATTTTAAGGGAGTTGGGTCAAATCACATGAAATTTTATGTATGTAAATTCTAATGCTTCTAGTTATTTTAGTACTTCTTTAATTTCTAATTCCATGCCATAATTTTTAAAGGTGACATGACCAGAGGCCCTGTTACCCAAGATGCTTGATTACACTTTTTTCTCTACTGTTTCCTGCCTCTCTCATTTCATTATTTGTTTCGTTTTTCACTTCTTCACCTTCAGCAGATGTGTTCACTGTTATCCACAGTAACTCCCTTTTTTCTTTACAGCTTTCCCAAGTGCAAAGCACATCAGTATAAACTCATACTTGTCACTGACAGACCATCTAGATGCAGCAACCAATATCAAAGAGGCAGAAAATAAAGGAAGCATGATATTTTTTTCAGGCTTTGCACCTGCAGTAAAGGACAAAACAACTTCAATATACAAAAATGTAGTTTAAAAAGGACTGACTTATTATTTCCCGGTAAGGATATAGAAAAGACTCATGTTCTCTGCCTTTTCTCTTCATTTTGGCCTCACCCAGTTTTTCTGCATGCCATCTTATTGCGTTTATGGTGCTTTATAAAGTGACATTCAAACAGAAGAAAGGGGAAAGATGGAGAATGCTCTTAACCTAGGCTTTATGAAATCTCTTCAGTTAAGAGGGAACAGACAATACAGTAATGCTTCTTAATAATCTGAGGCTGTCCAACATGCATTAGCTGAGTTAATTTTAATGGATTTAACTCCTCTTTCCTTTTCTCACTTCCTGAGACCTCAACAGCTTATTTGAGCTGAATATGAATGAGGAGAATGTGAGTGAAACTTCTTTGCTCACAGCGGTGAGGTTTTTAATTTAAGTGCTTTACACTAGTAAGAGGACATGTCTGAGTCTGAGTAATGTTTGACAGTAATCTGTCACTATTTACACCAGGCATTCTGCCTTCACCAGTGACTTGGTATCTCAGAGGAAGGTGAATTACTTCCTTGTAAGAAAAAGAATGTCCTCCATTTTAAGCATTTCTTCCTGTTGTTCCAGTTAAAACTAGTCCTAAATCATAAACTTTTTACCTGCATATTGAGCTCTTACCAGAGTCACCTTCATGCCAGTCCATAAATTTTGCTGAAATTGATCTTTATTTGCACTGGCTCATTATACTTTTTTCTTTTTTCTTTTTTTTTTTTTTTTTTTTTTTTTTTTTTTTTTAATTTTTTTTTTCCTTTTTAAAAAATTTTTCCTTTTTTTTAAAATAAAGGCAAGTTTACTAATTTGTTGCTTGCTACTTACCTCCTACATTGTCAAGAAAGGAAGCCATTCTATCCATCTTGAAGGGCTTCTTCAGTACTGAACAACAAACACCTATGTCAAGTAAAGCAGTCTTTGTACTGGTTTCATGATTATCCTCTTCTAAACCTGAAATGATCTCTTTCTCTTTTGGAGGACCAGGGTTAAAAGAGGGTGACAGAACAGGTTTACCAATGCCCTTCACAAGGATTCCATACGCCCTCACGACAGCTCGATAAACTCTATTATTTCTAATAGGATTATTCCTGGTCTCAATGGCAGCAAAGCAGGGACTTAGCTAATTAGATAATAGGACATTCAAGACTTTACAAAAGCTGTTTTTCTTTCATAGCAACTATTGCTGCCATATAGACATGGAAGAGAGAGGGATGGTCCAGCACATGAGCATGCCAGACCTCTACCTCAGTTTTGTTCCTGCCTTGTCAATGTTTAGTGCTCTTTGGTGTGACACATTGCCTTTCTTTATCTCTTTCCCAACTCGTGGCATTAGAATTCTTTTTATTTTAATTGCTTTGAAAGGCATGAATCAAAAGTGACAACTGAGAGCAATATTGTGTGTCTAATTGTAATGATGCAAAAAATTTTAGGAAATCAAAAGTTTATAATTCGGGGATTATGGGGAATTAACTGTCATCATTGAATGGCGCTGTTCAGATTAGGAGTTGCTGCATTAATCACTTAATTTAGATTTTTGGGGATGTGGTCAGGAATTCTACAAGTTTTTTGTTTGTTAAATGAAATAAGAAATTCTAATTTTCACAATAGCTTTTGTTGTACTTGGAAAGAAAACGTACACTGCAAAAGTATATATATTCTAAAAGGTCGGCAAAAGAGGTTTGCAGTAGTATAAAATGCAAATTATCTCAGTTTCAAGTGCTAGGAGGAGTTTATATTGCATTTAAGGCCCAGTTCTAAAGGTTTCAAGCTGAATTTTACAGGATCTGTAGAAACTCAGCAATTCTGAAGATCATGTTACTTTTGAAAATTTAAAAACTGGATGCCTTGGGAGCAAAAGCTGTGTGCTTAAAATGCCACCTTCTCTTGTGTCTCTGCCCCCATCATAACCTTAATCCATGATTACTGCACCAGTCTTCTTGGTGCACTTTATAGTCTGATCTGGAAAGCTTGCTTCTGGACCCAGCATGAAATGCTGTGACTCTTTACCCACAAAGTTTTTTGCTCTTTCTCCTAGAATTGACTGAAATGGGATTGAAAGGAATAAAGATGACAGGCACTAATTAATTAGCACTTGTTTATTAGAGAGAAGCTTGTTCACAGCATATCAGTTAGAGGTTCACAAATTATGATGAATAGCTTAAGACATCACTGTCTTTTAACTCGGGCTAGGTTTTAAGCAGTTATTCAAGTGTCAAAAAGAACACCACGTCATCAGTTGTTGTAGGTTAACATAGTGACCTGAAATGGCCATTCAAAGTTTTGGAGCAATTCACCCTACCTGTGGCCTTTCAAAGTGCTGCTGAGCTGTGTGTGACCTCTGTGTGTGCACAGTATTGCAGGGTTAGTGAATGTCAATGTTACAGGAATGCAGTGAAATAAAAGACTATATGGAAAACCCCTACAACAAAACTGACGAGCTTCCTTCTGCTTTGTCATTTCTCTAGCCAACTGAAATGATAGCAAAATCTGCAATGATCTGATAGCTCTTTGTAGACTATTCGGAATGAGATTGAAGACTCAAGTAAAATTCTAACGAGATGAGTGACCTAACTCCACCATGGGAATAAACCTGAACAACCAAACAAAAAGCCCCCGAATCCAGTAACAAGAAAAAAACCTCCCCAGGAAGATCGTGTCGGGCAACTGTGTTTAAAGTCAAAGTTTATTGCTCTCAGATGATCCAATTCAGTGTAACCCCACGCAGTTTAGAGGAGAGATGTCATTTTACCCGTGGTAAGGATGTGGCATGCTGCTTCTCTGAAACTGTGCTGTCTTTTGTCATCATAATAAGGCAAAATGTGAAGTTTTATGTGTTACCATGATGGATGTCTAGTTCCACACAGCAGATGTTGAACATCCGCTGCATTAGTTTTGCTAACTGTGGGACAGGAGGAGTTGCTACAGGATCTTTAAACCTCATAATAAGTTTGCTGTCTCAGAGTCAGTTTGCTGTCAGATTTAGTTCGTCATGATAGCAATGGCCCATTGAATTGAAGAAGAATTTATGAATTTTGTCTTTGGTAAACCTAGGAGATGCAGTGCTTGTCTTGAATGAAGAAACAGTTCTGTTCTTTATGGTCTCTCCAAAATAAGGAATCCAGCCCTTTCACTCTTCTGCTGATGGCATATATTCCAAAGCATCTGTGTCTCTGCCTTCTTTTTATAAAATTGGTAGAAAGACCATATCTAAAGTTCTTGAAATTTATTTATCTTTGAGGTAAAATTGAATAGACTTTATTTGTGTGTATCTAGCATAAATACCTACTTTACCTACATTTATTTGGATTAAGAAAGGCAATGAAAACTGTGAACATTGTTAAGCAAAAGTAATTTTATATCAGTTAATCTAAACTACTGTATTTACTTTTCTTCCCTAATTTTTTTGAACATTTTTAGATTGTTTTAGTTCTGTTACGATATGAGCCAGTAGATTCTGGAAATTCAATTCCTCAATTTAATCACTGAAAGTACCAGGAAAACTTATGTTGAATCACATCTTTTAACTCACTACCTGTTGCTTCTATCCATAGACAGGCTGTTTTAATGCAAGGCACAAGCTTGGCTTTGCAGATCACAAGATCTTGAACATTTATTTTATGGTACTAAGGAAATGCTGGTTTTGTCCATGTTAAAGAAATTTAAACTCTGGTGGCTTGTTAGGTTCAGTCCTGATGGCTTTTTAGGTTCAGTCCTACATTTTCAGCGGTCTGAGTTGGAACTGGGTGATCCTAAAGGTCCCTTCCAACCCAAGACATTCTATGAGCATATGATTGTATGATTTATCTGACAGTTGAAGTATTTACTACATTTTTCCCACTCTTGCATTGATTCTCTATTGTCCAATAAAGGCTGAGGTCATGCTCAAGCTTTTGTCTTACAGTAAGGAAGAGGAAGGAAGCTCTTTTCCTCTACACCCCTTATTATGAGAGGTTATAAACAAACAGTGCTCTGGGACTGACAGCTCTGTGTCAGACTGAATCAACATGGACTAAGAGTTTGCAGGTTTAACCATGTGAGGATGAAAGAGATTTACAAATTAATGTAGAAACACATTTCTTCTGTGCAATATCTTGAACTTTGTTTCCTTAGGCAGAAAAAAAATACTGCAGAGGCTGAATGAAGTGATTGACAGAGTATAGAATCCTAGACTCAAAGAAAGGTTTGGGTTGGAAGGGACCTTAAAGATCATCTACATCCAACTCTCCCACCATGATTAGGGATGCCACCCACTAGACCAGGTTCGTCAGGGCCCCATCCAACCTGGCCTTGAACACTGTCAGGGATGGAGCATCCACAACTTCTCTGGGAAACCTGTTCCAGTACTTCACCACCCTCTGGGTGAAGAATTTCTTCCTAATATATAATCTAAAACTACTCTCTTTCAGTTTCAAACCATTCCCCCTTGTCTTGTCACTACATGCCCTTGTGAAAAGTCCTTCTTCAGATTTCTAATAGGCCTGCTTTAGGTACTGGAAAGATTAACTACCAAGATGAACAAATTTAGGATGCAGAGAACAAGACAAATATTAATTAAATATTTAGCTCATTGGAGAGCAATTGCCATCACGAAAAAGTCTCTTATGACTGCCATCAGCACAGATGAAAACACAGTCAGGGTACAGTGTGTGGATTTCAATTCCTGATTTAAAGACAGTGCAAGAGAAAATCACACCCCACTAAGAATTCCCTCACGTATCACCTGACCATTTATTACAGCACAAATTATGTAACTAAAATGCAAGAAGAAAGGATTGTTGTCTAAATCATGCAGATTAAAATGGAAGCTTACTAAGATGCATTCCTCTAGTAGAGCTGGGCCACTTTACACTACAATCTTGCTCATGCTCTTTGCGTCTTTTCTATATTTTTTAGTAGCAGGTCCTCCTGTGAGTAGGGTTTGCCTTTACAACTCATAGCAAGTGAAACGTCATTAGTCCCATACTGCCACTGTGACTGATTAGTATCTCTGAATATTCACTGCACTGCACACTGGGAATTATGCATATTCATCTTCTGGCAAATATTTACCAAACCGATACAACACACCTTCATAAACATTTGTCTCCTTTCCATTGGAAAGGTAACCCCTTGCACACGGTAATAGCATCTCACGCATTGATCCTCCATAAACAAAAATTATTTGTAACTATACAAAGCCGTAATTATGCCAAGCTGTCTGCACGTTTGCACACTGGTGAAGAGAGACTCAGGGGGTTTGCTAGAGTGGAACCCCCCGTGCCACTGCCATATGCTAACTGGGCTCCTGAAAAGTTCGGGGAAATCGTTCTGCGTGCCAGCATTCATCTGCCAAGTAACGAGTGTGTGTCCCAGCAGGGAGCAAAAATGCTACCAAACACAGCATCTACACCAACACATTCAGACGCAGCAACAGGATAAAGATCACGAGGAGGAAATTAGTCAAAGAATATGCTAATTAATAAACTAAGAAAGCCACTTTAAGGAAATACGGAATTAAGGAAATAATGACCCTAAGGAAAAATGCAGTCAGGAACCTCAATGGACCTACAGAAACTGGCAGTTAGGTACAGCGACTTTTGTATCCTGTATCACAGGGCCAAGTGTTTGAGCACAATAATTTCAGTACAAAAGGGTGGGTAGTAACTTTGGTTCCTCGCATCTCAATGCATGACTGAAACTTCCATCAAGTCAATGAGTTGAATCAGGCTGCTAAGAGCAGCCACAAAGGCTTTGCTTTTTAACCCAGGATCAGAATTTATTTTCTATAAAGCCAGATATCCCGTTTTCTATCTGTACTGGGGATACGTATTTGTCTTTGAGTGACTTCTTTCACACATGCCTAAATAGAATGTCTCCACCAGCATATTTCCTGTATTGCAAGATAACTCTTGTTTATGGCAGCATGTTTCTTCCTGTTACTTTCATCAGCCTTTCACTGTCCTGGCCCTGCTTCCCTAATTCACACTGACTCCTGTAAAAGTACTTAGTACGTTATACTGAGGCTGTCAAAGCACCTGAGCAGACACACAAACATGAGCACCAGAGCTGTCCCATCCTCTCCTGCTGGGCAGCTCATCAGAAGGCATCTGCTTTATTGACACCAGTTGTACAGCTTGGACTATCCAAGCAGTTACAGCTGGGGCCAGAAGGATACAAATGACCAAAGAGCATCATCACCTAAATATCAGGGAAAAAACAAAAGCAACCTCTTTTAGAGGTATTTCTTTTACAGTCATGTCCTCTAATGGCTCGTCTGTCGCTTCATTTTTAAGATATGAAGGAACAGTAAAGCAATTATTCATGCTTTGGTGGATTTTGCTGAGTGAGGAGCATATTGTTAGAAAGGCCAGAGATTGCTAAAAGCAGCAGTGAGGCAGGCAAGGTTCTGCTTGGTCTCTTCGTTACTTCTCTGTTTACCATCAACAGTTTGGCCTGGCACCAGCACTAAAAAATCAGGTCTCTTTGTCCATGAACCTTTCCTTTACTGACCTTCTCCTTTCCTTTCCTTTCCCAAATTCCTTGCTAAGGAAAACAGAACAGTTTTAATCTGTAGCATCTTTTAAGTGTCAATGGCCACATGTAGCCCTTGAATTAAATAATCCTTGACTTTGATTTCTTCAATGAAAGGCTAAGTCCTACAAGCAGACATAACTACACTGAAACTGGAGGATTGGGCCAGGGCACAATTTGCACAGTATATTCAAAATAATTAAAAAAAATAAAATTCTAATTGCTCAATATTAACTGCTGCTTTGCTGATTTTTTTTTTTAATAGACTTCCTTATTTGCCCAGAACAATACTGTTTTGATTTGCTTATAAAAGTAATTTATTCTTAATGGAGGATAATTATTTCCTGAATACCCGAGGCTTAAATTGATATCTGCTATGAATCATCTGACCAGGTCATCAAGTTGGACAGGTTCCAGTGACAGAGGTACAGCCATTATTTTAACTACCTCAGCTCATCCATTGACAGCAGATATGTCAATGTGAAATGAAATTTAAGTTTTCTGCTGAATTTAAGTTTATTTTTTCTACAATCACTTGAGATTAGGACAGAGTTAAATAAGCTTTTAAACACAGGCAACACAAAATAAAATGACTCATCAAAACTTCTTTTTTCCTAGGGATATAATCGTTGGTCCTCTACATCCTCTTCTTCACTCTGGCTTGCTTTCTTCCAAAAAAAAAAAAAGTTTTACAACAAAATAAATTGATAAAATTAATTGACAAAATTATAATTTAATACCCATTCCTCTGTTTTTCTTGCTGCCTACAACAAAAAAATCCTAAACAAGCAAAACACTCATTAATACTGATGCTTAGCATTTATATATCATTTTAGACCCTTTGTTTGTATGGCAAATTTTAAAGTCTCAGTTACTTGTTGTACCAAGATCATCCATATTTTGTGAAGGTTCACAAACTAAGTATACTTCCAAGGTTTGCTGCAGGAGTTGCTCTAAGAACATTGCACCTAAGCCTTATTTCTGTGTCAAGTGTTGACAGAAACAGCCATGGACAGACTCTTTCCACCAGCAAGCAAAAGGTAACTTGTCAATAAATTGGTAGAGGTACAATGGGGCTTTCTGCAATGTTTTATTTACTCTGGAAGGTAGCATCTGTCTGCTATTTTACTCCACAGGTTGATGTTAAATATGGTCACAAAGCATCTAAAAATTCAGTGGAGGGAAGATACGAAAAGATTTATTATTTATTTATTGAAATTAAATTGTGTAATTGGCAATCAAGAAAAAGTGATTCCTCTTTTTGCATGTCTCTCATACTACATCTAGAGTGACTTCTCATAACATTGTCACAGCTCCTCTAGGGCACTGGGTGGTTGAATTTTTTGATTTGTCTGATTTTTCTGCCTACTGCCTCTAGGCTTCATGCCCTGTTATTTGAGATTTTCCAGACAGTTGTCAATGTACTGATGTCACCCTTAATAGCAAGCAGTGTTGCAGTGCTTCTGTCCCTGATTTTCTTGCTGCTGGAAGTCTTGTCTGAAAAATCTCCTGGAGTAGCAAATTGTTTCTTTCTTTTGAGGTCAGTAGAAAACCATTTCCTTCTAATGTTAGAACCTGAGTAAAGCAAATTCTGTTCTGCTCTCCCTCCACTCTTAGTGGTTCATCACTAATAGTCAAGCAAAAACAGAGCAGCTGACAGGTACCTAGAAAGCCTGCCTCAAGGAGGTGTAATCATTTTCTCTTGAAAATTCCATGTATTTTAGTAACCTAGCATTTGTCAAGAAGTCACGTTAGTAAAGGCAAGCCTCAAAAAGTAATGTGATGTATGCTCCAAACACCATCAAATTGTTAAAATGGACATGTCCTAAGCCAGGATAGAATCTTTATTTATTTTCTCTCTATGTGTATTTATTTCTCTGTGTGATTTCCAGAACTCTCACGCACATCCTGTCGCCTTTTTCCTCAAGGCCTTCAGCTGTGCTTCACATTTTTTCTCAGATGCACTGCTGGGCAAAAGGCAGGGTAACACAAAAATAAGAGAATCAGGTAGAACCCGTGCTTGCCATTTACTTTGATTAACGAAGTTCGATACAATTACACAAAACAAGTGGTATATGGGAATCACTTAGCACTTCAGGGAGCAATTATGTGAAATAAGACAATGTCTTTATTCCTTGATTTTGTTAATGGTCTGCTCAGAAAAATAAGAATGGTTGGTCATTATTTGCCAGAGCGGAATAGTCTTGGATTGACAATATGCCAACGTTGAATAGAAATCTTTAAATCTTTGCAGGAGACCTTGGTTTCCAGGCTTGGGTGTCAGGAGGCAGCAGAACTCTGCCTGTCCCTGCTAAGGGAATGTGTCGTCAGCACACGCAAACTGTCTGTAAGCACATACATGTATAAGAATGGACTGTCACAGAGCAGATGGGCCTAGACCACCCTTGTCTCGTTTCCATGTCCTCTGGCAGCCTCTCTGTTTTAATTGCAAATGGTCTGACCCTGTTTCCATCTCCTGTGTATTTCCTGCTTACGCTTGAGTAATGACAGGAGCTCCTTGTTCACCCCTGTGGGTCTCTTTCCCCCTTTGCCCAATTTCTTGCACACCATAATTCATCATTCTCTTAGCTTTTCTTCATAGGAGGGGTGATCCATTCCTCCAATGAGTTAGAGTTTACTGCATGGTCATTTTCCCCTTTTGAGGATTTTTGGGTGCGTAATTACGTGAATGCTGGAACATTTTCTGCAGTAAGATCATATTTATCTCTCACATAGATGCTGCAACATCTAGTGCCAACTTCATTCACAGTGCAGCTTTGACATGTCTGTTTAACTGCAAGACCAAGTCCTTAGGAGACCAGACTTCATGGTGGGGTGATTCACTGTGTACAGAGACAAGAATTAGACATCTTTCATTGTGTGCATACACAGGGCCTTACTCAAGCCCAGTCATCTGTAGTGATCTAATTGTTAATAACATTGTAGTTACTGTCTGGTCACTAAAAAATGTCACGATAGTAAATGGGTTTGCTTGGGCAGTTCTTATTTTTTCATGCTCTAAACCTGATGCTGTGTCATTGTCTTGGGCTGACTTTATGCTGTGTATCCCCTATTGCCTGCTCTATGCCCAGACATGATTCCTGTGCCTTTCTGTGGCTTTAAAATTGAGTGCAAGAGAAAGAAAAAAAAAGCCAGAGGAACTTTTCAAAACAGTTTTGCTCCCAGGCCATTCACTCCCCTGCGTTCCTGCTGCTGCAGAGCAGAGGCACCTTCCTGCTTTTCCTGGCTCTGGGCTCCTTTTCTCGGAGGAGAGAGACAGAGAGTTCAACTCCTTTGTTTCCCTGGGACTTTGGATTTTTCCTTCTTCTCTTCTGGACTGTTCAGAACACCAGAACACCAGAACCTCACTGGGAGGCCTCACACCTCGGCCCAGAGGGGCCCGAGCCCACCCAGCTCCGAAGAGGAGAGAGAGAGAGAGAGAGAGCCCACACCCACGGAAAGGACTCTCAAATCTTCCCAGGCTTTCTCTCCACAGCGAGAGGTTTTATTATTCAGCATTATTCTTTTCCTGTGTGTTTGTTAAATAAATAGTTTTTTTCCTCCTTTCACTTTCCTGTGAGGAATTTTTTCCCAAGCCTGGTGGGGAGAAGTGCCTGTAACCTGCCTTCTATAGAGGAGATGTTCCTCCCAGAGCATTCCTCCGAATTTTTGTCTCAAACCAGGACAGTCATGTCTGTGTAGACAGAAAACATAAAAAGGTATTTTAAAGATATAATGAACTCTCAGATGAGAAAGAATGATTGCTTATTTTCATGCAGTTTGGTCAAATAGAAAATTAAAATATATATGAAAGTCAACATTAGTGATAGAATCTGGGAACAGGATTGTTAGAAAATCTGTGTGAAATATTTGTTGCTGGACAATTTCCAGTAACAAAATAATTTGTAAGATCACTGTAGCTTTTCCAAGTTGCTTCTTCCAGAAAAAAAAAAAAAGAGGGTAATTTTTAAAATGAATTTGCCACTTGAAACATTTTTGGTTTACTTTAAATCCAAACTAAATTTTTTGTCAAAATGTCCTTCAGTCCTCTTAGAACAAACTTGAGCAAGGCTGTGTATAAAACAAACTCTGGGCCCTAAACATATTTTTTTCCTTATTTCCCAGAATTGCTGATTAACTCAAAAATCAGTCCAAAGGTCTGTGGGATTAACTGCAAGACCTGGCAGACAGAGGAAAAATGTGGGAGGAACTGTGACTTACTAGCTCTGTGTTTTGCCTTTTTTTGTAATTCATCTCAGTGAATGGTTGATGTACCAAGACATGCTCGGACTTTAATAGACTGCAATGACTTGAAATAACATAGATACCATCTATAATGCATTGTTTTGGTGGATTGCTACAGTCTGGTCACTTTTTTATTTTTTGGATTTGCTTTTGACCCTTTAAAATAAACTATGACATATCCTAGGGATTTTGCTGGAGACTTGAGACTCGAACTCTGTAGAGACTTCAATCAACTCTGCCAGTTCCAGCATAAAGCTGGGGAATGACTGAGAAAGTCAGTGGCCTTATCCAGGTTCCATAGGTGAAATTCTGGGGAAAAAAAAGAACCCATTTACCTTGATGTCTTTCTGACTCATTCCGCAGAATCAGTTTTAATAGAAGTGTGCTGTTTTAATTACTCACACAGGTAAGGGTTTCAACAGCTTCGTAGAGAGGGTACTTCCTTCCTTCTTCCTGTGTGTGATTAACTCTTAACTCTTCCAGAGACAGAGCCATTGGACACAAGATCCAGAGGTATTTTGAAGGTTAATTGCCAGTTATAGATGACCTTTGTTAAGAGGAAGAAAAGAACAAAATTTGAAAACAGCAGTTTAGAAAAAGCAACCTCTCTCTTAATTACATCAAAGTGTTTGCATTCCGAAACCATTTTGACTGAAACAGAAGTTTAACTTAAATTCTGTCAATTCCTTGAACTCATAAAGTCACACAGTAGTGCTGGCAGAAGCATCTGATGGATTATCAAAAACCTGTTTCGGGTCAAGAGGAGATGGTCTAAGCTTTTTACATCCCTGCTGATGACCGCTTACCGTGGCTGTGGTGAGAATTAAAATAGTAAATACGTAATGCGAGCACTGAAGTTAGTGTCTGGCCATTTCCATCAGCTGTCAGGAAAGAGTATGCTGGCAGATAATTTAAGACTGCAAGCCCTATGAAATGCATTAAAGATGACCCGAGCTGTCATGTGTTACAAAAAAAAATGCATTCCGGGTTGTGGATATGAAAAGGTCATACAAATGGAAACCTTTTAATGCTTCTGATGGCTTGACACAGTCACACAGTAAAGCTGTGTAAATATTTCCTAGATGAAATCTGAAATATTCTCCAGTAATTTTCACGTATCGCTTATGAGCATAATGATTAACGAAAAGATAGTTTGAATTTGCTGAAACAGAAACAGAAAACCACCTCTATATAATTTTAAAGATATTAATATCTTCTAAGTTTACTGACCTGTCAAAGGTGCTGGTTCTTTCTGAAAATGAAAGACAAGCCATGCAAAACACGATAAATACTTGAATGACATCATAAATAAGAAATAGGAGCAAAAGTTATTGAACAAAGTATTTCCGTATGTTTGCCTTATTTTGTTTCAATCTAAATGCTCCATATTTTCCTTCCACGGTTCCATATTTCCTCTACATTTTTCTCAGCAGCATTGTCCTATATAGTTTCAGAAATAAAATAAAATAATAAAAAGATGACCCAGTGCAGTATTAATGTATCATGACACAGTATCAATGGTAATGGGCTAACTCCTGTGCTATCCTTTGAGTAGCTGCACGTTACCTCCCTAATTGTTTCTTAGGTTTGAATTATACATTATATCCTTCACTCACCCATTAAAGCATCTGTAGGGGAAGCCTTCTAATACCTGAAGAGTTCCAACATGATTGCTTTAAGAGCAGCACTTAACTTTCTGCTTTTCAAGTGCTTTATCGTGGAAAAATGTTACACCAGAAGCAGGAGCGCAGCAGATGCTGAACATTGCAGGCTGGGAAGGGGAAGGAACAGATTGGCACAGGTCTTCTGCAGGAATGCTGCAGTTTGGTGCTCAGTATGTGGAAAACATCCGTGGAACTGAGGCTGTGGGTGTCTCTAACACAGCAACCCTGTTTGCCATTCCTTGGACATGATGGACAGAAACCCAAGACACTGAATCTGTGCTCTACCTGGCTGGCCTGCAGAGTTTTGGAGCGGTTGTTACTGACAACTCTCAGCCGCAGTTTATAACTCTGGTCTATTCTTAATGTAACAACAAGCAATATAACAACTAAAATAGAGCATTTGGAAGAAGTGATGGGGGAAGCATCTATATTCTTTGCTCAAGTCAAAAGTCAATCTCTGTCAAAAAAGGTAACTACTCTTTTTGTTTGTTGTTTTTGAGGTGCTGCTTTTCTTTGCAAAGCTCTTAGAAGAATTAGTTACAACTACACTGCTGAATTGTGGAAGTGCCAGTTTGATGCCAAAAATGGATTTTTTCCCCTATTTATTCCTTTTTTAAAATCACCGAGTCACAGAATATTCTGAGTTGGAAGGCACGTGGACCATCAAGTCCAGCTCTTAAGTGAATGGCCCATACATGGGTCAAATCCGTGATTCTGGCGTTGTCAGCACCATGCTGTAACCAATTGACCTAATAGTTTGGGCTAGAATGACAAATTATGCCTAAATTGCTTCTCTCTGAAGTTTGAAAACCTGATTCCAACAACATTCTTTTTAAAAAGTCCTGTTTTGTTTTCTTAGGGCTCCTTACACATTCAGTGCACAGCTGGTCTGTGACTGAGTACCACCTGCTTTGGTGACACTGAGACAAGGGATTGCCAAGAGCCTCCCCCAGTAAAAGCAGCAGAGGACTGTCCTGCCTCAGCTCTCCTGCCACTGTGAGGGTTGCTTAGATGAAAAATATTTGTATTCTGGACTTTTTTGTGGCACATTATGAAGTGTCTGGGAGTCCAAATAGAGATTTAGAGCTGAACTGTCAGAAATACACCCCAAAAATCAATAGTGTTTGTCACATAGTAAGTGACAGATATTGCTGTGTACACCAAAAACATTAGGTTCTAAACGTGTTGGGTGCTTGTTAGTACACTTTTTAACCTTGATCTCAAGTCTTTGTCAGTAAAACGTAACTAGTGGTTAAATGCACCTTGTGGTTGAGTGTGAACCATTTGGATGATCTCTGACTCATTTATGTTCAAATTTGGGGAGCCCAAATATTAGGCTTTCATTACCTTTGGGTTTCTTTTGTCAAGTGGGATATTTTGGAATATGTAAGTCTGCTGAACTTTGTAATTTGAACAGATAATTTTTTAAACCACAGCTGAAAGACATAGTCTAAGAAGGCTGACTCTGAGCCCCCAACCTGTAGAATGCAGCAGAAGAGAGAGAAAAAGAAATATTTTTCCCTTGCTGTGGAGGTTTCTTTCCCTAGCTCTGGTTTCAGAACTCTATTTAGTTGATGTAGGATCTGGGAACAGAGAGAAGAAGAAGAAAAGTCATAACCAAGCTGAGGTCATCATCAGATAGTGTAAATATTTTTATAAAGGAATTATTATACTGGCCAGGCCAAGGCCAGGATGCAAGTCCAGGCTTCATGTAGAGCATGAACATATATTAGGACACACTCTTGTACTGTCTTCCAGAGTTGCAGGAGATCAGCTGAAAAAAGAAGTTTCTAGGGAGCACTAGGAATAAAACCATGAAGAAAATAAAAATTCTGTCATCAAAGTAGGGTGTCAACAGCAGATTGTAAACAGAATACTGCTAATGGCACACTGCAAATAGAACTCAGGTTTCTTGCACACCCATGAAGTATATTTAGGAATAATGGCTCTGATTTATGCACTGAGAGAGGCAAGGTTAGTGAAAGAGGAAACAGAATGTGAACCCTCTCAATAAGTTTGGTATGTCAGACAGGCAAAACAGAAAAAAAATAGTGCCAGGTGCTTTAATTCAGGGATTCCCTTGGAGGTATGTAATGATTATAACACTGTTTGACCAAGTTTAACAGTGACATATGTGGAAACGGGGAGATATGCTACAGCAGTTTGCTTTTGAATACTTGAATAGCATTCACGAGAATATTTGTTTTGGTTTTATTAAAATATCAGGTGACAGAATTAGCACTTCAGTTCCCCTGTATGGAGATGGAGCTCTTTCATAATTTTTTATTTTACCAGTTGGAGGGAGGCAATACAGACAGTGCCCAGTCTGTAGGGTGTGAAATGTCATTGCTCTGGCATGGTAGCACCTCCGTGTAAGTGGTTTTCGGAGCAGACTCTGGGAGCAGCTGCCTGGAATGAGTGGTAACAGCTGGGTTCGAGTACATCCTTGGCTAAGGATTCCAGGACTTCCTCAGCTGCGTGTTCATGACTGACTGGATATGGAATATGGCACTCATACTACACCAGTTACTTGTCTGTAAACTGGACTTTACCTCACTTGAAGGAAACTTAATATCAATATCCAGTAAAATAATATGTCCCTCTCCCACCATTACCTACTGTGTAACTTCACCAGGTGACAGGAGTTGGATTAAAGCACCTTGTTGATGCTGAGTCCTGTTACAGTCTCATGGTAGTTCCCAGATCTGTCTTTCTAATTCTTTTTTTCCATTTAGCACCTTGTTTGACTGAAATAAGACAAATCAAATTTGTTTTCAGTTTCGCTCATTTTTATTTTTTAATTATTCACAAATAAATATTTTCTATGCATTTTTAATTCCTGAATACTCACTGTGATACTGCCTGGACTGTTATTCATTAAATACATACCTCACATTGTCACTATACAAGATGTGCAATTTCTCACTTAAATTGCATGGAATGTGCTTTTGCTTTCTTGCAAGATTAATTAAATATTTTAATACCCGAGAAAAAAATGATGCTAAGGAATAACATTTGACATTCCAAATTATTTTTATTTATCCGAATACTATTCAAAGGGCATGTAAAAAACATTACGAAGCTCCAGATCCCCATAGCTAATCTCAACAAATATTAATAAATGTATCTTTAAAAAAAAACACAAATTGGAACAAAAAAATCAGTGTCTCTCTTCTTAACACAGGACCAAAAAAGACCTCATATTTTGTCCTCTACTTAAACTAAAGGTATGCATGGGGATGCAGAAAACAGATTCATTTCCAGATTGTGAACTGTGTATTTAGATATAGTTTACTGATTTTTCCTAACTCTGTGAGGGAGCACACATATTTTTTCATATACATGGCATGGATGAGAAGGCTGTAACAGCAAAGTCACTGCCTCAGAAAAGAGCTCAGGAAATTTACCAAAGTGCATTTTTCTGAGCTTGATTGGTACTGCCAATGATACATGCAGATCTGAGTAGGGGCTTTCCAGTTCCAACATTGGTTTTCTACACAGCGAGACAAAAAAAAAAAAGGAAACTGGGAAAGGCATTGATTTATTAATGACAGCAACCCAAAGCTCACAGCCACATTTTCAGCAATTAAAAAAACATTGACAGACATAATGGTTTCTCAATGGCTGCTGATCATTTAAGTTATCCCTTAGCTGCAAGTGTCCGTACATACTCGTCAGGTGTAAGATAAAGGGAGCCATCTGGTCATCTATATATCGACTTCCTGTCAAATGGGATAATGTATTAATGTATAATGTCGGCAATTTTGCTTTATCACTGAAGTTTCAACAGCAAAATGTGGGAAAATGTCTTATACAGCTGTACATTTATAGTAAGATTTGATTATTCTCATTAATAAAAGACTTTTATTTAAAATGTTCTTATTAAAACTAATTTTTTAAATGTTGAAAGCCTTGTCATCTAGGTGAATCAAGCTAGGGCATGAAGCATTTATAACAGATAAGCAGTCTGCACAAAATTTGTTTGCCCTTTTGAATGTAATGGCTAAAGAACAGTAGATATCTTGCAGACTGGGTATTGCAGCTGAATAAAGTGATGATGGAGGCAAGGATATAACTGGTATCATCCTATTTATTTTCAAAGAACATGTAAAATGCAGTGAAATAAGCCAGCAGAAGAAATAAGAAGAAATAAGCCAGCAGGATTTAGTTACTTTTCCCACAGCTGTGAACTTTTTCCCTTCCAGATGTCAGCCCAAACAAGTCCCATTTTTTGCCTTCTCTCTCCTTTGTCCTTTCAGTCTCTTTTTATTCCAATAAACATTTCTGATTGCCTATCTTTCTCTTTTCTGTGTGCTACTGCTTGCAGTTATGCTTCTAAGAAATCATAGAATCATCAGATTTGGAAGAGACCTCTAAAATCATCATCCTCAACCCAGTACTACCACTGTGACCCCTAAACCCCTGAGCCACATCACCCAGTGCCAGGTCCAGATGCCTGTTGAACACCTCCAGGGATGGCAATTCCACCACCTCCCTGGGCAACCTATTCCAGTGCCTGACCCCCCTAAAAGTGATTTTTTTTTTTTTTTCTTATAGCTAATCAGAATTTCCCTTCTCTCAGCTTAAGGCCATTTCCTCTGGTCCTTTCACTGCAAGCACAGTAGAAGAGACTCGTCCCCTCCTTTCAGGTGGTTGTAGAGAGCGATGAGGTCCCTCTCGAACCTCCTCTTTTCCAGACTAAGCAAACCCAACTCCCTCAGCCATTCCTCATGAGACAAGGTTTCTAGACCCTTCATGAATTCTGCTGCCCTTTGCTGGACATGCTTCAGCAGCTCAGTCTCCTATTTAAAATGAAGGGCCCTGAACTGGACACAGCACTCGAGGTGTGGCTTCACCAGTGCCCAGTACAGGGGGACAATCCCTGCCCTGGTCCTGCTGGCCACACCATCGCTGATACAGGCCAGGTGCCATTGGCCTTCTTGGCCACCTGGGCACACCTGGCTCATGTTGAGCTGACTGTCAACCAACACCCCCACGTTCCATTCTGGTGAGCAGCTCTTGAGGCACTTCTCCCCCAGTCTGTAACACTGCCTGAGGTTGTTGTGACCCAACAATACTTTAATAAAAGCTGCCTCATAAGCGAGTTCAGTGACAGTCTTTTTTATGTTAGAGTTGTTCGGAAATAGTTCTTCTCATTATGAAATCTGTTGTCAAATAAATAAATAAATGTGATTGGATGTGTTTCTCATGGAGGACTTGGAATTTCAGAAGAACTGCAAATGAAGGTAAGTTTTACTCCATATTAGCATTGTACACTGGGTCCTTATGATCCCAATTACTTCTATTGTCTTCATTAAGGGGAGAGATGACATCTCCTACCGCACCACAGAATGCATTATGGAGCCCTGGTCATCAAGTTTATTTTTCTTTTTTTTTGATTTTTAATATCCCAAGAAACCTTTATTAAGTACAGTGAGACAACAGAATGTGTTTGCAGACGTATCTCCTGAGAGCTGTGTGGAGCTCCTCAACGTGCTACAAACTCAGGATGAAGCTGGACAGAGAAACCTTATCGGAAGGCTATCAGGATTGGATAAAATGTGTGACTCTGACCTTTAAAACGCTTCTCTGCATGAATGACAGAGTGCCTTTATGAAAGATTTGATCTGCTGCTCTCTCAAAGGAGAGAGAACACCTCGGATGAGCTGGGGCACTGACGGAATTGTTTCCTCTGCTACACTGCATTTAATTCTAGACAGCAGCACAGCAGTTCACTTTCTCATGTGTGAAGCACCCTTGTTTCAAAATTCTTCCTCTGAAAGCAATCATCACACCCCAGAGCCACGTACTAATGAATAATAATAATAATAATGATCAGTTTAATTCTATGGTGGCGTAATTGCAAGTGAAATCAGAAACAGCAAGATACAGAAGATGCAGCTCTCACTCTCCTCCACCCTTGCTTATGACACATTTTTTTCAATCCAAGGGCACAATCCAAAGCCACTGTAGTAGTTTCCTGTTTCAGAAACCATCAGACATTTCAACACAAAAGACAGTAACACAAATGACAGTAACAAAACAAGTTCTGTGATGTTCAAACAGTTTGAGCACACTACTCAATTGTACTTTCAATTGTGGTTTTACTCTCGTTTTTATATAGTTTTCTGCGTAATTCTCAATTAACCTTCAATACCTCCCAAAATCCTCTGCTTCTAGTGGAATAACTCACCTGAAAAAGCCACAAAGAAAAGCTTTTGTCTTCTCATTTGCTGACTTGTTCATAATGCTCCCAATGTGTAAAAGCTACAGATGAAACAACTATTTACAGTGCAGAGCTCTGGAATGGAAAATATCTCTGAACACGCACACACGCTCTCTTTCATCTGCAACCAGAGATCCCACAGCTTTGATATCTGCATTTTGTGTTTGTTTCCCACAAACCTGAGTACAAGGCCAGGGCGACATTTTTCTGTTCTCTAACATTTAGCTGTTAAATGTGGCTGGTAAGTGATACTTTTACCATAACAATGTGTAAGGCTATCTGTAAAAGGTTTATAGTATAATATTTTTATACGTACTATAAATTTTTGGAACACTTAGTGGTTTTATTCTTAGCATCTCTCTAGACTGTGCAGATATTAATGACTCAAACTTCCTTATGATCTTATAGTAAAACTTACTTTTTATTTATATGACAGGTGAAAAGACTAAAACTGAAAGATTTTTGGAGCTAAACTGACAAAGTAATGGCTCTATGACTGTAGGATGGAGTACTAGTGGAAATTATTGTAACTATTGTAACTGTGCTTCAATTTCCCCCAGAAACCTCCAGACAGATCTCAGTTGTCAATTAAGATGTGCATTTGCATGAACAGAAGCAGAGAATACCCCTAAGGGTTGCCATTCTGGACACTTAAGTCTGTAATTTCTCAAAACTTGCCTGGCTTTGGATGAGATTAAAATCTCATCATGCTAATCTTTCCACTGCTAAAATGCACTTTTTCCTCCCAAATGTCACTTCTGACCATACCTAGAGTAGGCCAAGCCTCTGCAGAGTCTTCAGATATGCCCAGAGCAGCGTTTCTTCCTGACTACTAGCTTTGAAAGGCAGTAAGGCTCAGTGGTGGCATTTATACCTGGTGATAACTTAATTACGAGTATAACTCTTCTGTATTTCATTAACATTTATACTGCAGCTCCCCTCAAACTCCTTTTCCCCATGCAGCGTGCTCTTGACTTTCTCTGTTTGACCACATATTTTTATGGATTTCTAAATGCAATAAAAATGAAAACAGAGAAGTAACAGGAAAAGTGCAATTTCTAGCCCAATATAACTTGCTTCCACATTTCCAAGTCAGAGGTAATCCCTGTACTGGCAAAAATGATTTTGGAAGTTGTTTTGCAGTTCGGAGCCCTTCCACATGTTGATGTTGCTATAGACATCACTGAGGGAATAGTTTGCTGTGTTTCAGCTGGGGATCTACAACACCAGCAGTGATTTTAGATTCATCACCAGTGTGACAGATATTCAGGCACCATCAGGCCAGGCCTGCACCACTGATAATGAGAAAGGGCAGCTTCTTACTTTTGGAATGTGTGAATCCTATCCAATAGCAGCTGGAAGGAACTGAATATTGAAGTATGCAAGTTAGCACTTTTAAGGCTATGCACACACTGAATGCATCTGCATATTTAGTAGGTTTCTTTATATTTTTGAAGTTGTAAATCTTTGTAGTCATGTAAGATATTTATATTTCTTGTGTTACTACAGTATCTGAATGCCTCAGTGTATTGATATACTGATGTGTTAATCTTCCTCACACTCCTGGGAAGGAAGGTAATAGCTCTCTGCTGTTCTGGGGGAGTAAAAGCAAGATCAAAATATTAAATATTTTCCTAAAAATTAGAGGGAAAATCAGGATACTTGCTTCCTCTACCATGTTTATAGAATCACAGAATCATAGAATTGTTTGGGTTGGAAGGGACCTTTAAAGGTCACCTAGTCCAATCCCCTTGCAATGAGCAGGGACATTTTAAACCAGATCAAGTTTCTCAGAGCCCCATTAAACCTGACCTTGAATAGTTCCAGGAATGGGTCATGTACCTGTTCCAGTATTTTTTTCACCACCTTCATTGCAAAAGACCTTTTCCTTCTATTTAATCTAAATTGATCCTCCTTAAATTTAAAAACATTATCCCTCATCCTGTCGATATGTTCCATATTAATCGTCCGATGGTTATTCCGTCCTTCTTCAATTCACTTTTATCATGCTAAAAAAAGGAGAAAGGTTTAATTTTGAATCACAGTGAAGGAAGCTTTTGTTTCTTTGTGTATTTAGATGGTGAGGAGCACCTGGACTGTTCAGGGTAGGCCCACTGAAAGATGTTTTTGTTCTACTACAAAAATAGATATCATAACCTTTTGATTTTTTTTAGCTTCAAAAGAAATAATAAGGTGTTCATTAATCAGTTGAATTTCGAAGCACTTTATCTGTGGGAGGAGGACTGCCCTTGAGGAAATTCCTCTGGGTATTTAGTTTTAAATAATCCATGCAGCTTGCCCATAGTAAGTGTGAATGAAAAAAGTCATAAATTGAGTAAAAAGAGTCTTATAATCAAGAAGTCCTTGAATAGAACTCAAGCTGATTAAAAAAACCCAACAAAAAAACAACCAAAAAACCAACAGAAAAACCCTCCTCAAAAACCGGATTTATCAAAAACTAAAAAAAAAAAAACCCAACAAAAAAACCCCCAACCTCAAACCTTTCTGAATTGAGTGTTCTCATTGTAATGGCCCTTTAATAGCAATCTTTTGTTGAATGCTGGGCAGATTGCTAACTTCCTTCTGGGAATTGATTGAAATAACGCTGAAGCTAATCAGCAATCAGATTTCTCATCCTCTATTCAGGACTTCTTTTTTGGTTGTGTCAAGAGGGCTGTAGCACAGTGACCCTGAAACCTTCCTCGACAAATTGCATGCCTTTATAAACTGGCTGTGCTCTGAATGGAGCAGATTGAATTGCTGGGAGTAGCTCACACCGTCTCGTCAGCTTCAGAAAGTCAATATCTTTGGTGTGCCTGGAAAATCTTGAATTGCCTATCACCCATCAGGTTTCTGGGGTAACCCTTACCATGCACATCTGCAGAACCATTTCTGAATAAAGCAGACTGTGTGCCATGTTCTGCTTTATTTACAAGCCAAGATATCCTTCAAGGCTCATATCTTCGAAAATGTTTCAACACGGATGGGAGATGAGGATCTAAATGCTGGTGGGGAACCTGGGTTCTGTGTTTGTTTTAAGGTTAACCTCACCTATTGGTCTCTCTAGAACCTGATAAAAAAAATTTGAGCCCACAAAAAGAATTTTTAAGGTCCTAGTAGTAAGTAAGAAGGTTTGGTACTGGGGATTGAATGGATACTTAGATATACTACACATTTTCATGTTTAAGAGCAGAAAATTGACAAATGGAAGAATGCAAAATATCAATGACGACCTTATTCTTTTCCAAATTCTAATAGACAGAAGAATTTTAGTCCCGCAAGCATTTCAGTTGGTGACTAAAACAATTCCACTCACATATGGAACAATCAGAAAAACAACTCTTATTGAAATACGATATTTTCAACGCATTTAGGTTTTCCAGAAGTTTTGTGCTTTCTTTACAATACCAGAAATGCTGCAGAAGAACACAGAGCATTTCACAGATAGTGACTGTGAAAAGCATAGTAATGGATGCTACAGGGATGGTCACACTCGGATGGGAAAGAGGTTTTGAGACCCCACAGACGACTACGTTAAAGGAAATAGAGTTGTGACACAGATTTTCTCCCTTTTGACTACTTTTCAGTGCTTTTATGAGAGAAGTTAAGCAGAATCAGGTTCTTATAACAATATATCACGCTGGGGGGACAAGCATTACGTTAGGATTGGAGGCTAAATAGTTTTGTTCAGCTGGAAAAGGGGTTAGAAGCACTAGGAAAGAGAAGGAACCCGTGTTTCAGTTATTCCCTAGTTCAGCACCTAGACCTGGTGATGATATAGAACATTTTTAAGAGACTTTTTAAGGACTAAGGTGGGATTTCATTCTGAAGAGAACTCTGGAGGTGTTCTATCCTGAGGAACATCTGTAAAATGTACAATTGCCTATAGATCTCATGGGCCAAGCTGCCTGCAATTCAGGGCTGTAGCTAGGGGAAACTCTTCAGGCAAAAGGTTTTCTCAGTGAAAAATGCGTCTGCCCAAAACAATTCACAAATTCATTTTGAATTTTTCATGGTGTTTAAGCTAGAAAAATGGGTGGAAAACAAGAGAAATGGAGTTTCCACTTGCCATTTCAAAATGATGTTTCAATTCCAACTGTACTTCAGTTTAATAAGGAGAACAGAGTATTTATTTGCAAAAGAAACAAAAAAAAAAAAGCTCAAACTAAACCATTATTTATCCACTTAAGAAAACTCAAACAGTTCCTTTCAACATTTTGCTTCAAGAACTTTTCTTTCCTGCATGGAAAAAAAGTGAGGACAAACTGTTTGACAGCAAACTGAAATGATTTCAATTTTGTTGGGGTTTTTCTCAATTTGAAATGTGATTGCTCACCCAACCGTATTTAAGTCTGTGTTTAAAGACACAGACTAAGTGCAATATAAACTTTTCTACTCACACCATAAGGTCATTGCAACACACTTCTTTTTAAGGTGAAAAATATTTAACCCTCAAAGATAGTATAAAACTCTTGATTAAAAGGTCTATTTCTGAACTCTTCCATTAGTTTCAGAACTTACATGTGATGCTCTGAAAAACTACTAACTCAGACCTGCCAACTGCACAGTTGCTAGTTATTTACAATAAAATCAGTCCCATTAATTTGCTAATGAATTGATATTGACTTTGCATTTTGTGAGCTGGCAATGTTTCAAAAGCCATTGTTATCCCATTTCCAAAATGAACATCAATGAATTTCCCTTACTGCATCAAATGCAAAAATCAATTAAAAAAATCTAATTGGTTTAATACCACCTGGTTTCAAATTATGCTGATGGCACTGGATCAAAAATTCCACTCACCAATTAGGGTTGGAAAGGGGACAATTCTCTCTACTTACTAATATGTTGTGGGTAGAATAGTGGTAAATAAAAAAATCTAGAAAAAGACTACAAAGAAATAATCAATTAAATAACTGGGTAAAAACTGAGTTAAACAGTACAAGAGCAATAATTCTCATGGGTATTATACCCTCTCTCACAAGGATACCTTTTCTAAACTAAACACAGAAGTTGCATAACAGGGATTAAGGGGCCTGGTTGGAAGAAAACAAGGTTTCTCCAACATGCAAGTCACCAAATAAAAAATGAAAGGTCTGTTTTAGTTTAATATGTTCAGAGGACACTTTCTCAATATTTCTGTGCAGTTTTTTTTTTTTTTTTTTTTTGCTATCTTAGAGGAAAAATGCATTTAGTGAAAGCTTTTATGATAACCATACCACATCAGAGCCCTGGCTAATTCTAACTGTCTCTGAAATCTCCTAGAATTGTAAATGCTTCTTTCAACCAGCCCTCAGCAATGATCCTTCTGAATTTTGACCACTAGCAAAAGCTGACTAGGATGTATGTTCCGGATGATGACCAGCAGTTTGTTCTCTGAGAGAATTCTGAAGAGTTTTTAATCATATTTTAGAAAGGAAACTAAAAGAATCATGGCAAAGTGTAATGTATGCTTTTGCCTACACCTGTGGGCCAAGAACCTGGGAAATTTAAATGGAGGCAACTCTTAGAGTAAGCTCTTGAAAAGCCTCGAGTCTTGTGGTTTCTAGGCGGGGCTCATCCATGCTGACTTTAGTCCTTTAGCTGAAAAAGCTGAATTAGAATGTGGGTTGGCTGTTAGCTCCCTGTATTGTGAGCAGAGTGAGGCGCCCTGGCAGGTGAATCTGCTTCTGCAAAATGTATCTCCCTCTCTTAAGATGCTGATCTTTCTCCACTGACTAGAGAGAAAGCACACAGCACCTGGGTTGGAATGTGGATCTCCTTTTTCCTGCCACACAGGCTAACAGAATACTTAGTGTACAAGCTATCTCTATAAAGAAGAATTTCCTCAAGGTCAGTGTATTCAGTGAAGCATTCAGATTCATTGAATGTCCTAAATAAGTATCCTAGGAAAGAATAATTTCTGCTCTTTACATGTGACCAGGAACAGAAATGTTGATTCTTCATATTTATAAGCAGACGAAGTCTTTGAAATCATTCTTCTGTGTACGCATCTGCCAGATTCTAACCTGGCTTCTGAATCCATTAGACAATTTCAGTTCTAAGATAGTCAACCAGAACTCGAGTTTGGAAGGTAGCAGTCCAATTTCAGCTGTATTATTGAACAGTTATGAATCCACACAGACGCAATCTACGCAGTACTGGAGTTATGCTTCCTGTATGGCCAGTCCGTACATTTCCAAACACTCTGAACACAGAATCACTCTGCAGGTCCAGAGTAATGGATAGGAAGAATCTTAACAACTTTCATGATCCCAGCACTTCTTTTACGAAGGTGTTTTAGTTCTCATGAAATTTAAGCTCAGGATACATGTGAAAATGATCCTCTCTACATAGGTAATCTCTTTTTCTTCTTCTCTGAATTTAGAGGAAACCCCATAATTGAAAGGACCAAGCATTCCTAAAGTACAGAGAAATATATAGCTGACACAAACATGAACTCCAGTGACAATATCATTGGGGTCTATTGTCTAAAAAAGGCAAAATATCTGTGTAGGTCCACAGACATGCTTTTTTAAAATGTATTTATTTTTAAATGCATGGAATTACCACTATGGTTGCATACCATTTTCAATGGCAAATGACTTCTGAATTAGTGTAAAAATAACTTCTGCCTACCTTGAATCATTCATGGATTTGAGTTCCAATACTTTCCCACCGTGTTAGACTTGTTCAAGTATCAAGGTCACAGCATATGGCCACGGCTACCTGAAAAATATAGGGCTGGAAATGTCCCTTCCTCATGCAGATCATTGTCTAGTTGATATTTGCACTCATCACAGGTCTTTTTAAGTGTGGCCACGGATTAAAGAATTCATATGTATATGTTTATGACACTCTTATTAATTGGATATAAATTGCAGTGTCTATATTTATTTTTTTAAAATATGTACTGAAGAATTTTAGTGACCCTAAACAATCCTTTTTATCCTGGAAATTTTTAAGTGTTTCTTCTGAAAAAAAAAATTGCATATTTAAGTTCCATTGATTTTTTTGTTTTTCACTTTGACCTAGAAAACATAACTGGTACAGTTACTCACAAAAATAATCTTAATTAGTACATTTAGTCCTTGATTACTTAGAATGTGTTTTGAGGGACAATTCTGCTCTCAATTACACTGGCTGTAATTTGGACTAAATGCACACACCAGTAGCCAAATAGCAAATGACCTATTGTTCAGATTTATAGATTTCCGTATGGAAGTGGAATTTGCCTTACTTTGTAAAACACTAATAATAATTTCTACAATTTATCCGATATCCTGATAATCTTAGAATCTAGGGAAATAGGGCAAAGTACATTAAAAAATGTTATGAACCTGAAGGAACCACTAAAGAAAGATTAACAAGGATCAACGTTTGGTGTCATTACAACATAGCCAGTGGAAAGAATGGTACTTATTTGCTAAAATTTTTGGTCTCAAAAGGTTTAGAAGAAGAAGAATGCAGTGAATGCTTCAAGCAGAAATTAGGTCATCATTTTTATTTGAGTAAACCTAGCAGTTGGAAAATACACAAGAAATATCAGATGAAATTTTATAAATTGAAACTTGTACGTATGTTGAATGCTTTCTAGAGGGAAGTGATGAAACAGCCATTCAGTCACTAAGGACTAAAACCTGACTGAGAAAGAAGCAGCAAATAAGAACAGAGTCAGCATACCAACTGCCAGCATGCTGCCCTTGTGGAATTTTGTTCCATCTGAGTTTAGAAATACTTGCAAAACTGAACCAATTCTTGGAAACTTTCAAAAGAATATTGTCATTTTCTTTGCTCTTGAAAATACTACTGAGATTAATATTTTTTATTGATGTTTGGTTCATATGTGTGGTGCTTAGTCTTATTAGTATCATAAATCCTGTATTCTTGCTTTTGGTTGACAGAGAGGTGCAAGACAGTCTGTGTGCTAAAACCATTGGAAACCACTGAAATTCTTACTAGAAAATACACTTTATTGAAGACTTTGGATATGTCTTCTGCCTCTCCAAGTGAAACAATTTAATCCCCTCTTCCTCAGTGCTACTCAATATTAACTGCGAGCCAAGTAGAGCGATGACTTCAAAAGTCCACCTCCTGGAAAGTCTAACAAGCAGCCCTGTGCACTCCTGTGGGTAGGAGAGCACTGTCTTCTCAGGAGCAGACCAGGCAAACATAATGAAAGCAGGGTCTGATTGTCTTAAATAAAATGTCAGAATAAATTTTAAAAATTGGAACATGTAGACTTTGCATGTTTTCATGATACCATTTTAATATTTTTAGCCATCTTTTAACTAAAATCACAAATAGATCTGGAAATCCTGCCCATGATATTGAACATTTCTGGTAGAAAATATTCTCCAATTAGGTCACATGAGAATAAATCAGAAGAAAATGCTTGGAACTAATCAAGAATTTTCACCCATCTTAGCCTTCCTCTGTTTCTTGTCTCCTGTTCGATCTCCCGCTCATCCCATCCAAGTCTCTCTATCTCTCTCATTGTAATTCAGGCATTATATAATATGTTCTTCAAAGCAAATCTAAGAGAACCATCATCACTCTTCATTTAAGGGTATCTTTAAAAACCTTGCCAGTCTCCTTTTATCTTAGTGTCTGGGAGAAAAACGGGCGGAGGGGGGTGGGGGAGCAGATCTACTTATCTTCATAGCCATTTTTATGCATCCTTATGATTAAGATAATGAAGAAGTGTTATAAACTTACTTGACAAACTATTTTGACATTTTCTGCTTGCAGCTGGCTTTTTAAAGTGACTCTTAAGTTCCCACACATAACTTTTTACATTCTTGCATTTTATGTGTGGTAGTTAGTTAAAGGCTGACAGAGCTTCTGGGTTTAATTCCTCTGTACTTTCTACCATCATCAGTTCACAAATCTGACAGGGCATGTTATAATCATTGTGAATGTAGATCTCTTTCATTTGTAAATAGTCAGCTCGAATCTTAACAATAATTGAGAGATGTGAAGGGGAGGCACACAGATATTAACACCAAAATTGTCCAGAAGCTATCAGTGCCTAGTTTGTCTTAATATTTATGAAGTCCTGATAGTTAATGGGAAAAAGGGGAAGAGGAAGGGAAATTTAATTCTAATTTCATCCTGACCATGATAAAAGGATCAGAAGGGAAGTGGGGCTAGTGTTACTTATCACACCTATTGTATCCAGGATTACTCAAGGCTGTACTGTACTCTAAATGTGGGCTGAATTGTTAAAAATGCTGACATTTATGAAGTATGTAAATGGATAGCTAATTAACTTGCTACAGCTATCTTGTTAAATACCAATTAAATATATTAACATTTATCACAATTTTAATGTATCAATAAGAATTTAACTGTACCTTTATTGTCATTGTAATTCCAAATTAATTACATGGCTAGATGATTTATCTTTTGCATAATTATTCAGCCTTAGTCTATGTTCTCTTAAGCAGTCCAACTGTTATAGTATGGATTCTCTACAGCATCTGATCTTTTCTGTACAATTCTTTATCAAGTCATCTGCTGTTAAGACATTAAAATCAAATATAGAAGGGGAGGTGAGGCTTTTGCTACCTGAGCTCAACTGCATTTCCATTGGTTTGGAAATACCAATTTCCCAAGGATTGAACATAATTCTGTAATGTTGATTATTTCTTGCAAACAGCATAAATTTTTTTTGAAGGAATATACATAACAGACAGCTTCAAATGACTGGTGGATATTCTTTTATGGTAAAACATTAATTCAATTTCCATATCGTCATACAATAATTTGCATCTTATTCTTTTCATACCCCTCACATTCATACAACTTAGAACTAAGACCACTGAAATCAGGAGTATCACTTGTACAGAGACAGCAAAATTAAACCAGTTTCTGATAATGTTAATACAATATTTTTTTTACAAAACTCAACTGGATGCTTAATTCTCAACCAGAATCTTAGGCCTGCTATATTTAGAGCACTTAATAGATAAATAGCCACTATGGGAATGAGAAGTACAAAAAAAAGAAGCTACATAGGGGGCATTGTTAATAAAAAAAATATCAGAGCAAGAGCTGAATAAAGCATACACAAACAACATGTGAACTGTCTGGACTGTTTTCTTAATAAGATTCATGCTACAAACAACATTCAGCAAAGAACTTACAAATGTAAACATTATGTAGCAAAGTTCTTTGGGCTCGAGCAGAAATATTCACACGGTTTGGCTTAGGCAGATGCTTAATGCTTCACTGCTTCAGATGAGAAAATGAGCTCACCAGAGAAAATGTTTTGACTGAAATGAAATGCAGTACGGGGAGAAAAGTAATCTTTAAATTCTGTAAATAATGTATGCCTTCAAAAATTGGAACAGAGTGTTGAAATCTTGACGAGTGGAAAACACCTGTGCTTATCCATATGTCAGGGGCTCCATGTCTGAGAGTAAGGTGGTCATTCTAGTCTCCCTTCATAGAAACTTGAGAGGGAAATAGGGAACTCAAGGGAATAAGCCATTACCTTCTCAATTAGTTATTCAAAGTGCTTATTCCTCTAGACTAACTTTGACATAGAGGAAACCTGGCCTATGATATTTAAAAAGAATTTCTTTTGTTTTTTTTGCAAAGAGCATCTGCTTTATTCATGAATCCTGATTGCAGGATAAGTATGTTTATAGGCTTAGAATTCAACATACATTGTTAAATATCTAAAGTGGAGGGAATTTAATCTTAAATAATTTATTTTGGGAAACATAGGGCAAAACCCCATATTATTTGATATTAGATTTTTAAAAAACCCAAACAAATCTTTTTCTTAAATGAAACATTAACTTTGAAAATGAAATAATGATTTTTAATAGCCTGAAATTAATCCAACTCCATTTTATCAAATCCCTTTCCCCATAATACTTGTAAGTTCACTCTGACTTTTTTTTTTTTTTAATTGCTTACCCAGGCTTACTGGCAAGGATTGAGCCATCATATTGAGACTGCATGGATCATTTCACCCATAAAGGAATTACAGCCATCCATCCCAGGAGGGGGACATTGCCAGCCACACAGAAGGGCTGCAGTCCTCATGGGATTTCAGTTGTCAGAGACATCTTTTGAGCTGTCAAGAACCTGAGGAGGAGCTTTGCCTACTGGAGATGGTACTTCCTAGTGGTGTCCCCTTCAAGCAGACCCTCAATCCGTGCCACATCTGCAGGCATGCAATGCAGTACCAAAGCTATGGTAAGAAGCAGTTCCATGATAACTAATTATGCTACTTTATGAGTGCCTGGAATTCAGCTTTTCCCTGCAAACAAGATAAGGAAAATAACTCTACATTTGTGCCTTCACTTCCCTGGGCTTTAGAGTGTATTAGTGGCTATAAGATTCAGAATAAATAAACTGGACAGAAAAATCATTATGTGAAGTCCATTTTCTGAATATCGGTTTGGATTCTAAGCACTGCACTAACTCATCCTTAATTTTCAACTCAGAACGTCTCTGAAAATAGTAGAAATGTGGGACATCATTGTCTTTTCTCTTCATATTATGAAGTGATGTGATTGTGGTAGCTGACCTCATTGAATTTGACATTAGAAGTTGATTCACCTTTTTAAAAGCATTTTTACATACTGAATGTTGGCCTCTGAGGAACAGAAAACAATCAAAAATAAATTGGGAAAATTTGAAAAAAAGAAACCAAATCAGAAAACTGAGAGAGACACATGAATACATGAGTAGCCCCCTTCATCCACACTGCACCTTTGAATGAAAAATGTATGCATAAGATAATAAATGGCTTTGGATTTTAACACGTCTGCAGCAACCCATTTGCCAGGGCTGTGAACTGAGGAGTATGAGTCTTTCTGAACTTTGTAAGAATGCCAGGTCTTTGCCCGCATGTGAAGTGTGTTTGTCACTCCGGGGTGCTCATGCTTTCTGTGCTGTATGGGTGCAGGCTCTGTAGAGGTGCTCTGCACCTTGCTCGGCTGCACCATTTTACTGCATTCATGCGCATGAGTGAAATGGCTTTGCATTTTCTGGATGAACAACAATTTGAATGAGTAAATGTTAGATATAACCAGGTGGAATGGAAATAATCTAGACTACAAGAACTGCTGCATCACATGACAAAGAACCAACTGCTGCATTAGGCACTGGTCATGGTTTAGGGTAACAACCCACGCTCCAGTGAAAATCTGCATTAATTGTATGTATGATTGGGCTGTTTAATGGTGCACATACTACCTTTTTATTTTTAATTTCTCTGTGATACAAGTGTCTAGAACATATGTTGAGGGATGGAGACAGCTGGCTGTGCACTTGTCACGTTTGTTGGTACTTGTGAAGTCACATGCGTACCTATATATGAACCTTTAAAAGAGATTCCAAAGCCATGTCAAAAATGAAACCACAGCAATGAAGGAAATGGCACGTGGTTCCATTACTTGGAGTGACAGAGACAGCAGCTGAATGGATATCGGGCATGTGCATTGTGAAACAGAGTCTACTTACTGTCACGTTGGGAGGTTGGCCGAAGCGAATTATGGTGTAAAACATCATAACAAAACATCATAACAAAACATCGGGACGGTCTCCGAAGAAGACGATTTTGGTTGTCTCCTAGGAGAGAAGTTTCCAAGACATTAAAAAGGAAACAAACAGGACTAAAACTGAAGTACCATCCATTATTTCCAAAGTATGAAAACGCAAGCATTCATACAAATACTCAAAGTATCTTCCAAGACCTTACACACACACACACACACACAAATGTCTGTTGGCATAGACACGTACGCTTACATACAGAGACTCAAAAAAACCTAGAAATAGTTACAAAACTGTACCTACACACTTTACAGAAGAATTCTGTCTGCCTCCCTCATGCCAAGCATTTTAGAGAACTGGGTCTCAGCAGAACAGAATGTCCAAAACAAAGGGAATTTTTGGGGAATAGTAAGAACAAATTTGTCTGCAATTAGGCTCTATTAATCTCAGAACCATGCATGCAGACTGTCTTACCAGCAGACAAGGGAAACATTTCATTTACCTCCTGTGTTATAACTGACATCTCTTTTCCCTCCTGGTGTTGCAATCTGTCCTCCCATCTCCTACTGAGCAGTTATTCTCATTAAAGGAAGCACCTTCTTGCTCAGTCCTGGGCTAAATCAAAAGCAGTTGACAATGTAAGTTCCCCAGCTTTGTTTTGTTCTGCTATCACCAGTTGATATTCATCAAATAAATGAACAAGGAGCATTTATAAAATAAATAAGTTCTAAAAAATAAAAAATAATTAGGGAAATAAATACTTATATAATGAGAAAGCATGAAGGAAAAGTCGACAGATTTGTGCAGAGCTATGGTCAGTAATATGCTAATCTTCAATGGATGAATTTTATAATTCAAATAATTTTATAATTTAATGTGAAACTTTACAATTGCCAAAGGCATATTGCTTGTCATATTGTACATGAAATATATAATCATATGTTATCAACAGTGAAAAGCAAATTCCAGATAAATCTGTCCCAGAGAAGAGCAAAGATAATTTGCAAAGATAATTTACAAAGACATAATGACTGCTGAGGACCTGACTGAATGTCTGCACTACATCATATGCCTTTGGCATCAGGAAAGCCAGTAGAGTTTTTTTGAGAAACAGAGCAGGAAATAGCTTGAGTGTCAAACACACACCACAAACCGTCAGATTTCTGGTGGGCAATCTTGCCTCCAAAGAGGAGTGTTTGGTCCCCAGTGTAACCTCGGTGCCTAACTGTTGCAATGAGCTGGTAGCGGGGGGGCCAAAAGACCAAGGGACCATGGTTTGGTCCAAGAAAGCCCCCTCCAGGTTTGTTGTAAGAAGCCTCTCCCATCCACTCTATGAATATTCATGTACCCCTGCAAGATGTAACCAAAGCCCCCATTCCTGCCCCTCTGTTCCCATCGGTTGGTTTTGTATTATCCCGCCCCCTTCTCCCTCTCTCCCCATTGGCTGTTTTGTATTACCCCACCCCTTCGGGACCCCCTTATAACCCCCAGCCAAACAGAAGTTTGGCCTCTTGGTTCCTGGGACACCGATGTGGGACCTTTCTCTTCCCTGGAGTCCCCCACAAGAAAACCTACGGTTTTCCGGGCCGGGAGCCACTTCTCCACCTCTGGGAGCGCCTGAACCAACGCAGGGTGGTGGAACCATTGCCCTGGGTGGGGAACAGCTGGCTAGCAGGGGTCTGGCCCCACCCGGGACCCCTCAGCGAAGGGGTTCTATGGAACATGCTGCAGCTCTCTCACCCAGCACCACAGAACCTGTGCTAAATGCATTTAACACCTAACCATGGAGGTGAGCTTTTCCTGTTTCTTTGCTTTGACCACAGCCCTATGCATACGATACTTTTTGTCTGTGACACTTCCATTAAACTGTCCTTGCTGTATCCTTGTGCTAACATCCAATCTAATTCCGCAGTGCTGGAGCAGCCTCAATGGATTAGTCACAGGCTTACCTTTTCGGAAACAATGTTTTAATACAATAGGGAGTTGAACATAAACAAGAAATTTCTCCACATTCTGAAAAGATAAAAATTCCACCTAAATAAGCAAAAGAAAACTGACAGCAACACAAGAAGCAGGATAATATAGATACCAGTACACTGAGTGCCTGTGCTTGATTCTTACCCATCTCTGCCCATATCAAAGTAGTTACACTGTTGTAATTATTTTTTTCTGCCAAATTGAGTTCAGTCTTCTGTTTTCAGTTTTTGGTTTTGTTTGGCTTTGTGTTTTGTTTGTTTGTTTTTACAAAGGAGGTTTCTAAAATAAGACTGGTAGCAAGAAAAGAGAGGCAGTAACCCAAAGACACAGTAGACTGTTGATAAGAAGGTAGTGAGGTGATGAGACTTGCTAATGGGGTCTTGAACACTGACCATGTGGAAGGGTGGCCATAGAATACTAATTCAACCCATAGCTATATCCTCAGATTTTCTAGGAAGAGCCTTTTTGAGAGCTGTTAAATTCTGTGCTGGGATCTGGACAGGCTTTCCCAGAAACGTTATAGCCACACCTGCAATTTAGACAGATGAGGAAAATCAACACAAACAACAGAAGCAGAAGCTAATCTGTGTAATAGCCCTGAATACCTGAAAACAAGGTCTTTTGGCTTCAAACTATGGAGCAGATTGCATTGTGTACCTGAGGTACAATTGATATTTTCATGCTAAAACAATGTAAGTACATTATCTCCTCAGGAACATATGATTTTTAATGGCCATAGTCATGTGACTGGAGAAAAGGGATTTTTACTGCCAGAAGGGCACATAAAATTCATAATAAAGAGAAAGAAAATGTTTTTTTTTTTAAAAAAAAGAACAGAAAACTCAGTCTGTGAATAGAAGGATGAAATATTTAATGGTAGGATGGGGAGAGAAGATGAGAGCGGAATTTGGGTTAGAATAAACCCTGGATGCTGCAGAGCAGTAGAAGGTATAATTGAAGAGGTTTGAAAAGCAATGTTTTGCTCATATGTGAAGTCCTAAGCTGCTGACAAACAACAGGAGCTTTTGTGGCTCTAGCATGACAGCCTTGAAATGTTTCAAGTTTTTCAATCTATTCATTTTAAACCAAAATCGCTGCTTCTTTCTCCAAACCCTGGGTTCCTCAGACCATACTGGTTGCAAATATATATAAATATATATATATATAATATATATACACACACACACTTGGGGATTTTTTGGGTTTTTTTTGATCTGCAGAAGTGAAGAGGTTAGGGGGATGAAGCTAGAAATCTATTTTACTAAAACGTAAGTAATGAGAGCTTTCAGAACACTGTGAAAAGTGGCTAAAACAGGACAATTCTGTGCTGAGTGCCTTCAGCAAGACCTGGACAGGCTGGAGAGTTGAGCAGAGAAGAACCTGTGAAGTTAAACAAAGGCAAATGCAAGGTCCTGCACCTGGGGAAGAATAACCCCATGCACCAGCACGGGCTGGGAACTGATTTGCCTGAAGGCAGCTCTTTCTGTGGAGAAAGGCCTGGGGGTCCTGGTGGACAACAAGCTGTCCATAAGCCAGCAGTGTGCCCTGGGGGCCAGGAAGGCCAGTGATGTCCTGGGGTGCATTAGGGAGAGCACTGCCAGCAGGTCAAGGGAGGGGATCCTGCCCCTCTACTCAGCCCTGGTGAGGCCACATCTGGAGTGCTGTGTCCAGTTCTGGGCTCCTCAGTCCAAGAGAGACTTGGAGCTCCTGGAGTGATTTCAGTGAAAGGCAACAAAGATGATTAAGGGATTGGAACACCTAACTTATGGGAAAAGAGTGAGGGTTGGGCCTGTTTAACCTCAAAAAGAGTCAGCTGAGAGGGAGCCTTATTAATGTATACAAGTATCTGAAGTGATGGTGTCAAGAAGATAAGGCCAGGACCTCGGTGGTGCCAGGGAGGGACAGAAGAAGGGCAATGGTCACAAAGAGAAATACAGGAGGTTCCATCTGTACATGAGGAAAAACACCTCTACTTTGAGGGTGACAAAGCACAGGAACAGAGTGCCCAGAGAGAGGGTGTGGAGTCTCTGTCTCTGAATATATTCAAAAGCCACCTGGAAGCAATCCTGTGCTACCTGCTTCAGGTGAGCCTGCTTTATGGGGAGGTAGGACTAAACAATCTCCAGCAGTCCCTTACAACCCTTTGAGTCTTTGATTCTGTATTTATAAACAGCACCATCTGTTTGTTCTTTGCTTCCTTGCTGCTTAAAACCAGCTCTTTAAAGGGCAATGCAGTGAAAACAATTTATCTGACTGAAAAAACCCACACAAACAACTTGTTTTATTTTTTTTTTCAGGAGGCAGTCTGAGTCCCAGTGAGTCTCAGCTGGCAAGAAGGTGAGCTTTAAAATGAGAGCAGTTGCACCTTAAGCATATCCTGTCACAAAATACTTTGCACTATGAGAACATTATTTAAGTAATTTCAGCTTCTAGAACCCCTTTCAACCTGTTCTTTATTTTGCTTCATTAAGGAAGTATAAAGTCTTGACAAGACTTGACAGTTTACCATACAAACACTCAAAATACTCATGAATTGTGCATTCCTAATCTAGGAGACATTTTCCCTGCACATGCAAAGCAAAAACAGTTTAATAAAAAAGGTGCCTCGGACCCTATATTTAGACTGAAGTTCAGCTATCTTCCTTTGTAAAAGATTTCTGAATACTCAGTGCTTTTGTTCCACAAAAGTGCAAGGTAATTCTGAAATGGGCTTAATCAGTCTCCTCTGATGAAGCTGCTACTACTTGTGGGGCTTAATTACACATGCATTTTTCTGAATAACAGAGAAAGTGGGAATGATTCAATAATTCAGTGTGTTGGCCTTGTGCAAGAAGAGGTAATTGTTGGGATCTAATGTATTCACCACAGAATGCAGAAAGAATTTTTAAAAAGAAACAGCATTGATCATCATTTTTTGGTTTTTTGCTGCTCCTAAGGTAAGAGGAGAAGAAAATTCTGTAGGTGACAAAGTGTTATCTTGATTTAAGTTCCTAATACAAGGAAAAATTAGTAACAGAAAATCTAAGGCCCAAGCTGGTATCTCCTTTAAGCTTAAAGCAGATTCTTTAGAGTGACTTGAGGATCGCATAGGAATGAAAAATGATTAAAAAATACCCTATCAGTAGCGTTCAAAATAATGTATTCAGCATGAAAAGTCTCCCAAGGAAACCCTGTCCAAAACACTGAAACACTCCTGCAGAGACTGACTCAATTATCAGCTGTAATAGCATCAGGTGACAGACTTCAGTAAGCAAAGTGTTGCACAGTGAGAAAACTCTACTAGCAAGCACCAATTTACACCTCTGAGTTGATGTGAATATTTGCTAATATTTCCTGTTTGCTTTGTAGCCATTAACTGATTAATGAAATCCTAAAGAGAAGCAAATACACAGTATGGGGTGAGCAGGTGTTACCACTCCCTTTTGGCAGGTTATGGGGAAACCAAGGAAAGACTCACTGATGACTTACTCGAGACCAGGCTGCTCAGCACGCAGAAACATTCCTACAAGAGGCTGCATACCCTGACAGCTGGCATCTGGAACTCCTGCGGTAGGTGGCAACGTGCTTGTCCTACCCTAAGATGGTGGTCATTGTCCCTCAGCTCCACTTTCATAATTCATGCACTTATGAGGCATATTAAAGTAATTTAAAAGAACTTGACTGTGATGAACATTTTAGAAAGAAGGCGGTTCTCTAACTCTAGGGCTTTTCTAACTCTAATTCGGTTTGGTAGCAGCTGTCCACAAACATTGTGAGTTGTCTTGGGTCTGTACTGCCAAAAGAAGCTGTCCCACATTGTCTTTCCCTATTAGCTTCTCACTTCCCTCCAAAGACACAGAGTTTCTTTCAGTAGCAGAGTATGTTTAAAGACTTATTGCTACATGTAAGTCAGGATACTTTTACTCAGATAAAAGAGAGAGTGGGAATGATTCCCATTGTACAGCAGGTACAGGACACTGCATTTGAAAATCTACTTAAAATCCCAAAGAATCAGTACACTGCAATGCACAGAATTAACCTGAGGAACATCTACAATTTTCTATGTGCAACACCTCAACAGCTGAGTTCTCCCAATTCCTTTTTTCTTCTTCCTTTGAAACATTGGAAAATGCTGTTTCTGTGGAGCAGTCTTGCAAACCGGACAGCCTCTCTGGCAGAAATTTCCTGAAGTATTTTGCTACCTCTTATGCCCAGATCCACACTTAGAGGCTCAGGGGCGCTGGACTGACCCATTATTTTGCATGAATTACCCTTAATAGAGAGCAGTGATGAGATGAATTGGACGTGCCTTCGCTGTTATTGCAAACATTACAAGCTGTGCTTTACCGAGTGCTTTTTATAAAGTAAAAATTAATACATTGACATTAATACAGATTTCTGCATAATAAACAGCTCTGTGCAGTACCACGGGGTTTGCTCTCGTGTGCTTACCGCCATGAAATCGAGCAAATCGTTTGATTGCCATGAAGACAATCAAGTCAAAATGTTGCAAACAAACAAATGAACAATTCTTGCCAAAGAAAGCTGTCCTGAGGTTAGATGTTATCCAGCACAAAACATGTATCCACAGTAGGTTTTTTCTCCTATTTATGGTTGCTTTTATACCATTGTTCCCTCTCTCTTTGCTGAATGTCTGTTTGGGATCTTTATCTCAGATGTCCATTTTGAACAGGCATTCTTATCACCCCCAACTACAGCTTCAGCAGCCATAATCACCATCATCATAAATAAATTCTTATTAATAGCCATGAAATTATTCTCAAGGTCTGTTAAACATTGCGATTTACATTTCAATAATTAAAGGAGTTCTGTGTTCTCAAACATAATATTTTAAGTTATAAAATTTCACAGTGCATCGGTGAAATCTTTAGCAGTGAAAGAAGCTGCTGATGCTGAAGCTCAAAATTCAGCAACTAGATTACAGGTTCTTCTGATCCCTTGGATGTGCTTTTCTTTGGGCAAGACACTGTAGTGCTTTCTGCTTCTGCTTGTCCAACCGAATAATGAAAAGAAATGCATGCATCAGAAATTGGAAAAGGTTTGTGAGGACATTTGTTGATAATATATCAAACATCATTTTCTAGGCAGTATGGGAGTTATTATCTTGGTATCCAAAACTTTTGAGAAAGTTTATGGAGAATGCTATTGAAAGTGCAATTTCTGATGTACTTTTGTCAGTTAAGAAGTAAGATGTCATACTCTGAAGTACCAGTGGCAGCTGGGTAAATAGGAAGATTTTGTTTCTTGACTAACACTGACGTGTCTCAGCTGAGGAATGGTTCAGTTGCCCTAAGCTCATAACCAAAAGTATTTTGAAGTGTATTTAGTCAAGATTCTTACTCTTAGAAGCAAAACACCAAATAAAATACATTTCTGTGTAGAGGGCAAGAACCCACACATTATTAGATCAGCATTAGGCCAAACACAAGACTATCTAGAAACCTTGCAACATCCCATTTGCTGAATGCCATATCCATTCCAATATGTAGGAGAGCAGCATATCTACCAACCTTCCTCCTTCAAAAGCCTAGGATGTACACATTAGGGTAGAAAGCCTGATTGCAGAGTCTATATCAGTTTGAATTAATATTTTTTGGACATGGGGAATCAATACACTGTGCTATAATCCAGATGGGGTTTTCCTCTGTATAATTGCATCTTGTGTTTCCTGGAAATTCGGTTTGAAAATTCTATTATCATCTACTGTAGAATGGATGAAAGCAGCCAATAGTCACAGTGACTTCTTTCCTGTTCTAAACTTCGTGTTTCTAGGTGTAGCTATAGCCTGTATTGCTATTTCTATGGGTAGGTGTACAGTAAATTTTCCAGATCAGATTTGTTGTGACCAACAAATTCCCCATGCAGGCAAGGACCCATCTACTTCTGTATTCAGCTCTGTAAATACGCCTCTTACTTCCAAGACCCCGTTGCTCTGGGTTCAGTAAGGGAATTTGTGAAAATGGGGCCTAATTGTGAGGACAGCTTGTGGGATCCAGTGTCATATAATACCGCACAAATATGCCTTTTTCTGTCTTTGCTGAGAAGGGGAAAGAAATCTGGCAGTGGAAGCAGAGATCTGGGAAACCTATGACACTGAGATAATAGATGGCCACTTACTGCACACATAAGGCTGCAATTCTCTCCGTAGGCCTTGCTTGATGACAGTTCTCAGTTCGGAAATGGCTGTGATCAGCCCTGAGAGTGAATTACAGCTGAGTACAGGCCCTATAGGTGACTACTACCAGTTGTTATCCCAACTAAGAAGGGTATTTTTCTCCCATACATTGCATCAGCAGAACATTTCTGTACTTTAAGGCATTTTGTATTGGCACCATGAGAGCAGACTTAGCTAGACTGAAGGAAATGGTTTCTGTCTTTGCTGCAAACTACAACCATAGCTTACCAGCCCCTTTGGAATGAGAAATAAATGGGATTTATAAATGCTTCTAAAAGACATGGATCTGCATGATTTCCAACAATGTCAATATCAGGTTTCCTAAAGTGCTGAACTGCTCAGTGGGCCCCCCTGCAGCGCTAGGAAATGTTGGCAAAAAGGCTGGGACAGCAGCAGAGGAGTGTCAACATCCCTGCCACTCCGGTATGATCTGCCTGCAGGTATGAGCCACTCCCCACAACAGAAAAAGGGGAAAGATCATAGTTTAAAGCTTGTTTTGGGCACAGGAACTAGATATTTAAAAACTTCTATCTTGTTTCGTTACCTGGAAAAACAGTTAAGGATGTACCGAAGCCAGAAGGACAGATGTTTTTAAATGTCTCAGCCTTCTGAAGCAACTTAGGCAAGATATCATTCTCAAAGGAAAGAGCACTGTCCCACCATTTCTTTTAAAGGTATCACCAATTTATCCCATGATAATCCCACCTGGCTGCTTTTTCCTACCTCCATGTCATCCCTTTCACTACGTCTAGAAGTTGCATGGGTGATTGGACCACAGAGCTGACTGGGATCACCTGCTACTAAAGGAAATCGCCTCAGTAAAAATCATGGAAGGCTTTCTTCACAAAGCCTTCTAAAGTATATCTTCCCCTTTTGCATCCCCAAGGGTGACAAAATGCTTTAAGGTAAAATGAAAACTCACGTCTTTGCTAGAATTTTGCTAGAACAAATAGTTTGCAAATACAGCAAAGAACAGCAAAACCAAACCAAACCAACCAACAGAACAAAACTCAAACCAAACAAAACCAACAGCGACCAACCAAACAAAAGTCACCTGACACACAAAAATAAAAACCTAAAAAGGAGGAGCTTATCTGTGTCTGTGTGAGAAAGAGAAACTCTCTTGATCTGACAGACTGTTCTTTACACAGTATGTGGTTGTTAAGTGTTCAGAGACCCTGTGAAGGGTACCTCTAAATTTCTAAACAGACAAGAAACAGGGATGTTCACCCACCATTGAAATGCTCTCAGGGCAGGACTTACCATGGGAATGGAAGCCCTGCCATCTCAGACATGCTGATGCATGTAGCTTGCTGTTAAATAATAATAACAGTAATAAAAAATGTAATTCATAATAACAGAATATTTTTTACAATTGCTAATGGAGGAGATTGCTAATCTCCAGCTGGTAGGAGTAGAGTTCTTTGTCTCTGCTGCCAGAAACATATTACAACTTATAATTATTTAAGAAGCATGCTGGGTGGGCTGGCAACAGACATTATAAGTAATGCAATAATTGGATATAAAGGCTTTGTCAGTGGAAAGGTGACAGAACATACTGTAAAATACTGCCAGGAATAATCGTTAGATGATGATTACATCTAGATAAGCATGGCAGGTTTTCTAACCAGTGTAGAGCAGTGTTACCTGATTTCATCAGTATTGACTACCAAATGTGTATGTGTTCTCTTCCCACATCCTCAAATCTTCTTTTCTCCCAGAGGCAATTTCCTGATGGAGAAAATGGAGACTGGTGGTTACAACAGAGGACTTGGAATAAGCTATTTTGAGCTGCACCACTAAATCATTTCCTGACCTTGGCAAAGTCAATCACAGAAGCTATGCATCATTTTCCAGCTGTAATATGGGAACGATCACAATTACCTCCTGTAAGTGTGGCAATGCTTCAGGAGTAAAGGTTTATAAAGCATGTATTATTCACAAAAGGAAAACATTTTGGTGATTATGTACTTTTATGACAGCACCCCCGGAAACAGACATGGGTGGAAATCCAGAGGTAACACTTGTCCTAACTGCCTTCTGGAAGCATTTGTGTTTTGGTATTGCTTAGTGCCTGTAAGTCAGCGGGAACTGCAAAACTAGCACACACAAAATTAACCTGAGTTTCTGATGGTTTGGAAATGTGTTTCTCCTGGTTACAGAGGGGAGGCCGGGGCATGGTGCTGTGTGGTGTGACCAAGCTGTTATTCCACACCACCCACAGCACCACTGGTGCATGGTTTTGGTGGGGAAAGCCGTGGTGCCGAACCAGAGGTGGCTGTCTTGTCTTGCTCACTCCAGCGACGGACCGTCAGCACGGATCTGTGGAGCCCATCCTCTGTGCCCCTCCGTCCTGCCCTCCTTTCCTCCAGGACGTTTTTGCAGGACGTGATGCTGAGGAGAGGCTGCAGTGCCCCTCCCGGGTGTGACGCTGACGGGAGATCTCCGAGGTGCAGCTGAGTGTTAGAAGTGACAGCGCAACCGAGTGAAACTGAGCTCAGCGGAGCAGCTGCACAGGCCCTGCTCGTGTGACCTGCTGATAACATAGGGTTAAAATGTTTCTAAAATCGTGGTAGCTAAAGTAGGCCTAGGGAACGGGAGTGATTATACATTATCTTAGTGGAATCCTATGTACCTACCCGTGTGTACTAGGTCTGGGGAACAGGAGTAATTATATGTACCTACCTGTGTGTACCCACCTAAACAGTAGATAAAATCAATATATGGGAAAGGGACTGAAGCTCATGCTTGGATGAAAACAATATCAATTTAATGATTAACATATGATTATACAACAGTTATGTAAAGGAAGAGTATAAAATGTATCCACCTCGAATCCGTGTTGGAGTCAGATTTGGGTTTGTCTGTACCCCGACTCCCAGAGCTCTTCAATAAAAGCACCTGCATAGCATCACCCAGTGATTGTGTGTTTCTACGCTAACACTGCCTTCCAGGGGTTTGTCTGTCCTCGCTTTTCATTGCTTTTGAGCTGGGCAGGGGAAAACAATAGCCACGGGCGCTCCCCCACCATATTGTCTTTGCTTGGCGAGTATGGCGCAGCCATCCCGTTTCTTTTGGGGAAACTACCCAGACATGTCCTACAGGGAGCACATGCCACCCTGTTTTGTTCCCAGTGGTGAACATCTTTTTGTGGGTTGAACACCTTCTCTTTTTTGTATACTTTTGCTATTAATATTGCTGTTGTTATTGTGCACGTCTTATTCCAGTGCTTTGTGTTTTTAGGAAATTGTTAACTCACAGTCTCTCATTTTTTTTTGTCCCTGCCTTACCATAAGGGGCGGGGGAATGGGAGTGGCTTATCTGGAGTGTAGTTTCCTGCTGGTGTTAAAATCAGCACAGTGCTTCATCACCCTGCGCTCGCTGTGGGAGTGGCAGCTCTGTGGTGCCCATGGGTCATTTTTCCACCAAAAATGACTGCTTCTGAGCTCCGAGAGGGAGCAAAGGCAATTTAGGGAGAAATGTGAAATGTACTGGTAAGCCTAGTCCAGTGCTTCATGAGGAAACAGATCCATCACTGCGCTTTATCCAACTTCATTTCCAGATGCCACCTGTGCTTGGCTAACTGAACAGACAGGGAGACAGGTTCCTCATTAGCTGGAATAATATTTCAGAAATGGATGGGGCCTGGTTTAGATCACCACAGGTTTTGGTGCATTCTAGTCTGTGCACTGCACTTTTTGGAAGACTGGTCTGATCTAGCATCACAGTACTTATGCCTGTGAGAGAGTCCACCTGTTTTTTTCAAACCATTGAGGGAGTGATGGGTCCAGTTGCTGAAAAGCAATGCTAGTTCCTAATATTTCTGCCATGCAGCAAAATAAGAACAGATGCTGGAGGTCACCTATTTACTTTTGTTTGAAATCTGAAGGAGCTAAAGAATTTTTCACCTGTTTATGATTTGACAATTCATTAATAATTAAATTTGTGCCACTATGCAAACATTATCATTATTTTTTTTATTATTATTCCATATTTACAAGTGTCTTTTTTCTCCCCGTTTAACCATGGAAATTGGTAAATGCTTTGTGATTAAATCTGTACTTACATAGGCACAAAAACTGCTTTTGTCAAGGTCAAGAAACAACTGTTTGTTAGGAAACAGAAGCACACTTCTACTTCCCAGATACCAGAAGATTCTTCAAGTAAATGATATTGATATTACCTTTGAAGTACATGTTTATTTTAACAAGAAGGTCAAAAGGTACATGTACTGGAACAATGCAGCTATTAAACATTAATTTCACTCGGGTTTAATCAATGATGAGGAAATAAGTAAGACTCTTCTTTTTAGCCAGAGAGAAACTGCTACCTTGATCTATAGCTCAGTCAATAGACTGAAATTGTGAATAACTGTGGAACGTGTTGAGAGTTAACCTTTTGATCTCAGCTTGAATGCAATAATTGTAAAAAAGCCCCAGACCTAAAATTATTATCGATACCACCCCTTGTATATGGTGATTAGGTTTGATTGCATTACTTTTATAAAGAACAAAAACCCAATGCACTGTATTCAGATTACAAATGATCCATTCAGAAAAATTAAATTATACAGAACCTTATAGTGTGCTTAGTAAAGAGGCATTAAAAATGTGAGTGAATCACTCCGTAATTGTTTATTGCAAATTTTATAAAGCACTGAGTAATCACACTTTTATTTCTAAATTGCACAGCGCCTCCGAACTAACGAACTCTACCAACAAACTGTTTGCCTGCTGTGCCCATAACTGCTCTGGTCGGCTATTCAGTGAAGCCCAAACCCGTTTGTGCATGTAAATATCTCAGTGTTTATTGTGGATTAAAATCTTTCAGAATCAGAAGAGCATTTTTTCTCTCATCTCTGCGAAGAGGAAGCAACGTTGATGAGCAGTTATTGGAATGATGTGTGTGTGTGTCCGGGGACTTGCACGCCGGTATCTCTTCATTTAGTGATTTACTGTACTACATATCTATAACATTATCATAGAAATTATGGATGAGGAGGCAATTTTGTTATTTTTAATCTTCTCGCCAGTTTGAAATGCCCTATAAAGTAAATTGCATTTATTTAGGCTAAGGGTAAAGCTTTTTGGAATGTGACAAAGCTTTTTGAAATATGTAAGGGCCTTAGGGAACATGAAGTAATTTTTCAGAAAGAACATAAGTCTTTGGGACTTTCATTGTCTTTGAGTGGGGCCATAGTTATTTCAGAGAGTGAGGAAATCAATTGCTTGTTTCTGAACCCCATTCTTTGGTCACTTCCATCCCAGTAGATATGTAAATACAGTATTAAACCTTGGTCGTTTAGCCTGTCCCATGGCTCAGTCCAATACAATGATGACAGTAAAGGGAACTCAAAAAATACCCTGCAAAAGATAGAGCATCTAGATGCTCTCTCCCAAAATTTGGAATGTAACAAAGCTTTCCTGACACCAAAGAATGTTTTAAAGAATGTTTTGAGGAATGAAACAGTTGTAAGCATTAGAAATACTAACATACAAAGTTTCATAAGGATGTGAAATGAAGCCTGGAATGCAAATGCAACCTGTTGTATAATATCATCTATGTTATGTCATTCACTCCAAGGACTGAATAAACTTGCACTCGCACCACCGGATTTTTAATACACATCCCTGTTATCCCTATTTGTCTTTTTACAGGTCTGACAGCTGTGACCAAACTCATTTTCAATCAGATTTCTGAAGATTTTCTGTATCCATGCAAGGTAAAAGCAGAGCAGCTGGTTTACAGCTAGGAAAAGGAGCTAGAATCAAAGCAAAGCATTCCTGTAGCAGACACAGAGTATAATTCTCCCATAATTCTCCTGGAATTAAATCACTGAGGTGCTCTGACCTTGTAAATAAATATTGCCTGAGCTAGGGAAGCAGTTCTCGAAGCAAAATCTAGGAAATTCCTTCACATATTTCTTCAGATTCTGACTTTTTTTACTATGTATAGGCACAATATTTGATTTATATCTAAAAAGTGCAATACGTAGAAAATTCTGACGGGGAACATTGAAAAAAGGTTATGGGGTAAAGGGTAAAATTACTTTTGTTACATATATTAAAAAAAGCATTCACGGTTGAATAGAATGGGATTGTAATATATTAGGGAGGAGAGTTGGGAATTTCAAGCAAAAAATGGCTTTACATTTAATCTTGCTACTGTAGCAAAAAGATAAGGGTTGTAAAAAATTTGTAATAATAAGTAGAATTTAGTAGATATCAGAGTCTAGTAAATCTTGAAATGCCCATTCAAACTATTAATTCTGCAAATGCTTGACTGAAAAAAACCTGTGAATATGTTCAACATGAGAAACACAGGTTTAGAGCCACCCAGCTCAAGTTGCAAGTAGGGAGAACAAATCTCACTCTCAGATGAAAACATTGATTGCAGCTATGTTTATATAAAAAGAGGTATTATTGCTACTGGTTCAAAATCCCTCTCATTCGTAAGAACCATGCCAAACATCCTTGAGCTAACGTCCAAACTTTTTTGTTTGTTTTGTTTTTTTTCAATTGGAACAATTCCAGGCTGTATGAAATTTAAAGGCAAGAATATTGGACTTCCAAGCCTTAAATAGTTTGAATGTGCATTTAGGAAGGAGCTTGTCAGCTCCTTAGAATGGGACATTTAATGGACTCCATAACGACGCCCAACTCCAAACACTTCTGAAACACCGCAGTCAGAGGCAAAATGAGTATCAAGTTGCAGCTAGGATTTATCCAATAAACTGTTGCATGTAAATATCCCAGCTCTTCCTAAGCCTTCCTTAGACATCTTAATTCCTTTATTGCCTATATTGGCTTACCTTTATTCATGGAACATTTAACCAAACAGGAGAACATTCAAAAGTGAATGTTAGAAACAAACACTCTGGCCGAGGGTTGCAGGAGGGGATGTGGTTTTGAATAGCTTTGTGAAGGCTTCCACTCATGATATTAAAAACTTTAATTTGCCCTCAGTCCACATAAGGGTTGTTTTGAGGCATTGAATAATGCAGCATGTTGCCTTAGCCATTTAAATTCAAAACGTGTCTCCAACCAGGAGTCAACTAGGAAAGGTACAAGCTGCCCACTGAGTAGTAATGATAGAGCAGGGCTGAGTGAGAAGCATTTGTGCCTGGCGTGGATATTAGGAAGAAACACTTAAGTGCATTACCTCATGAGACCAAGACTGCTGGGCACTCTAGGATAACTAACAATTTGTTTTATTGAATCAAAATTTTCAGTTTCTATAACTATTATAATTTTATATGCCTCTGTTAAAAGAGAAAACAAACAACAAAAAAAAATTATGCTGGAGAAAGATGAATGTTTTCAATCACTCTGTTTTTGATCTCCAGGAATTCATAATTAGACAGGGTTCTTTGTCTTAATCAAGGAGAAAACCGTGGACTAGGTCTATAGTCTTTGTAGTCCACAGAATACCTTACAGTCTGGTGCTCTGAGTGGGACAGCTTCATCTTGCTGGTTCCTAAGTCTTTCCAATCTGGAGCTGTGGGCAGGCACCATCGCCAGATGAGGAGCTTTGTTTCTTCGTCAGTAGCCTTGCTGTTGGATTAATTGTGCAGATAATCGTTTCCCTCTTTGCCTGATTCCTAGTTCGTGTCATCCAGACAGACCTGTGCTTGATAGAAGCAGCAGCCTCTCAGTCTTTCCTGCTGCTGCTTCAGATTGCTTTTCCAGAGAGCTTGTTGCATGGTCTTTGAAGAAGGGGAAAGTATAGGTTGTGGCTGCCAAACTCTGTAAAAACTGCCCTGTTTCTAGGCTTATTCAGAGGCAGGGATTGAGATATCTTTGGGAATTTTAACATTACAATGAGTCCTGGCTGAGGACTTTGAGAATATTAGTTTTGGATTTAAACAGCAATGTAATTTGTGGTTCTGCCTTAAAGGACTTGCCAAAGGTCAGATGGAGCTCCAATGGCAAAACAGGGAACAAAAGCCAGGTTTCAGAAGAGCACAGTCTCTCCTGGAGATATTTGGTTCCAGAACTCCTTTGTACTCTGGCAATATATCCTCTCATGTGCCGTATTGCATAACCTGCGAGGAAGCAGACTGCAGATTCAAAAGTGCTTCATGCTGAGGTCCTCTTGAAACCAAACCCCTGAAACGTTAGCTCTATAATGTATAATTATGGTAGCATTAGAAAAAATTTTTTGCTCTATATTTCCAGTCTTTTGAAGGGTAAAAACTATGCAGCATGATTACCTGCTATTTTGTCATTGTGGAACAATTCTGAGGTTTTTCTTACTCTTTCCCATCATCCTGATGGGAAGTATGTTGGCAAAGGACCAGTCAAGCTATTTCACAATGTCATTTTCATAGCTCTGAACAAATTTTCCCAACAAATGCAGATACATCCTCATCTAAGTTATTATATTAGCCTCCCCAGAAGGATCAATAAAAAGAAATACAAGTCCATAATCAGAATTTATGAAATTTGTAATCCTTTTAACTGCAATAATAATCTTTTAGAAACCACATCTATTCAAGACTGCAGGGAGAACAAGGCAGGCTTGGGTGCATACATGTGTGTGATGGCTTCAGTGTGTTTTCCAGGAAACTTCCCAGTACACTGAAAAAAAATGTACTGGCAGTTTTATGTGACTGGGTAACGTGGAAATAAAAATGGCGAAACCTATTTATCCTTTAAATATTTATCCAGCTTACACTTTCAGTTTTCCAGACAGTTGTCATTGCAATAACCTTTGAAATTAAAATTATAACTATTTTAAGAAGATGCAGAGAGATGACTGGGTTAACTTACCTATCTGCCCAAATCCAAAGTTTAGATGCTTCAAACCTTGCTTGTCTAACTGGACAGCGTCTAATAATTGAGGATATTTGTCCTTCTGAAAATACAGACTTGTGATAATAAATGTCTCTTTTCTGGTAAGTACCTCAGTCTTGGTGTGTTGATGCCTCTAAAGCATGCAGGTAAGCCACATCAATCTGATGGAGACATGTCTCTAGGTTATTTTCCAGAGGCCTGGTTTCTCTTGATGATTTTCCCAGTACCAGCTCTCAGCAGAAGAGTGTTGAGTGGGTGATCAACTGATCTGACTTGGCCTGAAATAAAGATCTTATACTGGATCATTCCTTAGAAGCTGAATTATCCAACTCCCCTTCCATATGTTATTTTCCACTTCACGTTTAGGAGCTTGTGGACAAAAGGACTCCTTTGGATATCCAAGGGATACTTTTGGTATCCAAAGGATACTTGGATTAAATAAATAGCTAAAATATAATAAACCAAAATAAAAATGAGGAATAAGACTTTGGCATGGTTGATCAAAGATGTTGGATAAAAGCATGCTAATAAATCACAGCTAAGAAACAGAAATGCACAAGGGTCAGAGGCTGAACAATTTCAGAGACTGGGCTTTGATACAATCCTGATCTTTCACAGTCCATATCACAGGACACTTTTAACACATTAACTGCTTCATTGGTTTATCATTTTCATTATAAATTTATCTGCATGGACTGCTTCCTTTTATTCCAATGTGTATCGTTTCAGTTAAGAAATGCATTTGAATAATTTTTAAATTGTCTTAAGTAAAAATTCAAGTTCTTGAAAATGTAATGAAAAAACCCAACAGATTGCACAATTTTTAAAATAATTTGACTTACTGATTTTGTACTCTGACACAAGGATTATTTGAAAAATTAGTTAGATACTTTTTAATACAGTAAAATAAATATCTCCTGCAGATACAAAGATACAAAGAGGCAGCAAGGACAGGGTGTTGGTTAGTTATGTGCTACACATCAACTCCAGGCAGACAAGCAACAAAACTTCCATAGCTTGTGAATCCACCTCAGTGAGCTGCTAATCTACAGGGAAAAAAAAAACCAACCAAAAACCCCACACCTTACTTCTGTCCGTGAAACCCAGAAACTGAAGTGGCCTTCACAAAGGAAGTCAAGGGGTGAACGAGGGGTGAACAAGGGGTGAACAAAGTGATTGGAATATTTTTAGACACTGTGTATGTCTTTATTTTGTTCCTGCCATTGAGAGAAGATCTGATAGGTAGCAGCTCCTTCCCAGGAAGTTGTATCAAGTCAGATGACAGCTAGACTCAAATGCTTTTCTGACGTATTGTTCTCATAAAAGAAACAGACAACTCCAAACCCAACAATGAAATAATTTTCACCATCTAAACATGTACACCTTTGGGTAAATTGAGTGTGTATGATTGCTCACAATAATGCCATCTGCTCATACTTTTTCAATCATATGTATTCATGCAGGAAAAAAGATATTTTTCTTGATGTTTATTGTCAGAGCTAAGTATCACTGTTCCTTAGGCAGGTATTTTACATATTATTCCATACATATTTGTTATTATTATAGGTATTACTAACAAATGTTTCTGGGCTCAATCTCGTTGCAGCTAATGTTAGTAACATAATAATGGACAATATGGTTTTGTTTCTTTATGCAGTCTTCAAAGCTTTAGGTTCACTTCAATTTCTATGCAGTAAATTTTTTCAGTAATCTAAAAAGCAATGGATTTTGATGTGTAATTAGAACCAGAGTAATTCCTTGTTAATAGAACAGATTTTACTTTCATTGATGTATTCATGTATTTTCCTCTGCCCCAAATGTCACCTTTAGATGTTAAATACACTGTCGGAGAATACCAAAGATTTCTTTTATTATTGTACAACTAGTGACCTGTTCTGCTTTAATTTTTTCTGTTGCTGTAGCTGGACTGATGATGTTTGACTTGTATTGTCAATCTGTTCAAAGTAAAAACAAATGCCAAGTCCTTTGTTTCTGCTCAGATGACTTCCTATTACTCCCTAAAGCTTACAAAAGGGGCCTTGCCTTTAGACATTAGACATTATTAGCACCAAAATCTTTTCATTTGATCTCATCTGGCAGTAGCTGTCCACTCAACCGATGCATTTTAAAAGTGATTTTAAATTAGCAATACAGGTCCACATCTTTCCCTGAGATCTATTTCAAGTATCTTTCAACTTGCTATAATAACAAAAAAAAAAGTCTATACAAGTTGGGGTTTTTTAACTTTAGCGGTGAGGAGTCACCCAAATAACAATTAATATTATTGATTAGTAATAGCGCCGTTTTTGTGGAAATGAAGTCGTATAACTGAATCTTGAGAAGAAAAATTCATTGATATGAGAATGTAACGTTTGTCAAATTGGATTAAAAATTGTTTTTAATGTATCAGAATCACAAGGAATATTTGCACTATTCTGAATATTGATCTGTCCATCTTGAATACAAAGATAATTGAGGCACAATGTCTTCCTGTCTGTTGACAGTTATTATGAATTCCTTGCTAAAAATAGCAAAAATCAGTCATAAAACAAGAGACTAAATACTTTGAGATAATTTCACCTCATTTTTAAAAACAAAAAATTCCTAAGGATTTATCCATATCACTGATATAATTTTTTTTTTAAAAAAGCTTGGAATATTGAAGACATTGCAAAACCAAGGAAGAAATTCAAGACTTTGACAGTACTAAAAACATCAAAGGGGATGACTAGACTCATAGTTTAGTTTGCTTGAAATTCAAGCTGGGCTACTGTCCTGGTTTGAGACAAATTTTTGGAGGAACGCTCTGGGAGGAACGTCCCCTCTACATAGGGCAGGTTACAGCCACCCCTCCCCCAACAGGGTCGCGAAAAAATTCCTTGAAGGAAAGTGAAAGGAGAAAAAGCTATTTATTTAACAAACACACAGGAAAAGAATAATGCTGAACAATAAAACCTCTCTCTGTGGAGAGAAAGCCTGGGAAGATTTGAGAGTCCTTTCCGTGGGTGTGGGCTCGCTCTCTCTCTCTCCTCTTGGGAGCTGGGTGGGCTCGGGCCCCTCCGGGCCGAGGTGTGAGGCCTCCCAGTGAGGTTCTGATGTTCTGGTGTTCTGAACAGTCCAGAAGAGAAGAGAAAAAATCCAAAGTCCCAGGGAAACAAAGGAGTTGAACTCTCCGTCTCCCTCCTCCGAGAAAAGGAGCCCAGAGCCAGGGAAAGCAGGAAGGTGCCTCTGCTCTGCAGCAGCAGGAACGCAGGGGAGTGAATGTCCTTGGAGAAAAACTGTTTTGAAAAGTTCGTCTGGCTTTTTTTCTTTCTCTTGCACCCAATTTTAAAGCCACAGAAAGGCACAGGAATCATGTCTGGGCATAAAGCAGCGATAGGGGATACACAGCATAAAGTCAGCTACTAATGAGCAGACTGATACTTGCTGTAAGTCTAATAGCTGGAGTTGAGCAACAGCTATTTCCTTCTAGAAGAAACATCAAGCATTTGTTTTAAAAAGTATTCAGTACAAGAAAATTCCCTACAATCCTTTCAAATTGTATTGGTGACTCAATTTTCTTCTTCCTACATGTGAAAATAATGTCTCATCTGCATTTGTCTGTTTATAGCTTCCACCTTTTGGATCCTTTCGCGTTTGTCTGTTAGGTTGAAAAACCTGTTATTTTCAACATCAATTTTCCAACTATTAATTTTACCTTTCAGAAACAAAATCTCTAGCATTGTCTTACATGTTCAGGTGCATCTTTTTTTACCTCCTGGCTTTCTTCTGTGAAACATCTTTAATTTTTCAATTTAGTCTGGAAGGGAAGGTATCACAACTCCTCAAAACATCTAGCTGTGGTGGAGGGCTGAAGAAAAGAAGGAAATACACCAGATTTTGCATGTGTATTTTGCATGTAATCTGTCACCTTCAAGTTACTTTTTGGTCTTGAATGGTTTTCAGTTATAAAAAGCCTTTATCTCATATCATAATTTTTCAGACACTTGCAAGAATGGGATGTTCTGCCCTGTGTACTTAGCTCTTACTCTTCTTTCTTACATTCTGACCTTGAATTTGCTTCATCAAACCAGATTTTGTCTGTGCAGTTTGACATGGAATCAGAATCAATCCATGTTTTCTGTATAATCCCTTCTTATTTTTATTGAGTAAGCTCCTTAAAAAAAACCAAAACAAAACAAAACACTGTCTTTTTGTCACAGATTGCTGATAAATTTTGAAGAAATGTATCTAAGAGTAAAATATAAATAACAATAGCTAGCTAGATTGACAGAGGCGAATAATCTGCCTTTCTCAGAGCGCTATCCTAAGTCGTACATCTAAACATCATGCAATGTTAGCTGTGTGCCTTTAAGGGTATCAGGAGGACAATCCTGGGATAGTACATTCATTCCCAGGCTAAGATTGTGGAGATTGTGGTTGAGTAAAAGTAAAGCTGTGTTTTGATAGACAATTGCATCTCATCGCTTCGTTCAGCTCTGGTAGCTACTGGTCTGAAGGATGTTTAAGTGTCACATTCAGTGAAATACGTCTTGTTAGGCAAACCTGTTTTAAGTCTTCAGAGCAGTGAATTACTTCATCTCTTTCCTCCCTCGTGACAAACAGTGAGGTAAAAATTCAGCATTTCTCAGTGGAAAAAAACCTAAATATTTTACAGTGTAGATCTGGGTATTTTCACTCGGAGTAGAGAGGTTATAACAAACCTGATTCACAGCTGGAAAGGCTGTGAAGGAAGTGGGAAGATAGCTGTGTTCTCACTGCATCCAGTGCAAGAATTAAGAGTTTGGTTTATTTCGGAATTGGGTAGAGCTATCTTATTTGCCTTTCAAAGAATTTTATGGAAAAGACTTTGTAAACACATGTCAATAACAAAATCAATTCAGTATTTGCATATTTTCACTTTATGTGAAACTTCTGAATGATTTATAATTAAGTTTTGCACTTATTTTCATGGCCACACGTACAGTCATGCATGTTTTTGTGTGCCCAAACAGCATTTTTTTTTAAGATTATCAGAGCACCTTGATTAGGATACACATAATTACTGTTTGTGCTCCAGCATCACAATCTGAACGGAGAGAAAGCCAAACTATTGACATGTTAATTCCTCCAGCGGGGAAACTGGAAGGTATTCTGCATGAACATCACTTGGGAAAGACAAATCTTACAAAAAACTGTTTAATGTTGGGGGAAAAAAGCTAAGTAATGCCCACGGAATGGCCTGTATCCAGGCATTCATTCATCAGTTTGATGAAAAAAATGCAGTGTACGACCTCATGAACTGCCCATCCATCCTCCTGCCCACAGCAGCTGTGGCTCAGGTTGCTGCCAGTGAGATGAAGCTGTCAGGTCTCCCTGCACCACTCTGTCTTTCAGAGCCGAAGCAGGGGATTGCTACTGGCATTAATAAAAATGCCTCTGTGCAAATACAAGTGCAATAACATTTCGGTTTATTTATGTGACTGGCAGCAAGCTGATACTGTCGTGTCGAGTGCTTGTGCTGGTACTGTGTGGTTGATGCTTGTTCATTGCCAGGTTCATGTCAGTCAACTGATTTTTTCTACCATTTCCTCTTTCTCAAGATCTTCCCTGTACAACAAAGAGAGCTTTGTTATGAGATGTCACTGAAATTAAAAGACAGCAAATAAATGAATATGTTTGTGCTGAGTGTTCTATATATACATAACTAATTATTTATAGTATTTTTTAAAGGGCAGACTAATTAAAAAAAAAAAAATCTGACAGCTTTAAAATGGACTTTAATGACAACTGATGCATATACATGGAACACTTAATGGCCAAACATTTTCTTCTGACAAAGCAAACCCATTGTGATGAATGTGATCTCATCCCTCCACCAGATTATCACTTGTGGGTAAAAAATAGCAGATGCTAGTGGGATGCAGCAATATGCCATAAATCAGTGCAAAATTAATGGAAATATTGTATATAATGATATTGAAGGGAAAATTTTGATGAAAGAAATTGGAATCTGACCAAGTGAATGGAAAGTAACCTCTCTGCTCTAAAAAAAAAAAAATCAAGTAAAGAAGTTCTCAGTCCATAATTTTAATATTAGAGAGAAAATAATAATAATGTGTTATCAATAGGTCCCAAAGGATGTGAATAGGTGATTCTGTTAAGCACATGAGGGATTTGCACCATTAGAGCTACAGACCCAGATCACTGAGTCTTGGGCCAGACAGCTCACAATGATGGTAGGTTTGTACCATGTACTGATCTCATTTGTCTTCGACTCCAGTAGTTAGACACTGACTGCTTTCATATTGGCTGGTGTCTGCAGGATTTGTAGATTTTTCCTCTCTCTTTTTCCTCATAATTGTGGCTGTTGTCAAAACACTGCTTCAGTTCCGGTGGGGGAATTGCCTGCAACAATTATCCCCAACACTTTGAGCAACTATCTCTGTCAGCCACGTCCATCACCTTCCCCACAAACCCTGCAGGCCAATTTCTCACCTCTTTAAAAATTGTTGACAAAATACTTCCTGGACATTCTTGTTGTACACAACGTTCCTGTTTTACCAGTGAGTCCTTCAGGTGTACAATGATGACACTTTTTGCATCAATACTTTGATTAGGACTGTCAGTACGAATCAATGTTTTTCTTAAATCTTTCATTCCCTTTCAGGACTCGGATAACAAGCACAAAAGTTCAGTCACTTGAAGAAGTTACAGAAACATACAGAAAACAGAATTTTCTTCAGTGATTTTATTATCTCTTCCTTAACATTTTTTTCCTTTCTAGCATTTTTTAATTACAGGATTTATGCACAATCAAAGATTTTCATATTATTACTAACTACTGACTATGTCTACCTTGTTTTTTAATTTAGCTATAAACTTAATTTTAAATGGAAGCTCCATTTTGTTTTGCATCCCCTCACAATAACACATGTGGAATATTACATCGTGAAAAGTAATGATGGCTTTAACAAAATAAAAACAATTTCTCTCCCTCCTATAAGCTTTATGTAAAACAAAATTAATTGTGCAAATTTTGCCATGAGGAAGTGAGAAATTACCTGAAATCTCACAGCTTAAATAACAAAGGACCTTTCAAACTATGTTAGAGGCCAATATATTTTTCAATAGCATTTTCTATTATTAAATTGTCTATGTTTTTAAATTGCATATTTTTAACTGTTAAAGACTGCTCCGGTTCTTGTGCTACACACATAGAGCACTAATGCTTGTGTAAAGACAGAAAACAATATGCAATTTCTGAAACACTCCGTGAAATCCTGGTGTTTGCATTGAACCACTAGCAGATCGACCAAGCAAAATAAGGAAGAAAAGTTTGAAGGAATGACAGATGGTAAAATAAATCGTCGAGAAATGTTTATTAGGAATAGAATCATTTGTATTTCTCTTAACAGAGGGAAGTGTGTGAAGCATCCACAGTTTTGAAGACTGAAAAGGGAGAGGTAGAAAACATTCTTTTGTCGAAATTTCTGAATTTTTCAAATCAGTCTTTCCACTTCATGTCTAGAAAGGTTTGTACTCTCTATGTGCTACCTGTCAGAGAGCAAGGAGTTGACATTTTTATTTCTGTGAAACCAGAAAGATTCTATAGAGTTTTGTTGCCTGTAGCTGAGTTTTCATAAAACCAACACGCAGGTTAGCTACTGGCAACAGGGAATTTATTTGTTCCTTTTCAGGCTTGTATAATCATTGCTAAAATCAAATGTAGCCTCAGGCATCTAGGAGGTAGTCCCACCTCTCTAATATACCCTCCTGGATTCACTAGGTCTAGTTTTCAGAAGGAGAGCTCGTTCTGTGGGTACTGATCTCAGCACTGTCTAACAACTGTTTTCTGCCGGCATGACTCGTTTCAGCACAGCTCTGCCTGAGGAGCAGTGCAGAGCCATCCCTCAGGTCCTTCGGGTCGCTCACGTGTCCGTGTGACAGGGGAACACAGTGGGAGGGGAGATGCTGTGCCACTTGCCCCAGAAGAGTTTCTTCGCTGAGTGCAGTTCCTGCTCACGCTAATGTCTATTTGATGTAGGATCTTCCTGCAAAGTGAATTTACCTGGAGAAATTTAATAGAGCTGTGATGACCACTGTCTGTGAAATTGACATTGGAAAGATTAACAGGATAATTCTTAGACATCATTACTGACAGGAACACGGTATTAGGCAAATTATAGTGAAGTCCCTGGTGTTTAAGGTTCCAGGAAGCACAGATGTACAGAGAGGATTTCTTGCACTGGGGCAGCTTAAATGTCTCAATTATGCTTGAGTTTCTATTAGAGCAGCTCTCTGACAAATGCAATTCTCAGAGAGTTGCCCACACTTATGAGGACATCTTTATCTTGGCAGCCAGAAAACATTTGAAATGTCCATTTTGACATACTGAGTGGAGATACATTTCTAATGGGATGCAATATGCATTCCACATTAAAAAAACCCTCTCTCTTCGGAGATTTGATGTGACTTTTTAAACTAGTATTGATAATGAGAGAAAGACAAATGCAAAGAGCTTCTTATTTTTCATGGTTTCAAATCCTTTGCAAGTATTTACTCAATTTTGGGAACATTTCTTGGAATGTTTCACAGAATGCCCAGTGAATAGCAAGGGCAGAGTTAATCACAAAAGTAAATAATGTGGTTTTCGTCAATCCCTTTCAACAGGCATTTAATTCTCAATAGCTTTGCCTTTTCTCAAGTGTTTAGATTAGCAAAAATGTCTACTAACTTCTTTTTTGGTCTGCTGAGTCTTCTTTTCCCTTTTTTGACCAGCTTCACTTTTAAATTGCTGTTGAAATAGGAGAGAAGCGCATAATACCCATGGCACATACGGATAAATGCCTGACTCTTTTTGTGCCTGACTCTCGAGTCAAGCCTAACATCTCCAATGCCAACACCAACGTGGACTGTGGAACCACCACTGCATTCAGTAAGAATTGAAAGAGGGCCTTTTTGAATTTTGCTCTGATACTTTATAACATGCAACTTTTCAGCTACAATCCTCGCTGATGGAGTTAGCCCTTGGAGATCTAGGTATCAGTTTAACTTAGCTTTTAAGACTGCTCTAAATCTTTAAGACTGGTATTAGTTTTGAGAAAAGGCAAACTGTCTCCTGGGCCTACAGGCATCTGTCTTCTCAGGTAGAGTAGCCAAGGGAAAACACCTAACTTTTAGGTACTTCCTTCTAGCTGTTGCTTTAGTGAGAAAAAGAAACATTTCCTCTAAGACTAGGTCCTTCAGGTCCACTTCTTCAGGAATTGTTTGATCAGGAGTCAGTTGGAGTTTCATCACGGACTCAATGGATAATAACTCAGACTCTGAATGAGGATTTCATGCTCATTTTGCAAATTGATAAAACAATTCTAAAAAATTTTAAGGGTGTTCAGAAATACTCCCTGCACAGTTGACGTCAGGTAGCATCTAAGCACTGCACAGCTGCTCACTTAACCCTCTCCCACACACAGCAGCACGGGAGAGAGAACAGGAAGAGCAAATGTGAGCAATATTCCTGGACTGAGCTAAAGGCAGTTTACTTAGCAGAGGAAAGAGGAAAAAAAGACCCATCCATATAAGCCAAACGATACAAAGGCTGTCATTGATCTCAAGCAGACCAATGACCAGCCAGTCTCCAAGCAAAGCCTAAATTCCCGAAAACCCCTTTGCTTGACTTTTATTACTGAGCATAAGCTTACATGCCGGGGAATATCCCTTTGACCAATTTACATCAGCTGTCAAGGTTGTGGCCCCTCACAAATCCTTGCTCACCCCTACTCTATTCACTGGGTGGAGCAGAGTAAGAAAAAGATAAAGCCTTGATGCTGTGTGAGCACTGCTCAGCAATAATCAAAATGCTGGTCACTATTTCAGTCACAAATCCAAACCACAGGTCCATACAGGCTTCTATGCATAAAATTAACTCTGTACCAGCCAGACGCAAGAGACCTGTGAAATCCCTTTGTTAATTTTCTCAGATAATTTTAGGAAGAGATGTTATGGGGGGATGGATGGGGTAACAAATTAATAAATGAATAAGCTGATAAGAAAATGCTATTAGTGAATACATGCACGGTTTGAAATTTCTCAAGTTCTAGATACGAACTGATTTTAACTAAGAAAAATATTCAAATATTCAAATGAAAAGATGAATATTTGCCTATGTGTACATTCATATCTACTTTTTTTTTTCCTAATTGAAATCCTTTCAGCATTTCATTTGCATATGTCTTTGTTTTGCCTTTCTGGCTCTAAGGTAATACTTAAAAGCCCATTGTCATCAGCTTCCCATCCCATGGATGAAAAAACAATATTAAAATCCTGTATAATACAAACCAGGGCTCTGATTCTGCAGCATGTGAATTCAATAGACACTTCTGTATGCAACGTTCACCAGAGTGAATTTCCCTGCTAACTGGAATATATTGCTCTAAGATTTATAACATAAACACAATATACTATTATTCGTAAGTACTTACTTTAAAATTAAGAATATATTTTAAATGCCATTCCTATTAAAAATATGATTCATCAGCCTTCGATAGACTTTCCACTGCAAAAAGCCCCAGCTGTGTGCTCACATTTTCTCTTGCATTACCCAACCCTTCACCTGTGAACAATGAACAGAAGTGGATCATAGCACCGTTTTATTACACTTTCCTATAAGGAATATCTTGTTTCCATGAAATTTTAATAATTATTTCCATAGAGTAATTTTAATACAGACTCCTGTTTCTAGACTTGACACAAAGCCTAAAGTCACAGAATATTTTCTGGGAAACTGAAAGTTTCCATATGAGACACACATAAAACCTAATTTGCAAAGACAACTTTGTCCCTCTATACAAAGGTTAAAGGCCATTAGAGTTACTGCAGATATCTCATCTTCTTAATCTAATTTTTCTTTTCTTATCCCTGAGTACCCACAGTCATGTGAATAGACTTCATTTAGAAGCTATTTGTTGTTAGGGTACTTTAAACAAAACAAGAACTACTGTTGCTAGAAAATTCTTCAGAAGGATTACCAGGATCTAGTTCAAAAATCATACATGCAAGCAACTCTTCATTTTGCAGCTCTCAAAAATCCATGTGTGAATCCTTGGAGTTTACAATTGATGGTTATCCACCATAACACAGGTTAGATCATAACTCTGTCTATGAAATCCCTTGACAATCTCAGTGACTTCAGAAGTTCTTTTAGTTTTGGGTGTCTTCCTCAAGACACAAGATCGTCAAAAGTTTTTATTACCTTCATTTCTTCATTTCTCTTATCTTTAGTGGTTACTATGGTGGGAAAATCTGCAAGGAAGTGAATTTTTAAGTGAGTGAATTGCCTGGCACTGGGTATGAATCAGATGCAAGAGCCATGACAGAATGCAAATATTCAGTGCAATTCAACTATCAGCTATAAAGGAACTATTCTTTGGTTTTCTACTGCTAACTTTTTCATTGATACACGTCTTTCGAAGTAGAACAAAAGATCCAGCAATCTGAAAGGCAACAGCCTCATTAAGTAGTCAAGATTAATTAGATATTAGTCAAGATAATTAGAATAGGATCATTATGGACCTGCAGAGAAGTGGGGGTTTTATCAAGACATTGAACAATGGCTTCTACATGGCATTAAGCATCCCACTGCTGGGGCATGGAGTGGGTGATGTGGGTGGTAGATTGACAGAGCCAGAGGTTAAGATGTGGCAGCTGAAAACAGTCATTGTGAGTGTAAGAACATTTACAGGTAACCACCAGTAATTCTTGCCATAAAATCTGTTGGCTGGCACGTAGTGCTAGTTTTTAGGGTAACCTATAATCATCCTTAAATTAAGTAATGAATGCACAATAATTAAAATGATATTAAAAATTTGAATTTGTTCCATGTATGAATTTTGATATATCCATCTGTAATTCCAGTTAAAACTTACATTGAGTTGGAGCTGGTGTTAAGTTCTTGATTAAGTTAGATATTCAGATGAGTCTTTAACAGTATTTCCACCAGGGTAAGTACAACTAGTGGCAGTTGTTAACCCTGACTTAAAAACCAAATAAATAAATTAGGGATAGATTAGTATTGCATTCAAATAAAGTGTTCCAGGAGGGAAATGAATTTTATATATATATATA
>VZTA01025018.1:7552-19015 GCA_013398855.1 Mohoua ochrocephala | reverse complement strand
TCCAGAGAAGGGCAACAAGGCTGTTGGAGGGTCTGGAATACGAGTTTGGAGCTGGGGGTGTTTATTCTGGAGAAAACGAGGCCCAAGCAAGACTCTCTACAGCTCCCTGAAAGGAGGTTGTAGCCAGGTAGGTGTTGGTTTCTTCTCCCAGGCAACCAGTGACAGGACAAGAGGAAACAGCTTCGAGTTGTGCCAGGGGAGGTTTAGATTGCATGTTAAGAAAAATTTCTTCACTTAAAGGTTGTCAAACATTGGAACAGGACGCCTAGGGAAATGGTGTAATCACCATCCTGGAAGTGTTCAAAGAATGTTTAGATGTGGCACTTGGGGACATGGCAGTGATGGGTTAATGATTGAACCTGATGATCTTAGATTTTCTTTTTCCAACCTAATGCGGTTTCCGACCTATGATTCCCCATCCTTGAAGTTACAACCCAAATGTTGGTGTCGAGGAAGCTGCTCTGAAAGGGACTGCAGGACATCAGCTTCTCAAGGACCGGTGTGTTTTGGGGACCACGTTACTTCTTGCTGATGATCCCAGGAGGTTTATAATGCATAAGTATAGATACAGACATTAGTCAGGTTATGGAGCTATTAATACTAAGATGTGCCTTTATTTTTCATTTGTCAAAGACCCTTCGAGGTGCCTGCTCAGACCCCAGGCTGATATTCAGAGGATTCATACTTGGGGGTGCTGTCATGTGCAGGACTGACAGCTGTGCAATACCTATTGTGTGGCACAGGATTTGTGTGCCCTGGGTATTGATCTAATTCATACAGAATCCACATGAATATATAAGAGGTGAGAGAGATCAGTTATTTGTAACACTAAAATAAAGTTTCCACGTAAAGTTCCACCTTTATTTGTTATTGCTCTTGTACATTTTGTGGCAGCCAGATATAGTGAACTGTAAAAACTGAAATAAAATTAAAAAGTCAACCAGATTCTCTCAGCTAACATCTGAAAAGAATGATACCTACAGAGCAAAAAAGCTAAAGCATAAATGTTTGCACAATGTGATGTAATAAATAATTTCTTCATGCTTGTTTTTGTTCTTCCCATAGAAAAACTCTGTGACGTATCATAAAATGAAGATGTTAATTAAAATTTATAATGCTGAACAAGCTTCTGCTACTGGTCTTCCTACCATAAGGCAGCTGGAGCAGCAGTACAGAAATCCAGTCTAGGAGACTGCAAACTGGTAGTAAATTAGAATGGCACATACTGTAATGGTAAATTCAGAATGACAATATTAATTAGGAAAATTTATTTAAAATATATTTTCCTGTCAATCAGTTCTTTGTTGCCAGCGTGCATTTTCAGATATATTGGATTAGAAAAAAAAAAAAAGAAACAGTTTTGTTTAAAAGTCAAATTAGAGAAAAAAATATACTTCTCAGGGTATGTGTAATCCTACCCACAAAAATACATGCTAAGCTATTTTATACTAATAATATTTAATGTGTATTAACCTGTCTTTAGCCATGCAGATCCTTGAGATGCCAGTGTGTCCAGATTTGCCTTTTATGTAGTTACTCGATTCCTACTGTGGACTGAACAAATGCCACCCTAAATTCCCACGTATGTTAGTAATTTGACCTCAAATTCATCTCAGGCACTGAGGATGGACTCTAGAGTGATATCCTTCCAGCTTTAGGTAAACAAAAGGGAGAAAACTGCCCTTCTTCACAAAATAGCAGGGCTGAGAAACAGAGTTTTCAACAGCTTAGATTGACATGAAGGTTTGGATAAACCTTTTTAAAACTGAACAAATATTACCTGGATAAGTATCAGTAGCTTTACAGTTAACTGAGAAAGTCATGTAATTACAGGCAGTAGCTGTAAAACTGGAATGCTGTGAAATCATTTGTTTTGTCACTGGGCTTGAGGAGCTACACAAATGATTGAAAGGAAATATTGGACAAGACTTGGCAAAGATCTCACTTTTTTGTCAAAAAAATGGAGGAGCTAAATCCATCTCCTTCACAAAATATAGGACAAATTTGCCAAATCTACTTTGTGTAGCTGCTGTTACATTTTTCATTGAAATGGTAGATATCAAACATCTCTAAAACAAATAGAGAGTTCTTCATGTCTCAGTTTCTGTAAAACAGACAGGTCTAAATTTAGATTCCTTGATACAATTTTTGGTACTCTGCTGTATCAAAGTACCAAAAACTGTATTGGCCTTTAACCTTAACTCTATGTCTGTTTACTCAGAAATAAATATACTCTTACTTACATGAGTAAACTTTTCAAACTGAGCACAGTGTTTGTTTTCTTTCCTATATATTTTAAATTGTGCTACTTCGGTTTTCTTTTCTTTTTTTTTTTTTAATGGGGGTAATTTTTCATCCAGTTTCAACATATGAGAAGAAAATATGTATAAAGAAAACCAGTTCCTGTTTATTGGGGTTGTCCTCGAAAAATTCAGTCTTGACGGTCAAGTAGTGGTAACTAAAAGAAAGCCTTCAAGGTTTCAAACAGACAACATTTTAGAAGAAAATTGTTACTACATTTATTTAATTTACATTATGTTTGCTTCATAGAAAATAAGTGTATTTTTTCAACCTGTTAGTAATAGTTTAGTATTTTTACTAACCAAAAGTTCAGATGTCTGTGTTACACTTAAAGGAATGCTTAATTATAATGATATGCTACAAAAAAAGTAGTAGTCCTTTTCCTGAATTGAAAAGTTTTCGGTATTATTTTTGTGTGTATCTTCACCCTGTTTTTCTAATGGAATTTATTTTGCATAATATTCCCACAAAGGGACTTACAGATGCAGCCAAGATACTCCCCTTTGATTACCTTAATATATTGATCTTTATCTGCCTCCTCTGCTAAGGGTCTTTTCCAGTGCTGTATTCATCTGTGGCTTTCATCTGAACTAGCCCTAGTGCAGCAGCATCTTTCTGAATCAGAGCTGTTTGAATTGGACACAGACTTCTGGGAGGACTTTAGCACTGTCAGAAAGGGACTCACATTTTTTTCCTCCAACCCTAGTCTTACCCATTTGTATATCCAAAAGACTTTGGATTACAGTATTCTGCTGAAAGCTTTATGTCCTGCCAATTCTTAGGGGAGAAGCAGTGACTTCATAATTTATTTTTTTTGTCGTTTCTTCACTTTCATTAGACCATTCATTAGGTGAATATAATCTGCATATATGTGTTTACCAACCTATACATTATTTTTACCAGTCATCAGTCTTAATTATTTATTATTCCTTTCACATATAATTTCTTTGATGTGATTTTGTGGATTGTTTTACTTCAGTGCTAAAATTGTGAAAGAGTGGGAGCAGGAATCCCTTCCTATGGACCACTAAAAGCCCCCCTATTTACATAGTAATAGGTCATCTAAAAAAAATATTTGGAGCTCCAGGATGTCTGATTTTAATGCAAATATTAGCTGCTGTATTGATATTGTGTTTTCCTTGAAACTTCATTAAAACTTCATGTACTCATATTGTCAGTTACAGAAATGTATCTTTATTACATTTATCATGTTCCTGTGAAGAAAACAGAATGGTTTGGTGGCATTTATTGAAATCTGCTCACATAGTCAGAAAGTAATTTTATTACCACTTTGAATTCTTTGATTCTTCATGATTTGGGTTTAGTAGCATTCTCTATTTTTTTTGTTTTTTGGAGGCTCATAAGCCTGTAATTGCATACCTCATCCTGTTCATCTGTTTATATGCACATTATCAATTCATTAGTTTTCTATCAATTGCCTAGTTCTTCCTCAGCATTGCAAGGCTTAATGGAAAACAACTTTACTGATTGGAAGTGGTTCCTTAAGAACTCTCAGATGCAAGTTTTCTAGGCTTACTGACATAAAATGGCTCAACTATTTAACGGAGCCATTCTGTAAAATGAAAAGTAGTTTATCATCACCTAAAACTCATTTCTTTGTCCAAATGAAGAACAAATTTGTTATCTGTTAATGGCTGACAGTAGCCAGTTATCTGCTGGTATCTGTTTATTTGTTAACGGCTTTTTGGTTTTGGTGGTGTTTGCTGTTGCCCCATGCCATACAAATATTTTTTGACTCTTCTGTTTTGCAAGCTTCTTGGCTTGCAGGGAAGATCACCTAGTAACTAATTTATATTACAAGCTTTGATTACTAAAAAGGAGCAATTAAATACTCTAAGTCTTGAAATCTCAGCAGTGAGTAATTTTCTCATTTCAATGTGTTTTTTCATAGTAAAGATGATTGCCTTTCCTTCTGCCCAGTGAATTCAAGGCGAAACCATCATTCTGCACTGGCTCTCAGTCATGGAATAGGCACAGCTACCAAGTGCTTTCTTTCATGGCATTTCACGTCATGTCTTTCAAACAGACAGTCAGGAGTCAGAGTCTGCTGTTAATGATAAGCACAGTCACAAAGCCAAACAACCAAGTATATTAATTTTCCCCATTTTACAAATGAGCCAAGACTGGTGTCAGCCACCCAAAGGATGGTGTACGGAGACCTGACCTGACAAAACAACAAGGAAATGTCGCTCAACATTGAGTACTATTTGTAGAATTTGAATAAATTCACCGATATATGATGGCTACTTAAAGTTCACATAAAATTCCTGAATATTTTGAAGTTTGAGAAATCATAGCATCTGAAATTTTATCTGAACTTGATGGTTTATCACCTTCTGGAGTGGGTTAGATCGTTACCCTGGTTCAAAACATATTCAGATTGCTGGCTGAGGTAAATTTGTTTCCCTGTCTTAATAATGCAATTTATATTTATACACGGAGTTTTATAGAGAGAGAGGAAAGATTAAAGATTTCTGCATTTATGAAAATATTCTCTGAATGCTAACAGATGTGAACATTTCAGGAGCAGTGTAGTGGAAACAACTCCAATATTTCTCTGATTAACTTCAGAATCAGGCTAGATTTATTAGCTATAAAGTTTATGACAAGTTTTTAAAACTTTTTTTTTTTTTTGGTAGAGAATCAGGGAAGTAATTTCCCATTTAAAAAGTTCCGTTTTGGTTCTTTTGGTCTATCGGTAGGATTTTTTTGTGGTTTACACTTCTGTCTTCAAGCAATGGACCAAAAGGATTGGCTTAATTTAATTTAAATGAAATCTGAATTCCTTTCGGCCAGATTTTTAAATTTATTCAAACATTTTAAAATGCCTCGTGTCATTCCTACCTTTAGGCTCTTGAGTAGCCTTTGCAATGCTGGCCTAAAAGCTTAAGTCATTTCAGAAAATAATACTTTTATTATAAAAGACTTGAAAAATTGTATTGCTTACTGACAGCCATGTCTGCTAGCAACTCACCTTGAGATCTTAAAGGTTTGCAATTTAAGTGACTCCAGTAACCAGTAAAAAGAGGCAAGAATGTGAAATTATTCTCAACATTTTCTCAGCCATACAGCTCTATTGAACCATGAGTTGGCCTTCCAAATGTAGCCAAAGCAACAAACAGTCCGGATGACACACCACAATGGAAGATTATGTGAGTGCAAATAAGATAATGTTTTGTTATAATAACCAGATCATTAGCATTTCAATAATTCATCCTTGTAGCCAGCTTTCAGGTGACTGAGTAAGAAGGGCAACAATAATGTTACCTTTCATGTCTTGCGCTATCAAGCAATTGTACTCTCAATTAGTTGGTACTGCACAGAAGCATAAAAATATATGCAATATACCCTTGTTTCAGTTAAATGGAGACCTTCACCTTAACAAGTTGTTAAGGGTTTGTTTTACAGAGAGTGGTCTTTACTAGCAGCTACCCTGTAATGATAACGTTCCAGAAAAGGCCCTGTGATTAAATCAGGTTCCTACCAATTTTAAATATCTTTTTTTTCAGTAGAATAATGCATGACAGTGAAGATAAACCATATGCATTGTACATGAAATTAATGTAATATTTAATTCAGTCAATGCAGTAATTCATAACTGAATAACATCCTATTTGTTGTGGACACTGCAAAAAAGAATACGGCCAAAGCACCAAATAGCAGAAGCTTAACTACCCTCTGAGATATTAGTTCAATGAAGAATAATGCTGAACACCTTTTCAGAACTGAGTTGTGGAAGTGTAAATCATAGAATGCCACCAAAAACTTGCAGAATATTGCATAAAAAAACCCCAACATTTCTATTATTTGAAGGGAAAGATTTAAATCCATCCTTTCTCTTTTTCTGTTTCTTCATTCATTTTGACTTTTGCACAATGTTCTATAGTATCTCTTGGACTTCTATACCTTGTCAGAGCTCTGCCTGATAAGATAATGTGTCGGTGACACTCACGGTGTTTTAGCAGATTTAATCAGTTTTGTTTCTTCTCTTTCTTGTAGTTTAGAGAACCTGGAAAAAAAATTGGATTAGGTTCAATTCCTTTTCCTATGCTTGTTCTGGGGGGCAGGTGAACAGTTTTTTACAAATTCCAGTATAAACTGCAGCTACAAAAAAACCCAGGATAGTTAACAGCCTTCAAGAGTGGAAAACAGCAGAGCTGTAACAGCAAATTTGAGACAGAATATTTAAGTTCCACCTTTATGCAGAAACTCTGATACCAGTTACACCTCTAAAGACTGTCAAAGATGATGATATATAATATAGGTGAACTTCAAAGACAGCACAGACTGAACAGGTGTTTCTAAGAGTTCAGTCTGACCATATAATCTGTTTTACTTCTGGTAAGAGGAGATTAATATGTTAGTTTACTCATACATGTCATAACTCAGAAAAATTTTCTCCATGAATATGAAGTTTTTCTGCTTTACTGTATATCAAAGTACTTGGCAAATTGTTTCTTTTAAAAAAACCTATTTTTTTATTCTTTCCTCTTTTGGCGTTCTTTTCTGTTCCCTGTCTGAATGGTTAACAGAGTAGAAGAAAATGTTGATGCTCTCTCTGTAGAAATGCTGCCTTTGTTACCATTCATAAAATGTAGTGGTGTTTTCCTACGTACATTTTGGTTCACATGAACAAATTTGGCAATTTGTTAGTTCGTGCATTCAGTTTTGCTACACAGAATCTCCGGAGTGAATCCTGCTTTAGAAAATGCCTTTGGAAATCAATGTCTCTTTTTCTTTCTCTCAGTTTAAGAAAGAAGATGAGATTGATTTCCTGATCTATTCTTTCTCTCCATCTCTGTCTACCCACACCATACATATATAAATGCATATGTGTTTATGTATGTACATCTCTGTAAATAACACAACTGCCCTCGAGTTCTTTCATATACTTCTAGTAAGCCCTTTCTAAAACTATACCTGATTCATTTGTTTCTAAGACTTCATAAATGGGCTGCAGGGATTCGTCCTCTACCTGATTGAGGCACCATGTGAAGTGAATTTCTCCTTCCTACACTTGACCTGCCGCTATACCTTCCCTGATCTGAGATAGCTAATCATTTCTTATTTGCCTTGTACATAGTGGTTTCATTTCCTTTTATCATAATCCCTTCCTGAATTCCTATGAATATTTATTCAATATTTCATTATCTTGTATATAATCAAAGTGACAGTACATTTGGACGCTGAACGCTGAGACACGTAAAGATGCAGTCCTTGTGTAAATGGTGAAAAACCTAATTTCCTCTGAAATGTTTATTCCAGCTCTTTCTGAAAGAGAAGAGCAGAATAAAAGAATTTTAATTCCATGATGATACAACGCATAGCTGAGAGTGGTTACAAAAGGTCAGAAGCTGCTTCTTTTTCACAGTCTCACAGATGAGTCTCCAGCCCCACTGGGGCTTTCTGCTTCTGTCACTGTGCAAAGAAGCCCTACTGCTGTTTAAACAGGGAGTCTTTTGGGTTTGTTTTTCCTTTTCCAAAAACCCATTTGCTGTGAGCTTATACCCAGTAAGAATATAACAATAAAAATTGATACTATATTTTTAAAGCAAAGTGGTCATTGTTATGGATTGTTTAATAATCACTGCTAAGTAGAAAACAAATAAAAGTAATAGAGAATCTGATTTGTGTCACACATGACATGGAAACATTAGTCAAAGTAATTGTATGAATTCATTGAAAATTGCATTAATTATCCTTTGCTACTTCACATAAGCAGGAAATCTAGACATGGATAAAAAGACAGCATTGGCTTGCAGTGTTCCAAACTGCAAGGCGTTAGTAGTTTATCTTCCTTTATGAGGAAAAATTGGAATAATTAAATAGTTAAGTGGATTTACTCAAATTCTGACTGAAGAGATGTATTTGAGTTTCAAATTAGGTCCCAAGGTACACAGCTATCCAAACCATAAAATTGAAAAACAGGTTTTTGATCAAAAGCAATCCCTCTTTCCCCTCCCCCCTTCACCCCCCTTAAAATATGACATTGCACGATATAATTGCACAGGAAATTAAAACTCTTTTCACAGGTTTAATAATAGATGAGATATAGGCCTTGAAATAATAGTTTTTATTGAGCTCTGCCATTCTCTAGCACAGCATGCAGTCTGTGGCTTACAACTTGCACCTCTGTCAGCTCAGAGATGGATTAGCAAAAACAGCACAGGGTTCCATTCGGAGAGCACAGGAAGCAAACAGGTGCCAAAAGCACAAGTCACTCTCCTTAACTCTTTTTCCTTTTTTTTTTTTTTTCCTTCTGGTTTTGATTCACCAAAATTCATCTGGAAAAAGTGCTTTGTAGAGTTGTACTTCATGGTCAGCAAGCTCTTTAGCGAGGTTCTGCGGGTCAGTATTGCCTGGAAGGTCCTGCCTGTTTTCATACCACTTTCATCAGACTGACAAATACTGCATAATCAAACACAGACATACTTGCAATCCAAACCCACGACTGAACCTGGGTGTTTTATCATCTCTGCAGTATTAGGGTTTGCTTTTGCCTTAGTATGGATGAAGAATTCTGAGCAGTTAGCTTTCCTATCTGTATGAATTGATAGGCAAAACAGGAAAGCTGCCTGTGAATTGGAGAACGATGTTCATTAGGCGGCAATTGTTTCAGTCGGTTATTCAGGCCAATTCTTCATTAAGAAATATCTTTGGAAAGGCTGGCAGGCAAGGTAAAGAGAAAAGTCAGCCTTTTAGGTCTGTGCTTTAAAGTACATTGTGTGGGAAGTGGGAAAGTGGAGACCATTGGAAATCATCAGTTTGGAACGTACTTTTTGTGTGGTCACAGCAATTACACATCACACTATGTGCAACAAGCAGTAAAGAGCTCAGTAGTTTAACCTATTTCTGGGATCAGAGTTACTATCCTTGCAGAACTCACTGCTGAGGACAGTTGGCACCTAGTAATATAAAACGACATACATGTATATGTATTTATATATTCTCAGATAAAACAAAAAAGGTAAAATATTAGAGAACTCGGGGAGGAGAGCTGGCAGTCTTTGTAAGGATTTGGAACTTTTCAAATGTAGAAGAAAGCAAAGCTTCAAGAAAAGCTACAGAAAAACCATGTATGTAAATTACTAGACTGGTTTTGGTTTAATATTTTAAACTGCTTTTCTTTTGATACTGTTGGTCACTTTGAGAAAGCTGTTTCTTTTCTAATCACTGCTGTCATTGTTTCCAGAAGGATAGGAAGTTGTAACACTTGATTTATGCTTAGTGTTAGTACTGTAATCCTGCAGTCTAGAGGCATGTAGGGAAAAGGGACTTGTGTGAATCCGATGTAAGGTTATTACTGCATGAATATCTGGAAATATTTGTGAAAATCTACAGGGAGCCACTCTGTTTCAACATTTCATTTGAGTGTGGCCGACCCTGAGTTAAATAATCTGCATTAATGTAGAGTTCTGATTTTTAGTGCTTGATACTGCCATGCTTTAGCTGGCCAACAGTTATTTCCTATTGAAAGATAACATGTCTCAAAACCCCTATTTTTTTTTTAATCTTACTAAAGTGTGACATGGTATAATTTTATTTCAGTGCAGTCTTATCTGCATTCCAACAGAGCTCTGAGAATTTCCTCATGCTGTGTTAGTGTGTTTCAGTACATTTAATAACATCTCAATAAATGTACACCCCAGAATGACTTTTCAAGAATCATAGCATTAATAATTTGTAAGCTTAATTCGGAAAAAAAGAGTATGTGAAGTAGGGTGTGTTTGATTTCTCAGCAGACCTCCGAAAGTGTGCTGGTTTCCGGTGCCACCAGGACATTAAGCCAAGAAGAACAGGGATTTCTTTTCTTCAAAAAAGTCACAAAACGACTGATGAGGTTTTCTGAGCTGCTCGCTCTGAGAGTGTTGTAGGTACGTGTGTGCAGTCAGGACTGATACAGCTGAATGAGTATCCAGCATCAGATCAGTGGTGTGGCTGAGTCTTGGGAGGTGCAAATGTCAGCCCAGCACAGTAGTTTGTGATAAGGTTGAGGTCAAGTGCAATTATTTGTGTCCAGGACAGCTGACGCCAGGGGCAGCTACTTCCTTGGCAAGTTTCTGCTGTGAAAATTTAAGGTCCAGTCTTGTATCTTTTTTCACACTTCTTACTGGATGTCTTTTGCAGAGTGCTCTTTATTCCTAGCTCTGTGGACAATCCATGGCTTAAGGAATTATGACTGAAATTTGTGGGAATCATTGAATGAATGAATCGTTGTGTGTTAATGGCCCTCTCTTCCGCTATGAAACCAATTCAGGGATCACAGCATTAAATCAGTGTTTGGACATGGTCTGCTGTTTCTTAAGCAAACAGATTTAATGATGTGGACTCATGTTCTGCTTCTGTAACTTTGGGGTAACAGCCTTAGTTGAGTCACATTTCTGTAGCTTTACCATTTCTAACTGTAAGGGGAATTTTCTCAACAGATGCAGAGGAATATAGTGATTTTTGTCTCTCTTTCTATTTTCAAAATAAATACAATAGTGCAAATTTAAATAAAAACACCTAACAACAAAGACTAACATGAAATATGTATAAGTGCAACTTTAAAGCATGTGCTGAACAAGGAATTTAATAAAAGATGCATATGAGAGAGAGATGGTCTAGTTCTAATAGCTGGAAACTACAAATTCCAGTTTGGATGAATTCAGCTTGTAAATAAAGTTGAGATTTTCTCACAGTAACGGGTATTAAAGATTGACCCAAACTCTGTGGAATGTTTTGTAGACTCCTTTTTGGCTGATAGGTTTAAATGTCTTAAAGTCTAGAGATTGTTCTTACCAGTGGTGCTGGAAGTAATTTAAAAGCTGTGGTTTTAATGTAAGAATCAGTTGACAAAAATGTAGTGTTTGTTCACAGAAAGGCAAATCTCTGTGTGTGTATGTTTTCATGGGGTGGGGTGTTACGTGCTGATGAAATCAGTTTTGTAGGTACCATTCTGCTTACAGAGGAAATAGATTTTCTGGTGGAAGGCATTCAGTTTTGGGTTTGACATGTTGCCATGGACATTTTGATCTACCAGGTACCCAAAATGACACCTTCTGGGAGCTTTTTGTCCAAATTCCATCAGGTTGAGCAGCTGTAGGAATGAGTATTGTACAGCATTTTACAGCAAGCCACTCTTTTTCCAATCAAAGGTTT